>JAWVMQ010000171.1:0-347093 GCA_036321185.1 Trypanosoma lewisi | reverse complement strand
GAGTGATTTTGTATGCTGTGATGGTGGTGGCAGAAAGCACTCACACACACATCCACAAGCAGTGCTTTTTGTAACAACAAAATAACAATGATAATAATAAAACGAAAAAAGGAATTTCCAGGGGAAACAAGAAATACATGTCACAGTCCCCAAGCATGTAAACAGTTCGGAACTCTTTTTTTTTCTTTTCATGTTTTTTTCCTCCTTGTTCAAGTGGGAGCCACCGAGTTCATTGCTGCAGCGTGTGTGTGCAATAAATGTATAATATTCCTTATTGCATGGTTTGAAATTTCCTCACGAATTGTTAGTTTCACACGGCACGGATCAGGTGAAGTTAGCGTGAACGTAAACCGTAGTCGAGGAAAAGGACCGACGGAGTCAAAGCGGAGGTGCCGAACAAGAACAGCTGTTGTAATCATGACCTCATACACTCCATACTCCCCTCCAATACAGTGACGAGCTCCCGCGCCGAACGGGATGTAGCCGCAGCAACCACATTTATCGCGGAGTTTCCTCCCCTCATCACCCATCCAACGTCCTGGGCGGAAGGCATCCGCGTCTAGACCGTAAATTTCCACGCTGCGGTGTACCCCAAAGATATTTATCACACAAATACTCCCCTTTGGTATAGTTACACCTGACGCTGGGAGATACACCTCGTTATCTGAATCACGATACAGAAGTGGAGCTGCAGGGAAAAGACGCATTGCTTCCCAGACAACAGCAGTCAGATACTCACATTCTAATAATTCCTCAATCGTTGAACAGGTACAAGGAGTTGGCATAATTTCCTTCAACTCCTCATAAAGACAGTCTTGTACTTTTTCATCACGTGAAAGAAGAGCAAAAAGAAAATGCAGCGTACTACTTGTTGTATCCTGTCCTGCAAAGAGGAAGGTAGTCAGATGACCCAAAATATCCTCCTTACTAAAACGAACATTTGAATTATCCATCAGAGCATTCAACACCTCCCATCGCTGTGACCCGTCATCGTCGTCAGAATATTTCTGTATGATTTGAGTAAACACCTTCATAAGAATTTTTTCTGCATTTTGTTGAGTATTTGACCTATAAAACGGACAAAAATAGTTTAACATATTAAACTTCGTCCGGTCTACAAAGGCATTGAGTGCTACAGAAGAGTCCTCCCCTGTGGAATGAAAAGCCGCCTCACTAACAATAGCAAATGCCATACGGCACATGTAATCACTAAGATTGATCGTTACAACACCACTATCTCCACCAGCATGAAGCAGAAGCTCAGAGAGGGTCCCTAATAAGCGGAGCACATGTACCCGCATGACTTCATTTGCAATTCTTTTTACGTTTAAAGGAACAAAAACTGGTTGAAAAATGCGGCGTTGCTCTCGATGTTTCCGTTTATCCCCCATTGTTAGCAAGCCATTTCCAATACTAGCCCGCAGAAGATCATAACCCGTACGTTTACTGAAACTTGATTCCTGCTTCAATAATATTTCTTCAATGTCCGCAGCATTTGAAACAACAATGTGACGGTAAAAGAAGATCCGAATTGAAAAAGGTCTGTGATTGAAAAGACGTGTCCACTTCAGGACACAGAACAAAAACTCCCCTTGGCGAACCACGTAGAAATGCTGCAATAAAAATCGTTTGATATAACGATCCACAATGCCCTTTCCATGCTGCGGGGGAAGCGGTGGGCTTGGGATCCCAGGCGGATCTGTGAGGGCTAACCAAACCGCACGTAACGCACACATGGCAACAGTCAACGTCACAGCAGTGACAATTTTTATATCCACAAAAGATGATGGCATCATCAGAACTTGTCCCTTTAATAAGAAGCTCCACACCATCGCATCGTTTTTTTAATTTATTATTGCTTAGAATGAAAGACAAAAAAAAAGAAGGAAAAACAAAGGGAGGGAAAGAGAGAAATCGATTCTACATATAGACAAACAAATCTCCGCAATGATAATTTCAAACACACACACACACACACACACAGGGAAGAGGAGAGAGAGAGAGAGACAGTTTTGGGAGTGGAAAAATTCACTGGTTCGCTAGTTCAATTTTGCCCCAGGAGGGAGTTTGTGTATTGTTTTGGCCCGCTCTGCCTTCGCCCTCTGCGCCTCCTCATGTGCCAGTCTTCGGGAGAGCTGAAAGGTTACGGGTTCATCCGGCTTTGGGTTACGGGATGAGTGAAGGGCCTGAAGAAACGCGCCTGCGCGGTCCATGAGAAATCGCTGCTTCTCGGGATCCTTCTCGCGGCAATTCTCACGCCACTGTTCCATCAGACGGCCTCGCAAAAACTGGCGTGCATGACGTGACTTCACCTTAATGTCGATAGAGCGATAACACATGCGCAGTAGTGAATATGCAGAGTTGATTTCTAGAACCTCCTGCTGCGTATTATTACGCGTTGCTGTAGGGACATTTACCAGCCGCCCAGTCCGACGAAGCATATATGATGATCTACCTGTAAAAAAGCCAAGTAAATTTATCTATACTTCAGGTAAGACGTCCTACATTTATTATTTAGTTATTTGGTTTGCGTTTTGTATTCACACACACACACATACACAAGATACAAACAGAAGAAAAAAAAAGGAGAGTCAATTATCATTATTATCCTGTCTTTGTGTACATCCCCACAAACTCCGGTCCCCACGCACAAAGTGAGAAGCAAATCTAAAAGATTCAGTCACCGTCACTCTCCTTCTCCACAATATAAAGCAAGCAATGTCACATTACACACATGCACAAGAGAGAGGGAGAGAGAGGGAGAATAAATTGACAAGAATCAAGACTCCCTTTCCTTTACATCGTAACCCATAGCATATACAACTATCGGATAAGTTTTTTTTTTTGTTTCACCTTCTCTTGGTTCTTCCTCCCATTCCTCATTGACAGAAAAACAATCATACCTCTTCGGTGATTGGGAGGGATGGTTCATTCGTTACGAATGGACGATATGTCACGGGAAGAGCAGTCTCATCTTCAGAAAGCCAGACACATGTTCTTCGGGCAAACGCCTCAAAAAAACTCCCTGTTTCCGCCAAGAACCGCATTGTTGAGTGTTCCCTCAACATATCGCGGGATGCACGATTCCGTTGACAAGCATTGCGAATGCGTTCAAGATACGCTTCATTGGAGCATGCACTAATTCCTCTGAGTGATACATGTATTAGACAGGATTTTCTTATAGCCGCAGAGAGTGCAACGGCCCTACTAGAAGGAATCTCCACACCATCAAGGAGAAGGACTTCCAAATTCCGTAGTTGTGGCAAACAACGAATAAGAACACAAATTTCTCCACGTGTAAGAGCAGTGTAACTTAGGTCCAGCTCTTCAAGGAGGGAGCATCCATGAATAAGAAAGTCTTCAAAGGCTATCGTATCACCACCTCCGAAACGATTTCCACGTAAACATAATCGTCGAATAGGGGTTCGTGCCAAAAGCATCGCCATCATGTTTGAACATGAAGCATCGATCCAATTATATGCGAGATTCAAATTTCGCAGCTGAGGTTGAAGAGAATGGCACTGATTAAATCCACACAACAACAATAACAGTGTAGCCGCCCCAATCTCACAAAATGAGAATGAAATAGATTCCAAGTTTCGAGCTTCATTCTTCAAAATTCCATCAGATAGTAGTACACTAGCCCGATCAGGGGTTATTGTGATATGATCGAGATGAAAAAGGGAAAATGCAGCCCGCGTTCGACTCATGTGAAGGGCGAGATCTGCGATAAACTGATTCTCTGACTCAGTATTTCGCAGTCCAAATGGAATAAGGGGCGGGTGGTACTCCTTCAAATTCCGCGTGCATGGCAACACGCGGAGGGAGAGCCACCATTCGCCTACAAGGCGGAACTCGTCGCGCCACTCCGGTCGTGCTGCCGGCACATTCCACGCACACCGCTGCGGTGCTGTGCGGAGGTTGGCGAAAAGTGCGTCCATCACCTCGTCCGCAATGTGGGCGTGCGGTGCGTCCGGCGATGTCAAGTACGCCGCCTCCTCGTCCGTGAGTGTCCTCAGCTCCAGCTGCTGGACGTTGGCCAAAATATCGCCTCGCTTTTCCATCAGCGACGGCTGGGCGGTCGTGAAGGGGCGCCGGAGTTTCATCTCGCGCCGCCAATCACACTCCACCTGCGGGAGCTCGTGCCTAACGTCCGTGCGCCGCCGCGGTGCCGTGAAGCGCAACTCATTACGCCGCGACTTCACGAGCGGAGGGACCACCGCCTGCAGCATTTGGCAGAATACACGCAACCCACACCAACAACTTCCCTACTGGAAGTAGTACTACTACCTCGTTCCCTCCTCTTTGGGTGAAACACAGCCTGTTCGACAGAAACAGAAAAGAAAGAACAAACAAAATAAAAAGAGACGATCGAATAGTCCTTCATAATACTTCTTCTACTTCTTCGGGGAAAACCATATTTTTTACTCTTCTTACTCTTTTTTTTTATTGGTTGCTGTTGTTGTTATTCTGAGTGTGCACACATGTCTACAGCACCACACCCTCACTTCCTCCCTTCCTGTCGTTTCAAGTCTTCATGATTTCATCGAGGAAAGCAACTGAATGCCGTCCAGCTCTGTTAAACAACCCGGCCAACGGCGCCGGAACGCAGCTAACTGGTGAAACAACAACTTTTCTCGTCTTGACATTTTCTTCCAACGGTCGTGTGTGTCATGGTCGTACCCCAAAGCGTGCAATAATGCATGTATCAACGCCGCCTGCAGGTAATCGTGAAAATGTAAATTTTTCTGTGGGTAGTGAAGGCATCGTAACCACATGTCCTCAACGCTTACGTAAATCTCACCAATGTCTAACATGAGGTCGCGACGTCTTGATGGTTCTCTCCATTGGGATGGTCCCAAGGCGTTCTCTCCACTCGTTAGATCATTTTGTTGGGAGAAAAGGATATCATTTAAGCAAGAAATCTCAGGGGTCCCGCTTCCGCTGCCGGGGAAGGTAAGAACGTCTGTTGTCTTGTCGATCCCGCGATGTTTGTAATTTAATGCATGCATCTGGGAGAGACGAATAAAGTAAATAGACACCTCTACAGAGGCCGGTGCATGCTCCAGCCACAACACCGTTTGTGTTAGTCTTTGTACGGCATCACCAAACGCAGGTGTAGCGCCATGAACACGGACGTAGCGGAAAAACGGCCGCGGCATAGCTACACATTACACACACGCGTACACAACCAGAATAACAACAAAGCAAAACAAAGCAAAGGAAAAAAAAACTAGCAAAGATCATTATTACAACAAAGACAATGAGCGGAAAAGTAAAGAAAAAGAAAGAGAATATACTAATTTTTTAAATCGCGGCTACATACGCACCCAACCCAAAAATAAAATAAAATAAAAGAAGAAAAAGAAGAAGCCATCTCACCAGTAGCAAATTAAGAGTTAAAGCCACTGCTGAAAATTAGTCCACTCCCAATTCTCTGGCGGATTTTGGGCCGCTTTGACGTACGGAGCTCGAATAAACTCTTCACTCCATGGTATAAAGGCATTATTACTCTTAGTCTTGCCCCCATAGGCATCTGCCGGACGTACCCACTCTGAGGCTTCAATAGGCGGCACATTCCAAATATATTTTTCGAATGAAGAACTACAACTCTGTGGAGCTTCGTTTATGCCAATATCTATACGGATACATTTTGCCACCGCCTCAAGAAGCCGCACGAGGGTAGAAGATACAAGAAAAAAGTATCCTTCCTCTGCAAATTTCCGAAACATACGGGCAAAAAGGACAAAATGTATAGTGTCAAGTTGTATTTGTTTCTTACGTGCCTCACTAAGATCTTTTTCTTCTACAACTGAAAGAATAGCCAACGCACTTTTTTCCAACACGTACACCACAATCTGGCGACATGGTCTGTCATCTACCATGTGAGTTTGATACATACACCTTTGTACAAAATTCACCAATGATGTAAAGCAAAAATAGATGGTAGGATGCACCCCGTTAACGAGCAACGATGATGATAATGAGGAGGACCTCCAATCTAAATTCCAGTAGCAAGGAAAGGCCACTTCCTCAACAAACAATAAACTATATCGTTCAATCAGTCCATTATATGCTTCTACTAACTTGATTGGTGCAGTAGTAGTAATCGTATCAGTAGTAGTATTAGTAGCAGCAGTATTAATGGGTGCATCAGCTCCTGACATGTGATACTCTTGAAGTAGTTCAATGAGTCCTGTTATTTGGTGCAGCAGTCCCACGGGTGGAATTAGTGTCGACAGATTCAACCTCCGCTGGTAAACTTGAGAAGTAATCAATTCTGTAATTTCTTCAATATATGCGGCATTCGATTTGGTGACTGCGGCGTTGTGCTTCACAAAGGTAGAGGAGGAAGAAGCTACAAGTGGTTCCAAAAGAGCACGCACAGACAGCAAGGATGATTCACTGGCTACATAACGAGTACTTTCCTTTAGAAACTCGGGCCAAAGTGATAGTAGTTCTCCTTGTACATAATCTTCCAATGCCAAGCACTCCAGTGCAGTCCACAACATCAACATATTTCCACAAGCCTTTTCGAAGGAGTTTTTACATTTATAATGGAGACGCATCCCCCTCTTCACCTGCTGAAGGAGATATGACCAGTCCAACGATAAATCCATGGCAGTATCATCCATCACTTGCCTCGGTGGTGATGGCCTATGAGACTTCTGAGATTCAACTCTCTTTTTATCTATCTATCTAGATAAGCATGTACGTATGTCTCCCAAAATACACAGATGCAAATACAGAGTGCTCTAAGTGCAACAGGAATCAAAATCAATAAATGTGGGAAAAAGAAAAGGGTAGAACGTGCACGTGGATACCAAAAAAAACAAACAAAAACAAAGAGAACAAAACATATTGTACAACCAACCAACCAACAAACAAACACTTCATCGAGGCAAAGTCATTACGATTGCATAAGGGAACATTGTCATGTGTGCTAAACCACTGACACCACGACATTTACACTGAGTCAAAACTCATTATTTCTGCTTCCTCATACACATCCTCCACCTACTCCTTTTTTTGTTTTCCATATTTCTGAAGATGCAAAACAAAAAAAGAAGAAACAAGCAAAAAAAAAACACACATATAAAAGAAAAATAAACGACATAAAATATTAACTTCTTATTACGTGTAAACAATAAAATAACATTTCCAATCAGCTTTTACGTCTCCTGTTACCCTTATTCCCCTTTGATTTATCATCGGCGTTACCCATGACGCAGAGATATTCACACCCATCACCCTCCAGCTCTTTCGCAAGTTTTTTTTGCATCGAAAGGTTCAGTTCAATATCGCGAATGCTTTCTTGTAAATTTAGAATAGCATCTGTGAGATTATGATCTTCCATAGCAAACTGTCGCACTGTTTCCCGAAGTTCATTATCAAGACTTCTCTGTGTCTGTTCAAGCATTTCCTCTTCTTCCTTAAACATTTGTAGCTTTTTCCTAAGGTTTTCATTTTCGAAAAAAAGTGACACACCGCGCTGTCGGTTAACCCTATGGGTCTTCTCTAGATCCATGGTGTTGTACTCTTTCAGTAAACCATCGACGCATTGTCCATCCATATGTGAACACCCCTGTTGTTGTTTTTTTAGGTGATGCAGCTCACTCTCATACTTTGCTCGGCGCATGTCGAGTTCATTTTTAATCATTAGTGCTGGTTCTTTATTTGATGTCTCCAATTTGGAGTCATACTTGGCGTTGATGCGTTTCTTCTTGGCCTTTTCTTCGACAAAATCCTCCTCTTCAACGTCATTATCAAGCGAGGTTAGAAGATTATCCCGATCGGGGTACTGCACGCGATGAATCACACCCGTGGCGCTGTCAAAGGACATCATAACACGGTGGACAAAGGCGTCGCTGTTGTAGTCCCAAATCTGTTGTGTCAAGAGGCTCATGGAGAAAAAATGTTTATCTTTTAAATAATGCTCCCTCGCATGTTGGGCCTGATATCGACTACATCCCACAAAGCCACACACCAAACAAATCCAAGGATCACCTGAAAGTTGGCATTCATCACAGTGAATTTCATTTCCCTCCTTCTGCATCCTAATTGCAGTTTGACACACAATACATGAGGAATCTCCAGTAAAGCAGGTGCACCTCTTATCGGAAACACAGCGACACATACGAGAAGTGTAGCCTGTAAGTGTGGTTTCTAATCGCTCTGCACAAACTGTACAGGTTGGAATAATATAATAATTGGAATACAAATCAGTATCTGAAATATTGCTTTTATCACAAGGGACGGAAAGCACACGACGATTACCATTGGATGGTGCCTCTTCTTCTTCTGATACAGAATGAACTGCTATGGCGGCAAGCACCTCATCACATTCTATTACGATAGCAGAGGATCCAGACAGTGTGCAGACCAAAAACTCTTGTATCTTAAAGGTTTTCTCACTCATTTCTTTCAACCAAGAAAGATAGGTAGAGATGAAGTCCACAGTTTCTTTCTCCACAGTTAACCCCTTTAATGGATTGCGTGTTGGAAATAAGAGGAGAATGTGCTTCGTCGGTATAAATGGAACTAAAAATTCCCTTTTAAAAGTCAATCGTCGTAGAAGCTGCAGTTTGCACACCACCGCAGGAATCGAACACTGGCCAACAAATTCACATAACTGATCTTGGCATAGAATCTGCTCCGCCCTGTATCGAAGCATTTTCACGCAAAGAAAAAAAAATAAAAATAGACTTTTATTACTGATCCTGAAGTCCGTCCTTCTTATATTCTTCCCTTCTTCCTTTGAAGTAAACAGAGAGATTTACGAAAGAAAAAAAGAAAAAAAGAAGAACATCAAAAAAATGCACGGAAGCTGGAAAAGAAGCATGCTCACAATTGTCCAACATCTCCCATTTTTTTCTCTTCCTTACCCTTAGTCATTTATAGCAATATATATATATATATATATATATATATATATATATATACATATGCCAAGAGGGGTATGTGAACATTCGGGTATACTTTCAGTACTTTGTCCGCAGATTAAACATCACTGGCCTCTTGGGCCGCATGTCTGGGTTCTGCTCGCCGTCGAGCAGGTCGTCCCTCTTCTCCCTGGCGGTGGCGCAGGCCGGGCAGCCGCCCCCACGCACGACACGTTTCTCAACGCTCATTGAAAAGGAGTGCTGGCAGGCGCGGCACTTCCACCAGACGGGGGCCATGTGCCCGACGCCGACGATCTCCGGGTAGAGGTGCATCGGGTTCCTCTCATGATCCCACTCCGCCGCGATCTCCGGGGCGGCGGTCTTCAGGCGCGTCGGGAGATGAAATCGCTTCGCAAGAAACATCTCGACACGTCTGCGGTTGGCGACACGGACGAAACTCGCCTTTGCCCGCCTCGAAAGAAGATGCCCGCCAGGGGCGGCTGCAGTCCCCCACGACGATGAAGAGAGCGGCAGCGATGTCGGTAGGGCCCGCAGGCTCTGGCCGCAGGAGCAATTGCCCGTAGCACCGGCAACAACAAATCGCCGCATGTGTGGAAACACGCTGCAACCACAGAAAAAAAAACAAAAACAATGAAACAACGAATGATCAGTGACTTCTGACTGGTGGAATTGGGGTCGTAGAGAGAGATAATCAAATGAAGGAAAGGAAAGTTCCAAACAAGAACAATGAAAAAGACAAAAAAAAAAGAAACACCACCGAGAATCGCTGTCAATTGTATGGGAAAATCACCAAAACTCATAGAATTACCAATTTTTCAAATCCAATTCACCAAAAGAAAAAAAAATCCATCCATTTCCCTCCCCCCTCCATCCCTCTGTCTCCTGTCATGGCTAGAAAGTCACAAGACAATTCACTTAATGAAATCTAAAACTGCACTTTTACTCTTCCGAATGATCTGATTACTAAACATTTACATGTAAACCGGTATATATTTGCAAATAACGCGTGACGCAACGGAAAAGAGGTAGTAACAAGGTGATATTACACCTCATCAACACGCGTAATAGCAGTCCTCCCATTTTACCTTCATGTTGATTTCATTCCATAATGAAACCCCTTTTGCTTAACACACAGATATGTAGATGTATATTATTTTCTATTTTTTTTTTTGTTATGTCATATTATCATTTCGTTCTCTCGGCCCATAACAATCACCCGACCACATAACTCATAACCAGTTTTTTGTTTGTTTGTTTTACGCGCTTGCAACATGTCAATTCTTCTCCGTCTTCAGAGAACACTCACTGACATTCCCGCATCAAATACCACCACACAGAAAGACAAAAATAAAAGAAAAAGACACTGGACAAATCCAATTCAAAAAATAAAAAAAAAACATTTAAAAACATGAAGCCATCTATGACGGTAGAACGACCACCTCTCCACTTTTCGTCCCCCCGCCAACACAACGGGTTGTAACCCCAACAGATTTTCCACGTTTGTGGAGTTGATGCACCATGTCTACCACCTGCCGAACGCCTGTGCATCCAACAGGATGACCGAGGGAGATCCCACTGCCCCATGGATTCACCTTCTCCACATCAATTTCGGGGAATTCCTTCATTCCCGCAGTCACCACAGCCGCAAAGGCTTCATTCAGTTCAAAGAAATCAACATCGGCTAATTTCATGCCAGCCATGTCCATGATGTTTGGAAGTATTTTGAAGGCTCCCTCACCAAACAGCTCCTTTGGCACTCCAATGTTGCCGTGGCCGCGCAGTTCAGCCAAGACAGGAAGATCCAGCTTTTTTGCTTTCGCCTCCGACGCCAAAACAATAACTGCAGCACTGTCATTCAAAGTACTTGAATTGGCAGTAGTTATTGTTCCAGCTTCAGGTTTAATGTAAAGCTTTTGTTTTGCAAAATAAGACATATCAAGCTTCTTGGACCCTTCATCCTTTTCCACTTTATGCACTCCTTTTCTCGTGTGGACCTCAACAGGTGCCACATAATCAAACATGCTCTTCTCCCAGGTAGCCCAAGCATTTGCATGAGAACGACAGGCAATCTCGTCCTGGATTTCTCGCGTGAGAC
Source organism: Trypanosoma lewisi (assembly GCA_036321185.1). Classification (NCBI taxonomy): domain Eukaryota; phylum Euglenozoa; class Kinetoplastea; order Trypanosomatida; family Trypanosomatidae; genus Trypanosoma; species Trypanosoma lewisi. Next base: position 336,095 of record JAWVMQ010000171.1, on the reverse strand, counting down.
TATATTTCTCCACCAAACGTTCCGTTATGAGTCCCATAACTTCCCCCCCGTTTTCCAACATTTTTGTCCGTGAGTGCTTCCATGAGACCATCAACGAGAGGGAGGTCACCGTAAAGCTGATTCTTTGCGCGGCCTGCATACAAGAGCCGGGGGGCGTTGGACACGCTCTCCACACCACCGGCCATTCCCACAGAAATCTCCCCAAGAAGAATTCAGCGCGTGATGTCATGCATGGCTACCCCACCAGACGCACAATTTTCATGTACCATTGTTCCTCCAGATATGACAGGAGCCCTGACATCCTCGCATATCATCCTGGCGATGTTGGGGAGCGTGGGTCCTGCAGAACACGACCAACAGTCATGTACTCAACGTACTCCGGGTCACACTTGGAGCTTGTCAGTGCCGCCTTTGCAATTTGAGCGATTAGTGGTCGCGCAAGAATCCCTTTCAAACCACAAGCAATGGCACAAATAGGACTGCGGGTCCCGCCACAGATAACAACTTTTGGCAACGGCATCGTGATGTTTGCTCAATGAAATGCACGTATATAGAAATATAATGAAGAAAAAAAGAAAAATAATTTCCCCTTCTACCAGATCGTAACCTGTTCTTCCAAGTAGAAGGGTGTAAAGGGGAAGACAAGATTGTAAACCATAACGATTGCAGAGAAGGGGAATACAAAAAAAAAACGCAGAACAGTCACGCGCTACGCAAATCAATAATCACCTATAAGCCCACCAGTTCGTAAACTCGTTACTAGTACTAGTAACAGTACATTCTTTCATGGATATCATCACCATCATCAAATCCATGCGCATGGTAAAGCAGTAAATGTATAAAAAAAAAAAAGATGTGAACAGCAGAGAAGGTATAGAAACAATGAAAAAGAAGAGCTGTCAGATCAATTTGATGAGTCCAACGTCTTTATGGATACTGATCTGAAATCGACAAAGACACAATCATCATCATCATCATTGTCGTCGTCACGGTCACGGAGACATGAAGGCTTCCAATCAGTGAGAGTCATCTGCGCAGCCCGCTGTTTAGCGCTGAGTTTTTTAGGTACGATATTTTTTATACACTTTTCTGGATTGTTCGCATGACTCTTGGAATCACCTGACTTCTTCAGAGGTCCAGGAGGTTCACTTTTAACCCCAGCGAGGTTCTTTCGATTTGCATCTATCTTCTCTTCCTCCTTTGCATTAACTAATTGGATAAAGGTGCAATCGGCAGTATTGATCCCATTATTATTATTTTTATTGTCATCATCATCATCATCACTGTCGTCATCTATGATAATTACATCCTTCTCGGTAGCTGAGGATGTGAATGGGTTCCGTTGTTTTTCCACCACAGAGTTGTTCACACAAAAATCCTTCCTGTCATCCCCATTCTTTTCCTCTTCTGACAACTTCAACTTGGGTGATAAAAAGCGAGAAATCGGTTGTACATTAGAGCAATACTGACGCAGACATGGGGCGTTTTCTGCAAACAATGTCTCATATTCCTTGAAGAGTTTTGTTGACACAGTTGGCACGATACGCGCGGGGTTCATAAAATGCACAAAGTCCACAAGTTCAGTAAAGCTGCAGTGTTCACTGTACGGTACACGGAGCAAGGTCACACGATCACTGATGCATACTTTGCTACTCTTCCGCCTCCAGCCGGTGGGCTCCACACAGACGACACCATTGAACTGCTTAAGATCAATTACCTCATTACCAAAGAGTGGAAAAATTTCCTTTTGCAGTGATGCATTCTTCTGACTGGACGCTGAATCCTCTTCTATCCCATCTTCGCTCCGCTGTCGTTTGACTCTTCTTCCACAGGTTTTGCTAAGAGTAGGATACGTCACAGAGGATAATGGAACAAGGAAAATGGTTAACAAATACACCTCCTCTTGACTTGATAAAACGGCCTCATCAAAATAGAGACGAAGATCCCGTGCAACATCCTGAGACGAGGGAAAGTTATCTTCTGGAAGTCGTACGGCATGTTTGACAAATCCCTCCAAAGTTGAGCCCTTACACTTTTCTTTACCCTCATGTTGGGGTAAAGTTACAAAGTGATCGTGGTAATAGTCCAAATGCCAGAGGGCCTCATGTTTTTCACGGGAGACGTAAATAGGAACAAACGGGGACGCTGCTGCATCATCGGTGATGTCCACTGGAAGAAAATTCTCCTGAATAGAAAGTGCAATACGTTCCTTTCCAATAAAGTAAGTTCCAATGAAGACTGCCACGGAAATCACTCTTTTATTTCTCTTGCACGTTGGTGTGGAACCCTTTTCGGTTTCAGAGTTATCGGCACACGTGTGTTCGCGGAACTCCGATAGAATCATTTGATTCACCTCTCGGTAGCAATCTTCACGGCCCGGAAAATTGAAACGTTTGTCACAAAATGTATTATCGAGGTAAAGCACGTCCACCTTCCCCGCAACAGAGGTCAAGGCGGGATCCTTAGACATGTCAATCACGTTATGCGGGTGCGGGACCTGCAAAGCATGACGTGAATGAGAAAACACAAGATCCTCGCGGGTAAAACGAAAATCTCCTGTATGAAGGATTGTGCCAAAGACAGAGGAGCGAAACAGAAACATGACGGAGCCTGGACAATGGCACGCTGGAATCAGTGTGACTGAAAATGTGTCCACCACGCCATTCTCTTTTTCTTTTTCACCTTCGCCTCTTTCGTACATTAGTTCACCATCGGTCAATGAGAACACGTACACCATGTGACAGTCCATGCGCTTCACATGTAATTCTGATACTCCTAACTTCCAGCATAGAAGATTGGCCGTGCCACGACTGGCATAGATTGTTCCATGTCTCCAGGAATCAGTGATACCGCTGTAGTGATCAGAGTGGAAATGGGAAAGAAAAAACAAAACACGAGTTGACCTGGGGTTGTCACTAGTACGACTACTACCATTGAAGTCTCCTTGAACTGAATTGATGTATGCTGCAGTGTTTCGAAAACCGTCCACAAGAATAGCCAGGGACTCACTTCGATAGACTTCTCTGGTACGAATGTACTCCGCGATAGCATTCTTCCTCACGCTTGGAGCCTCAGCCATAACTCTGTTCCTCCCCTCCTCGCTTCCACTCCTTCACCAAAGAAAGACAAAGAATAACAACAGTAGTAATATAAAACGTCAGTAACAAAAAGCAAAAAAAAAAGATTTCAGTACAGTGGTGTGTTTGTGTGTGTGAGTATCTGATAGAGAGAGCAGGCGATGGTGAGAGGAAGGTATTCCAAAAAGTTTATGTACTGAAGTCACCCGATTCAGTTACTCCTCTTTTTTTTTTATTTGAAGGAAAAAAAATATCAAACAAACAAACTAAATTAAAGCAAAGCAATACACAGAGAGCAAAAAGCAGAAGCAATAGTATACAACAATACTATTCCATGTAATCAAGTCAGCAGACACAAACCAACGCCCACGGACAGAAAAACACAGACAAAAAAGAGTTCTATCTTTTTGATAGGGATGAGGGTAACCCACCAGGAAACAAGATTTCTTCTACATCTTTATCATCGTCATTTCCTGCAGGTGGATCCATAACACCAATAGCACGCATGAAACACTGATACAAGAACTCTTGCATATCCATTAGACTTCCTAATATTGTACACGCCAGGCCCACTGCAATACCCAGTATCAAAACATCCGGTGCAAACATGGCAAATTGAGGAAGAAAATGATACATCAATATTCCCGCCACGATGAAGATGAAGAAGCAAACACCAAGAATAAGTGACTTTACAAGTTTACGAAAAAGAACTCCTGGTGTGACAAGGAAAATTGTTTCCCCCAGTAAACGGGATCGTACTTCTTGTGATTCAGAAAAACCAAGGAAGGTTATAGACAAAATAAGAACTACACTCATAGTAAAGCCCCACTTCATTACTTCTGTAAATGACGTCAACCTTGCATTGTCCAACACGACATCACCTCCACACTCGTTTACAGACGGTACACTCTCTACAATATCACGTAATTCTGCTGCCGTATTTTCTAATAAAGACACAAAATCCCCCGTTCTTTCATTCTTATCTTGCATACGCCAAACAACCACAATCACAATAGAAACAGCTACAATACCACCATAACGGGAACGACAAAGATTTGTAAAAAAGTTGTAAAAAAGACAGAAGTTTAACCACCATAGAGAAAGTACCCCCCAAAGACGGATAGACCCCATATCTGTCAAGTATTCCATTTGATGCGCTATGAAACAAATGACTGTTACTATACAAAGTGTATACTCTATTGAACAGGAATCAATAATAGCTGGAACCCAAACAGACATCAAGAAGAAAATCAACCAAATAAGTAATAATTCCACTACATGAACACTTACCACCAAAGTCAAAACACAGAGGCAAATAACAAACAAAAGTGCCGTACATTTCACAATACCTTCAAGAGTTTGATGAATGGATGAGACAAGAGACGTTGCAGCAGTCCACCCACCACGTTTTGAGGGTCCAAATGAATAATTCACCATTCCAAGTATTGTGGATGTGGAGACAAATAAAATCCACGAGCTCATTCGGTCCCATTCATTATTCCAGTACATGAAGTGAACCTCTACCAGTGAGCGTGATAACATGAGTGTGACAAGATACCAACGCAGGGCTGCATGGGCTCTTCGGGGAACATCTCGTACTAACCGATAACTACATCCAACTATCACAGCCGGTATTGTGCGCTCTAAAAAAGATAGCAATAAAAGTTTTAAAACCTCCCATTGAATAATAAGATGTGGATTGATACTCCCGAGAAAACGAATAAAGGTTGCATGATCATCTGTTCCTTGAGAGGCTTCTAGAGCAAAGTGCGCTGGTGACGTGGTGTCAGAGAGTGTTGTTGTTACTATCTCCTTCAGAAATGCCATGGCCTCACAACCGATGCAGCCACAAACAATAGCGGCTGGCCACCATTTACGTCCGCCAGTGAGCCCACACTCCTGCAATCCTTGATGAATAGTGCCACGGGCAAACACCTTGTATGAGCCGAACGCCAATAAAGACAACGCAACGCCATACAACGTGAAACAGATTCGTTCATTAAATGACATTTGCTCAAGGAGCCGCTGATATTCTTCCGACCATACAATCTCTGTGCCAAACGAGCTATGAAGGGAGGCGGCAAGCCACCCGATCACCGCAATCTCACGGATGGGAAACAGGAAGAACAAGCCACAGAGAGCAATGACCTGGTACCAGCGTGGAAGATGTTCCATGGATCGGTAGACGGAGCCAAGACAGAGGTCCTTGTCCGTCGCAACACCCACGCCACCCATTTCGCTGCGGTTACTAGTAGGACGAAGAGAGGAGGACTAGTACTACTACCACAAAACAGAAAAACAACACGTGATCTATTGACACTTCGCCGAGGAAGTGAACAATACTTCAGAAATTGCTTTCGAATTTGTTTGTATTTATTTAAATAGATACACGCATGAAGATGTTCAGAGGAAAAGAAGAATAAAGATGGCAACAAAATAGACAGTTAAAAAAAGAAAGGAAATAAAAGAATTGGATATATATATATATATATATATATATTACTGCTGCTGTTTTAATTCATGAGAAAAACTCTGTGAAATACTTCCTGAACCATAGTTTACCTGTATTCTTTCTTTTTTTCCTGTTTATTTCCTTGTTCCTTTTCTTTTCTTTTTACTTCGGTCCTGTGCGTATGTGTATATCTTTCTCTTATGATACCACGTCGGCCTCAGTTTCTTTTGCTGCGGACGTCTCAACATGTGGCAAAGACTCTTTTGCCTTTGATTGAATGCGCGGCTCAATGATGACACCCTTCTCTTCCCATACTTTATCCGACAGGTCGTTTGGTTTGAATGGAGTGCTTAGAAGCTCTTTGATGATGCACCGAAATTCCTCCAGCTTCGCATTGTTCTTCTCATCATTTGGATCCATGAATTTTCGACCAAGAGATATATTCAGCGCTCGTTTAAATTTCCGGATTAGCTCCAAAGTCCCAAACGTCGCACGGAACATAATCCACTCGTCCACGACAGCCAAACTAAGATCATCACGGTACGTCACAGGCATACTGCTAGTACCCATAAGAAGAATAATCCATAATGAAATATTTGTGAGCCCGCGCACATGCACACGATCTGTTTCAGACGCTTTTACAATTTCATCATACACAAAAAATGGTTGTGTTATGTCTTCTTGAGATGTGTGATGCACTACTGAAGCTGAGGATGGTGACAGACGGTCTGTGAGTTTATTTCGCATGAGTCGTTTTCCCCGGTTCATCACAACGTTAGGGAATAGACCAGATGCAACTACGCATTTTACCAAGCCAACATCAAGACTATCAGTAGACCACTCGGATGTATCAACAAAAATATCCGTCTGAGTAGAATCTTTTCTATTTTCAGTATTCTTCTTATTACCCAAGAATCCACTATTCATAATAATATCGAAAAATTGTCGTTTATACTTTGACACCGTGAGCAGTTGAGGTACACTCAACATTCGTTCATGAAGATCATAAACGACTTCAGCGGGTGTCTTTTCATAATGAGTCACCACCCAGAAGTTAAATCCATTCACAGAGGCGATAACATCAGACTGAGTATTGAGTGAAAGATCCTCTCTGTGCAATCGCACCGCCTCTCGGTGCTCACGGGTGCCAAGAAAAACATCAGTGTCTGTTACCGCAGCGATGGTCAAGGCGGAATCCAGGCATCTCAGGATGGCTCCCATTATTACCATTTTGCCCACCTTTGGTGCCACCGGGAGCCGTGAGAGTCGAAGCCCAAGCGGCGTCAACTGGCGCATTGATGTTGTCGCCCCAAGTTCATGAAGACGCCTCATTGCCGCCTCAATTTGCTCCGCCGAGGGCGGCTCGATGGCCTGCTGAAGAAAGTCAGCGGGGTCGCCTAGGGAAAGCGCGAGAATCTGCAGACACAATGCATCCAGCGGGGTTCGAAGCATTTCGGGGGTTTGGAAGTCATGCACAGTCTCGAAGTGTTTCCTCGAGTAGAGGCGGATGCATATGCCAGGTCTCGTACGCCCAACACGGCCACGTCTCTGAACACAGTTTGCTCGACTTGCATACACAGTTACAAGTTGTGACATTGACCCCATCTCATTGCGTCCAACAGAAGTCGTTCCTTTTTGCATCACGTAGGACTTTTCCTTTGCTCTCCCAACATCTATCACGGCGGCGACATCGTCAATGGTTACACCACTCTCTGCAATGTTTGTGGAAAGAATTAGTTTCACCTTTCCCTCTGGCGCAGGTAAAAAGCATCGCATTTGTTCCTCAGATCCAACAGAGGAATGCAAACAAATAATATAAAATTTTGAGTTACGCTCAAGAATTTCTTTTGCCTTTGTGATTTCATCCCAGCCTGGTAGAAATACCAAAACAGAAGAATTTGTTAAATCCAAAGATCGTACAGCGTGATCTATGGCAAACTGTATTGTCACATAATCAATTTCTGCAGTAGCCTCCATAAATCCATACTTCGCAGTATTACTACTACTACTGTTACTAGTAATCATAAGATTCATATTGGTACTACTTGCTACATCATCGCCATGCTCAAGAGATGCTGCCACTTCCTTCAATAAAGGAGGCATAACTTTTTGTTCTGCTGCAATGGGAATTAGATCTTCCAAGTACATCTCTTGAACAGGATGAACATAGCCTTCTACAATGATAATAGGAGCTCCATGGAAATAATTTCCAAACTGTTCGGCTTGTAGTGTTGCACTCATTAAAATAACATGGAGATCTCTTCGGCGTTGTATGAGTTGTCGTAAAAGAATCAATAAAAAATCTGAATTGATATCTCTTTCATGAATCTCATCAATAATTAGATAATTAATCCCATTTAATAGTGGTGTCGCATGTAGCATACGGAGTAAAATACCAGAAGTACAGAAATTGATATGGCGTCCCGGTCTACTATCCAAACGAATTGTATAACCACAGGCCTCACCTATATTTTCTAATCTTTCTGAAGCAACACGTTGTGCAATAGAAACGGCACTAAGTCTTCGGGGTTGAGTAATAACAATAGAGCAATTTCCACCTTCACCCCGTTCAGTTAAATCATCCAAGATATACTGAGGCACTTGTGTTGTTTTACCGCATCCAGTTGTTCCACAGATAATAACAATTTGATTCTTCTCTACAGCATTTAATATTTCTTCTCGCTTGCCATGTATACTAAGTCGATGTCTCTGTATTGCGTACTTGGACAAATATTCCTCGCTTGTTAATTTTTCATCCAACTTCTCTCGAAGTTTTTGAGATTCCTGCGCTCGTTGAGATTCATCCATAGCAAGACGGGAGAATATTACAGTGCTTTCTTCATCCCTTGGATCACTCCATTCCTGTGGTTTGGCCACATCCTCCTCTTCAAAATCGGGTACATCGTCAAGCAGACGATGCATGCGTTCCTTCTGCGCATCTGTGAGAGAGATATTGGCGATGTGCTCCGGGTCCAAGTAGTGGTGGGCACGGAAGAGATTCATCAATGCCTCAAACGTCGGCACGCCACGTGACAATTTAGAGAAAAGATCTTCATAGGCCGCGGTTTCATTAAAACGACGCCCGGCGTCATTCCCCTCACCAATCCATGTTTTCCCATCTTCGTCTGTGACTTCCACAGTGGTGGTGTGGTACACGAGCATTCCTTCACGGCGATTCAGGTGACGCACCAAGGGCGGTTGCAAGCCGAAGCACAAGGTAAAGAGTTCAATAATTCGAATTTTACCTTCATGAGAAAAGTCTTTAGCGACGGGGTCCCAATTACCCGTTTTCTTTTTGTTGGTTTTGGCTCCACGTTGCTTCACCATAGTTGAATCCTCATCAAGGAAAGAAAATGTGTCAATAAGGCTTGCCTTTTCTGCAGCTTCAGATTTCAAAATCTTTTCAATCTCATGAAAGTCCGGTTCTATTTTTTTCAGAATAGCCAAAGCATGCATGGCCGCACGACGCTGTGAAACATCCTTGTTAACAGCCACACCCGTAGCAACAACGTGTTCATGCCCGGGAATCTCTATTGTGGTGAGACACACACGGCGTGAAACGGGTCCAACGGTACGCGATTTCCAGAACGCAGGATATGTCACATTGGCAGCTGTACAATATCGTTGCAGAAAATTTTTTGAGTCAGCGTCGACAGAAGCAGATTCCACTTCATCCAGAGCAGCATCATACAATTCATCCCCTGTACGTGGAGCCTTTTCCATCTCGTAGAATATATTATGTTCCCGCATTGTGTTCACTTCAATAAATCGTCGGCAATCTTCTATATACTTATCCCAATCCTGTAGCAGGTTGGACGGAGGAGTGGGATGAAGTGGTTTCTCCGGTGCAGTTCCAAGCGTCAATGGAAGAGGGGATGGTGTATCCGGGGGTTTGGAAGCATTTTCACCGACAAGCGGTGCCCATCGTCCAAGAGATTTCACACGTTCAACATGTTTCTTTTGAAGACCAGGAAGGTTATCAAACAAACACAGACCTAAGGAATCAATAATACGCTCTGCATGCATCCAACAGAGAACTTCTGCATCTCGCTTGGTTAAAGCAGATCCATGAGCAACACGTTTACCGAAGCTTGTTGGAGTAGGAACGGTAAACTCTGCAACATGCAATACATTGCCTAGGCCACGTATCTCCATACGGAACTCTGCTTCAAGTTTCATCACTCCATTTCGGCGCAAATAATACTGAACTCGTGGGCGACTCACAAGATCCAAATCTTTTTCAGGTACAAATACACAGTCTCGTATTTCTTTGGGAGGAACTACTGGAGGATCGGTCTCTTCTTTACTAGTACTATTACTAGCTAACATCTCTTTTGTATTTTTGGTTGCATTTCCTTTCGAGAGAACGATCGGAGCACGTTTTTTAGCCTTATTTTCCCAATGAATAGAACCAACTACTTCTCGACGAAGTGGTGGAGGAGATGGAGTTGTGGATGGAATTTGACTCGATTCATCCACAGGTGCATAACGTCCATGCTTCATACACAAATCTGCATGACGACGTTGCAGTGAATTATCTGTGTAGAGAGGAATACCAAGTGTATCAAGAATGAGTTCTGCATGCATTGCAGCAAGATTTTCAGCATCTTTTGGATCCACGGCCTCCCCAAGTGCTAGGCGATCACCATAACGACGTGGTACAGGTAATTTTAACGCACAACGACAGATGTTTTGCCCCCCAGTTTCTTCAGCATCGAGACGTTGTATATAGAATGCCTCCTCTGCACGTCTACCCATGGCTGCAAGATAAGCTTTAATACGCACCTTTGCAAAACTATCAATTTGACGAGGAGAATATAAGGCGTGTTCGTATTGAGTGCGCATTTCAGGATTTGTCGGGGAAACCATAATATAACCATCAGGGCTATCAGGCTCTAGATTCCATACTTCTTTAGGAACTGTCTCCCTCATTTTCATGTAATCTACTTCCAGAGTTGTTGGCACTGTAGTTTCTGACGGAACAGATTCCTTTTGCTCCAAAGAAAAAACGGTAGCAGCTCGTGCCCTTTTTGGTACTCGACGTTTTGTAGTTTGTGATAATGTTGTTAAATCCCCCTTCTCCGCTTGATCGTTACTACCACTGTTATTACTGTTATTATCATTAATATTGTTATTATTATCATCATTCTTATGTTTCTCAGTAAAAATAGAAGTGTTTTGTGTACTTATTCTTCGTCTACCTGGAGGGCTTCTGAGACTAGGGTCCTGCTTTTCTGCTGGGATAGACTCACCTCGGTTGCTACGAGTCGCAAGCCACTCACTTCGTGCAGGGCCGCTGGGAATTATGTGAACGCCAAGTGCATTCGCTACATCAATCGCATGCATGGCAGCGAGGGTAACTGCGTCATTAGAATTCATAGCAATTCCCACACCCCCACGGATACCGAATAGATCAGAAAGGGGAAGAACCACCGTGGCCTTGTAATATCCAAGTATCTCCTCCACAAAAAAAGGATCGGTTCTTGGCACTTTCTCTCGTTTCAAAAAACCCTTCAAAAGCTCTACCGCCGTGTGATCCAGTGCAGGGGTATCAGTAAACTCGCAGGTTTGCTCAGTAAGTGCACGATGGCGTCGTACGAGATCTTCTTCATAGCTCATATATGAGACGCGGTCCTCACGTTTCACCGCAAGCTCCTTAAGCGGCAATGGAGACACCACATGCGAAGGATCCTTCTGATCTTCTCCTGGAATTGGTGCAGGGCGCCCGTAACTCCACGCGGTGAGTGCGTGGTGTTTTTGCTTTACTGAATCAGATGGAAAAAGTGGAATGGAATGTGCATCCAATACCAACTCTGCGTGCATACAACTGAGTGTCACAGCCGCTTCACGAGTTAAAGCTTTTCCCTGGGCCTTGATATCATGAAATGCTGTCAATTCTGCAGGCAAAATAGTAGTGGCAACATAATACTTTTGACCACCTTTAACAATTGGTTCTTCAATTTCTGATGTACACAACTGAGCAAATGAGAGATTATGATCTTCAAAAAGAGACTTGATACGATACACAGCTGTAGTATCAAACAAACATGGTGAAAGTAGTGTGTGGTGCGGTGAAATGTAGTAGCTGGGACGAATATCAATCATGAGCCATTTCCCACCCTCTGTCTCGTCACGGTCAAGAATACGCCTGAGGGGAAGTGGAATTCGGATGCTTGTTTGGGCTCTGTCGACATCATCCGGCATCGGCGCCCACCGCCCGCCCTTGCGCGCCGCCTCAGCGTGTTTGCGCTGCATGGAGGGAAGTGTGTAAATGTGATAACCAAATTCGTCAATGATGTACTCTGCATGCATCGCGGCGAGCACCTCGGCGTCCTTCTCGTTGCACGCCACCCCATGCGCCCACACCTCGCCCAGGTGACTCTGAAAGGGAAGCCGCACCCGGCAGTGGTACAGCACCGAGCCATTATCTGTCTTCACTTCGGTCGCCTGAAAGACATCGTTGCTGCATGTCACTGCCCCCTGCGAAAATCGTTTCATGAAGTTCACCACACGCGCCCGCGAAAACGTGTCCATGTGCTTTGTATCCAAAAAGTGCTGCGGGAAATCATGGCTGCAGTCAAACATGGCTGATCCATGGGATGCGCTTCCAAACGAGACATGAGGGTCCTCAACCGCCTCCATAAGAGAAATATCACCCGGATTTATATCCTGCGCATGAAGCAAACGGTAAGAAGCCATAAAGGCATGCGTCGCAGAAATATTCACTCGACTTATGAAGCGAAAAGCCGCCGTTGGTCGCATAGACCTCATGCTGCCGCCTTTCAATAAACACTAAGAAGTACCAACAGAAAAAAAGAAACAGTAATAATAGCACCGCCAGCACAAAGAAGAAAGAAACATAAACAAACAAAATCAGTGTATATGATGCCCGGTAGCGTACATCACCGGAAGAGAAAAAAAAAACAGAGAACGCAGATCCAATAAAAAAAAAAGCATTTCGTATGTATATATAAATATGGTTTTAACTCTTATCGTATATATTTATTTTATAGTATGCGATGTGTCAGTTTTGAACGCACTCATCATCAATATCTATAACATCTCCTCCTGTAGCCTCCGATACTTTAGTGAACTTGTTCATGTCCACCTTATTGTAGTTTGGCGATATGACCGCAATAAACCCCTCGACCATGGGCGCCTCCACAAGAAGTTCGGGTCGGTCCTGCACCGCGGGATTGAGCTCCAAAACAAATCCAGGGACACATGCGGGGATTTTGTACAGAGTTCCATCCGTCATCGTTACGGCACAGATGTTTGTGTCTTCCTGACAGACAATAGCATTTTTCTTGCGTTTGCCCACAACACGAATACTCTCCGGAGATAATTTGGCATTGCCTCGCCCAGAGCCAAATGCTACGGATTCAATTCGAGAGCTAGATCCCACCAACGGTTCATTCCCGGTAGCAGCAGCAGCAGCCCTACAGTGTGATTGAATGGCCACATGTGATTCATCCAGGCACAAAACACACAATCCATTACTGTGCACCAACAACCTACAATTATTACCATCTACACCCTTGCAATCTCTCACAACGTAATGGTGATAATAACGCTCCGTGAAGTGGTAAAATGTTGACGGTGTGTCTACTACACTATGGGTCACATCCATGGCATGCATCTTTCCCTCTCTTTTCCTTTTCTGTCTCTCTCTATCAATGAAACGAAGAAAATGAAATACCAAAAGGAAACATAAAACGCCATCATCATTATTACATACACATATGCAGCAATGATAAAATATCACAGTGAAAAAGGGAAGAAAAAAAGTGGTTAATGGAGGTACGAGTGGCTTTCACATGAACGTTGTCACACTACGTTAACTATGCGGGAAATAAAGGAAATCACAATGGATCACCTTCGTATGTGTATATGTTTATGTCATGCAAAAAAAAAAAAAGAGAGTCCATCCACATCACATCTGCAAAGAGTAAATTAAAACAATGCACAAATATGAATTAGAATACAAGCAAAAAAAAAAATGCTCATGGATATCTCATCGGTAACGTTTTCATTTCACTGAGCATCCTATATATATATATATATATATATATATATATATTGCTTGTATATGTACAGAAAAAGGAATGCACCCATTATGGTGAAACACCTCCAACCAAGTATGACTTGTTAAAGTTCCGTTTAAAGCTCTCTCGTTTCTTCGACACTCCTTCCTTGTAGGCATCCACAAAAGATTTATTTCGTGGGTCTGCAGCATTCACCTCAAGCACTCTGTAGCGAAAGTTAAATGGCACACGCCCCCCTGCCATGTTACTTAGCCGCCTCCCAAGACGATAGCGCTGTTTATTAGACGCTCCACGGTTCCTCAGTGCCTCCCGTTCCAAATGAGTTCGTCTGCGAGTTTTCCCTTGTGCCTCACCGGGTGTTGTTTGCTGCCGCGATGGTGCAGTCATGCTGTGCTCTCTTTCGGCATCTGGTTCAATAGCATCAAACTGCTCAAACACAGATCCCAACGATGAGGCTTCCGCCATTAAAGCACCTACGGGCACAACGGCATGCTCCGAGTCGTACATATTCATAAGTCGTTCATGCTCCTCTGCATCCTCATCAATCTTCTTCGCCCCATCTTCTTCTGTTTCCATAAAAATCACACCTTCTGAATCCCCGCTATTCACTTTACTTGAGGCAACATGTTTGTACGCCTCTATGGAATTGTTGGTTTGATCCTCCTTCGCCTTCTCCTCCTCCTCAAGCATGTCCAGCCACGCCGTTCCCATGATTTCTGCACTCACTTCTGGAATATCTGTTTTTAAAGACAATGTATCTTTATTTCCATCCGACACTATTCTGTTGATCTTTTTCTCACGAATTGAAGACTGTAGTACGGGCTCAAAATCCATTGATAGACACAGGTTGGGATTATCATCAATGACGTTTTCCTCATTTTTCATTACCTCCTGCGGAGGCTCGGATGACATAATCTGGACGTCTCTAACAAAAAAAGAATGAAATTTTTTTTCATGAAAGAGTTTAATAAGAGATGCATCATCTGTACATAATATAACTTCAGAACCCGCAGATGCTATTGCCCGTATCATCGCAAGTAATAAAAACAAATGATCATTGTCTGACTCAGCAGGATTAAGACCCACAGAAGTTGTCATCGACGCTTCTACAGAGTGAGCCATAAGACATTCACTGAAGTGAAGAACTCTTGTTTTTTTGTTTTTATTTTTGTCTCGCAAAAGAGCAAAAAGACTCCTTAATCTCTGAGAAGCCAGAAAAGGCTCAATTTTGTTCGCCTCCTGCAGAGACTCGTCAAATGTGACAACAGTATTTTCCTCTTCTTCTGCTCCCTCAATTGTTGAAGCGATTTGCTGCAGAGAACAATATGGGATCAAAATAAGAGAAGAAATTTTACTTTCATCATTACCACTGCAGTTCCCCAAAGTGAGAAAATGTTCACTTGTCTCAATGAAGGAAGAATCCAAAATATAAATCTTACTGTACCCCACCAACTTCTCTCGCAACGCAGAAATATCCGTGGCGACGAAATCATCATCAGGGAGTGCATAGTCAGAAAAGTGAGGAAGAGAACCCAGTACACTAACGTCAAGTTTTGGAAATTTTCCCGTGATGTCATCCAAGGCTTTATTGACATTCTCCTCACCAAGCAGAGATCGATAATGTGTTACAACAGCCTTACGAAAATCCTTATCAAGCACAACAACGTCGTCACTATTATCACCTGCGTTGCGGTGTTTTGTCTCCAACAACAATTCCTGGACCCTGACAGGCCCCAAACCTTCAATAATAATTTTGTACAAATCCATCCGACTCAATGCGTTACGGTAATGAAAGAAATCTGTATAGCAGAATTTCCAGAAGAGCTCAACCTCTCTTGTGACATCATAGTCCTGATCGATTTTTTCTCTCAACTCAACTTCTCGTATTTGTTCCTGAAGAAGCGCCTGCTGATCCGCGTTGGACCCTTCACAGTTCACGATCATAACTGCCCTTGTTAAATCCAAAACACGAAGATTGGAGTCCTCCATGCGACGAAGTGTACGCAGCGCCAACGAAGGTTGGCTTGCTGCAATTGCAACGATCAAGTAGTGATACAGCTCCGCGGTCACACCGCCCGACTCAACAAGTCCTGCTCGAAAGGCAGCTGCAGAGGGATCAGAGAACTGATGCCAAATATCCCGTTCTCCCATACGGTACTTTTCTCCACTTTTTCTATTCTTTTCAGCTGAAATACGATCCAAGTACTCATTCACAAGTAACATAACCCGTTTTACATCCTTTGCAAAGGCGGCCTTCTCTAAATCCGATATAAAGTTCTCATGCAAAATGGAATCTCGAAGTCGTGGTTGTGACAACGATGGAGGAGGAATCAATACACTGCCGGCTTCTAACTGACGAAATACATGATGTCGGCTGCGTGTCGGCCAAGTGAACTGTGGGGCGTCACTCTGACTGGCATCTGGAAGAGAATCAATAAACTGCAGAAGTTCCGGTTTTGCATTGTGTGCTATTTTTGGGCGTAATTGCCTGAAGGCTTTAAAAAGTCCATCCAATTCTTTGGCCTCTTTTTCATTAGAGGGTTGGTAGTGTGAAATGGCACTATCACCTGATATCTCGTGCTTCACCACATGACAATAACGAGCCAAGTATGTTTCCCACACTGCCTCAGCCATATCTTCCGCATTTTCATCATTTGGTGAGAGAATAGCAATGTGCAGAAGCCATGTATAATGGGAAAGAGGAAATGCTTGATTTGTTTCAACCAAATACTGCTGCCATCGAAATGCTGTTGTCAAGTCACGTCCTGCAGCACAAAGCCTAAAGAATTCCTGATATGTCTCCGTCCCAACCTTATGACTGTGAACCATGAACTGAAATACCTGCTGAGCATACATGTACGCCTCACGCTTTGATGACGGTCGTTTTTCAAGACTCATTACAGTTGTGCACCACGACAGCAGACGTGCGCAGTGGTAGTCGCCCAATAGATGCTTGTGGTGATGCAAGGACCACGCCAAGTACCATGGGCGAGGCTCTCTGTACAGCTTGTGCCGCAGGATCTCTAAGCCTTGGTTTGCATTCCATGCACGAAATATGTCACCGTGGTGTGTCCGTCCCTTCACCCCACCCCACATGCCCAACTTAAAAGCAGATGAAACTGCATTGAGGGAAGCAAAGGGGACCCGCCAACGGCAAGCATACATGAAAAAAGAAAAATAGAGAGATAGAGGGGGGAGGGGGGGAATTAAGAAAGATAGAGGTAAATCCACCTCCTAATAATTAATTATATATAATATAATTAATTCACTCCATCCCTCTTCTACTATTTTAACCAAGCGCAAGTGAATTGCAAAAGAAAGAAAGCATATCATTTTAGGCTGAGGGAAGATACATACGCACATGCGCACAGAAAGGTAAGCATCTGTCAAGAGCATCCTCCACAGCCCATTCAGCCTTCATTTCGCAAAAGAAAAATGCTTTTGAAACCCGAAAGAAAGGAAAACAAAAAAAAACTTGGGGGTACATAGCGTCAGTTTTATTCCTTTTAATTTCCCCCGATGTGAACACATACGCAAACATTATTTACGTTTCAAAAACCAGCATCTCTACCGGAGTGTGACTACAAAGATACGCTTGGCCTTTTGATGAATTTCCTTTTGTCCTTGTTTTCCTCTTTTCTCCTTCCTTCCTTCCACCCATCCTCTTCCTTGAGTCTTGTCATTCCTTCGTCTTTTATTCTGGATTCTCGTTCTTGTAAACAATTTCTCCGTCTCTCAACCCCAGAGTATATATGCCGCACTCAATATTTCACGCGGTGTTCTTTTCATACCACCCCCACTCCTTTTCCTTTTTCTCTTCTCATATAATTTAATAGTTGACGCATGGTGTATTTCCCCTCTATTTCTCTCTCACTCACTCACACAGACACACAAAAAAAAAACACTATGATTGTCGAATAAATCTGCAGGAAATTCTTTCATTGTTACTTTGATACATAAATGGAGGAGAGGGGAAGGGGGATAATGAGTGTATGCGTTGAACACCTGCCAGATAGACCCATCCACGGAAGGAAGAGAAACGCATACATGGCACACAGACAAAATCCTTTACACATACATAATTTTATGCACCTCTAATAATATTGCCTCAAAAAGGACAAATACATCTATATATCGCAACGCAAACGTGATAAAAAAAACAAAAACAAAAAAATCAAGAAGTACGAGATCCTGCCCCTCTCACTCCAAAAAAAAAAAATCTCTTTGTGAACAACAACAACAGGAGACTAAGTTTGATTGGACAGTTAACACAAACACAGCGAAGAAAGAGAAACCAAAAACAAATAATAAGGCACATGTATTTAGATAACCCCCTCCCCTCCGTTTTTCTTTTTCTTTCTCTTTCATTCCTCAGTCCTAAACACAATCCAGAGAGAAAACTCCAGTAGCCATTTTTTTCTTTACACTCTTCCATCCTTCACGCGTATGTATCTTCGTACTATCATTAATGTTTATTATTATTATTATTATTATTATTATTACTAGTATCTTTTAAAAACCGGTAAACAAGCTTAATGTACGCAATCATCACTTCGGTTAGTCGTTTTTAATCACTCTCTTTCCACTTCGTCTTTCATATTCCTTTAACGTTTCAGTCTTTCACCAATTTCTTTTACTTTCTCTTCTGCTTCCACCTTTTTTGTTTTGCTTTGTTTTCGTTATCCTATATGAAATCCTGTTCATCTATCTTCTCCACTTTCCCTCCAGAATAAATACACCCGCGCACACATACCGTGTCTTCCCGTTAATATTTATCTTCATGTACGCGCTACGTATCATCTAAAAGTGATTCTCACGCCCCTCAATGTAAACACGTTCCACTTATTTACTCAGTTTATTTTTCTTTTTAAATTCTTTTCATCGTTGCCATTAGTCCATTCAAACTTGTTTTATTGACTGGCGTCTAACCCTCCAGGCGTATTGTTTTTCTTCTTCTCACACAGAGAAAAAAAGGAAAAAAAAAGGGAATACGCTAAGCCTCACGTGTTGATATTGTCAACTCTCTTCCTCCCTCATTTCGTACGAGTTTTGATTTCCTCTACCGCGACCACAACAAAAAGGAAGTAATGGAGACAGTCGCCCAGCAGAGCAAAAAAAAAAAAGAGCATACACACACACACACACACACAGCAACAACAACAAAAAAAAAACAGAAACCAAAAGGAGCAAACCAATAACAACAAAAATAAAAACCGGTGGAACAATAGATCAACATCAACGTATATATAAATGTATATCCTTTTGTGTGTTTTTTGTTAACAACAGAGCAATTTTTTTTCTTTACTTTTTCTGCACGAACTCTGGATCATCTCATAGTTTTTCTCTTTGCTATGAAGAATACCGCTGCTACTGTTACGCCAATAAGAAGACTTGTCTTTATTTTCCCTCCAAATAATTCAGAGCTGCCCTCCGCACGAGGAGCGTGTGGTGCAGGCACCTCTCCTGACCGAATCCACTGGTCCATGCATGCCCGCATAGTTTCCTGCATGGGGGTAAATTTCAAATCCAACTCCGCCGTCGCCAGTCGTGTGTCCAGATGTTTCTGCACGCCCACAGAGCGCCACAGATATCCTATCTTTGCTTCTGATTGGGTGGCACCCAGAAGGAGTGTCATTAATGTATTTGCAGTCTTTGTTGGAGGTGTAAGATGTGGGTAGGCCTCCTTAATCATTTCTCCAAGCTGAGCGTAACTATAACATCCATTGGAGACTATAACTCGCTGGTCTTTTACTCCGTGGCATTCTAGTGCTCGAACATGGGCCTCAGCAACATCACGTACATCTACATAATTCCAGTACAATTTAGGTGCATAGGGAAACTTTGGAGATGCTGTTGCTATTCCTTTGATTCGCATCATGGCCTCACTAATTTCTTCCGTGAGACTTGGTCCAATGGTAATGGAGGGTAGAATAACTACCAACTCCACTCCAATCAATTTTTGCATCCTCCATGCCTCTTTTTCAAAACAAATTCGTGCATAAGGAATAGGATCTGTCGTAGCCGTGGCTACGGTATTCCAGGAAGACCCATCAAAAAATCCAGAGGGAGGATCAGGATCTGTAATGTTAAGCACTGAGGATGCTGCGCCTGTTAGTATAACTCGCTTTATCGTTGACTTCGTTACCAAACGAATGGCATCATAAAGTGCCCGGATGGCATCCACATGCAACTTTACTGGATCC
This sequence comes from Trypanosoma lewisi, assembly GCA_036321185.1. Taxonomy (NCBI): domain Eukaryota; phylum Euglenozoa; class Kinetoplastea; order Trypanosomatida; family Trypanosomatidae; genus Trypanosoma; species Trypanosoma lewisi. Next base: position 316,318 of record JAWVMQ010000171.1, on the reverse strand, counting down.
TTCGTTGCAGGGGACAGTGGGCAACCGCAATGAATAACATACTTACACCCCCGCATGGCGTCACGCAAGGAGGCAGAATTAGTCATATCTGCCTCAATAATGGTTAAACGTTGATCGGAGTTGGTGCCCATGTAGTACAAATCCATTTGTTGTTGTTGGTTTAGCGTGTCATCCACAGTTACACGAACGGCGTAGCCAGCGTCGAGAAGTTTTTTTACAACATGGCTGGAAATATAGCCAATCCCCCCAATAACCAACACGTACGTCTTATTCCTTACACTCTTAGCCCGTTCCTTTTCAGTCTCAGAGGAGAGATGACAAAGAATCGTAGAAACCGTCGTCCCTGGCAAACCATGCTGCTGCTGGAAAGTTGGATGACTGCTATTGGGCTGCAATGCTTCGTCTTCTGAAAGCAAATCACCATTCATTGCATTGAGGTCCAAGGCACTACCAGAGAAGACCTTCTGGAGTGTGTGGGCGCCGGGCTGGGGACGCACCGGTTCGCCATCGAGAGTAAAAAAATCAACACCGGGGCCCAAAACATGCGGCTGCTTCACTAAGGAGGGGTAACGCAGCGTGTCCATGTCCTCCAGGGAAAGACAGCTACCCGAAAATGCGCGTAACATGGTTCCTCCTCCTCCTTGTACACAATGGGCTTATGTATATATATATATATATATATATATATATATATTAGTCAATTTTTTTTCTTTTCCAAAATAAATAAAAGTAAACCCTTTGATGTATCCCACTTTTCTTCGCCTCCCTCTTACAGAAGACCAAATCTGTTTTCGTTCTTTTTCTTTTTCTTTTTCTTTTGTTATTATTGTTTCCTCCTTTCCTTCCTTTTTTTAGAACAGTGTTTAGATTGCCTAACTACTTCACTGTAACACGGTCCGTCTCCAAGCACTATGAAGAGTCACTAAGGGAAACTATGTATAGAAAGAGAATGAAAGGTCAAACGTGAAACACACTTTGCTCTTCCTTTTCTCCTACTATTAAAATAGTATTTACTTGCCTCTCCTGCTTTGCAGCTGTTGGACGTTTATACACCCAAAAAATCGTTTCCACGCTACCGTTGTTGCCTATGAGCGCCCCAGAAAGGAAATGTTTTCGAGCGTATATGCCAAATACAACTTCAAAATGGCAGGAGTAAAAAGAAAAACGAAGGAAAAAGAAAAGAAGGAGTCACAATTCTCAATAACACACCACCTATCTCCACGTCTGTTGTTATAATAGGGAACACACACACACACACAAACAAACAAACAGGGGGAAATACAACGAACAGGGAGAAGCCAAATAGCACGAATATCTAAGAGATGAGAACAACCTCTCTTTCCATCCTTCTTCCTTTGTCAAATTCTTTTTTTTCTCCTTTTACTTCTTCATGGACAAAGCAAAGCAACTTTAAGTGCAGATCCTCACCAAAACAAAACAAAACAAAACACACACACACACACACACACAGATAGATAGATAGGGGAAGTCACCTGCTTCTTGATGGCTTGAAGATGTTTGAATGAACAGATGGCTGCACAGTTTGACAAACACAAAAGCAAATCAAAAAAAAGGTCAAGCAAGAAATTGTAGTGGTGATGGTGATAATGATCATGACTATTATTATTATTAATAACAAACAAATCATACCTTGCAGGAAACACAGTAAACGGAGTTGGGAATGGGGGGTTGGTAAGGATCATCTCTAGTGGTGATGACCAAAGGAGGGAAATACAACACGCAGACATCCCCTCTCTTTTTAAGTTCTCTTTTCATTCTAGCGACGATAGTATACTACTTGTGAATCATCAGCAGCGGCATTCTTACCCAACTCCACCTCCTCGTGGCCTGACGAGGGCTGTAGCTCCTTCTCTTTTTGTTTGCTGCCAAGTAGCAGTTGAGTTCGGCTCACAGTTATGGATGTGCTTCCACGAACCCGCTTTTTTGATTCCCTTAAGCATCCTTCCATTGGCGGTGTGCTTCCCAATAGTTCTAGTACATGCGATCCTGCAGGGATGTGCGAATTGGTGATGCTTGTGCGTGATTCCAGGAGGCGAAGTGCATCATCAAGGCGTTCATCAAATGTTTCGTAATAACTACTATTCTCCGGCAGAAGAACAGGCGAGTGGCTCTCCCGTGTGGTCCCATCAGCCACAGAGGTTCGTCGTTTCTTTTGCACAGACGCCCTATCCAGCGAGATCACCTGAGACTCGACTCCCTGACTCCCGCAGGGCGAAGCGGGCTGGTGTCGTTTACCGCGCGTGTCATTACTCATGCTCACTGACACTGGAGCATCTTCCCGGGCCACTTGAGAGGAGTTACTAAATGCCGCAGCCTCTTCTACTCCATCTTCGGCATCGTGTGCGAGAAGATTCGGTGACTGTCCTATGCTTGACAATGGCGCGGTTGCTATTGCTCTCGCTTCCTCAACGTCTGAGTGTGGCGTGAAGAGGTTCTGCCACACCAATCTCGCCAGCATTCCCCTCGCGGTGCACGCCAATCTTTCCCACGGACGATTTGTCTGCACAACTGGGGGCGAGAGTAAATCTCCCAAGCCAGGGAAGAGGACACGACGAGGAGAGAGAGAAGCGGCATTGAGCTCCCTGAGCGACACCACCTCGGGCGTCTCCAGCGACGTGTCGACGTGCACATATGCTAAGGCAACCTGCATGCACACCTGATCCCCGATACATACAGTATCGCCAACCTGAAGCATAACAGACTCATTTTGACGAACGGAAATTGGAAAATTCTCTCCTGTTGGGGAATAATCGTTGGAAATGGTTTCAGCTGGGCGCCTAGAAACTGTAAGCGCATTTTTCCCAAGACATTTCAACATTAAGCGCTGGGGAACATTAGGATGAACACGAGTGTTTAAGGGAACCTCCACAGGAGGAGTTGCGTCCTCCATCCAGAAGGACATCATTCGCCGGGAGTAGCGGGTGCTGTTGCCGACACGCCAGTAAAGCTCCGGTGAGTGTCGGCCCAAAACTTTTTCAGTTGTGTGTCCCCCATCGGAATGAGAAGAAGGTGGCGGTATGTCCACATAGGAATGACCAACTGAGGTGTTGTTGCAGTGCACCAGAAAACAGCGAATCTCCATTTCTCCTAGGCTTACTATATAAATGTTTCCTACAGGCGTACTTGCACATAAACCACACCAAAAGGTACACAAAGTACCGAAGAGGAAAAAAAAAACAAAAAAAAAGAACAAAGCAAAATAATAACACCAAAAAACACCTTGTGAAAAACTATTTCCTTTTTCTTATGCATTTCTCCCATGTAGGACCCAAATCGTTAAGAACAAACAATGCAAATGAAGATTATTCCCTCTTTTTAAAACTCAATAAACAATGGGGCAAAGAGAACTTCTCATTCGCTCTCTTTCTTGTTTACTTAGGTGTAGATTCAAATAACAAAGAAACAAAACAAAAGCACATTGGGTCACTGGATAGAAACACCACAACGCCGCAACCACATTTTTTTGTCCACATCCTCCTCCCTTCAATCAAAAGAGCTGGAAGCAAAAATCAACACACAAAAAAGAAGCGTACCACTCAGACCCACATGGACACATCCTTAGTTAACATCTTGTGCCATAACATCCTTGACACTCCCTAACCAGTACTGAATTTTTTTTCACACAAACACGAGCAGCCGTGCCCTGAAACCTGATCCTCACGCATGTAAACCAATACGGGTGAGGAAAAGGAAGAAGACGCGGAAAAGGAAGAAGAAAAAAACATCAAGGAGAGCCCTTGCAGGTGGGAGTCTCTGGATGAGAGACAGGCATCACATTATTATTCACAGTAGCATTTTCACCAATACCCTCTTCCTTTCCGGAAATGGTGATGTGATGATGATCACCTCATCTGTTGTTGCTGTTGCTTTTTGCTTTTTTGGACTCTTTGTTGTATCACACACAGACATATAAATATAAATATATACTTGTTTCATTGCGAATACCTTCACGACCAAAGTAATTGTACACATGTCCACTTCCATTTTGGGTGGAAGAAGAAAAGGCTAAAGAAACAACAGCAACACGAGCAAACATGCAGACATAACAGTAATTACTATTACATGAAAAAGTGCCGCAACATTCCTGCCTGATAGTCTGTTCGCTCCTTCACACGTTTTCTCAGTACATCCGTAAGCCGTGATACGTTACGAACTGCATCGCGGACGGCGTCGGGAGCATCTGGTGGATAATTCATCGAAAATCCCCATCGCTCGTCATATTCAGCGCCGCATTGCCGCAGCACAAACCGCGTTCCCATGCATAACTGCAGGCCAACGACATAACTCGCCAGCCCCTTTACTACCATCCCAATTTGTTGGAAATCCAACTTTTCCTCCACACGTCGCTTTTCCACAAGTGACGCCACTAAAGTTTCTGGAGTCAATCGCTGAGCAGGGATTTGGAGAGGATTATTATGATTTTCTTGAATGTTGGTGACCGAACCGCGGTGCACCACTGTGCTATCACCGGTTATGAACCAGTAAATAGATTCGTCAATAAAACCCAATGATGCAGATAAGTAGCCAGGAGCAATAACGGTGTGTGCTTTATTATACATACGAGTAAGAAATTCATTTTTCCATTCTCTTTGGAATTTTACAGTTGGCATCCATGAAGCTTCAATATTATGCAGAAGATGCATAAGTTGTAGAAGTCGAATTTTTATACCCTCATTTCGATTCAATAATTCAGTGCGACGCTTGGGAAACACCAAGAGAAGTATGGATTTTATCTCCGCTTCAATACTATCAGCAAGATCCCCAATATATGTCTCGGAAGAACTCCGAAGCGCCGCAAACGCGTCATAAGACTCAGACATCAATTCAAGCGCAAAAGAGAAAGCAACAAACTGATCAATCTTTCCTAGCCACCGTACACAACATGCAAGTAGGGTGTCTCGAAGTAGTAACTCCTCTTCATTATTTATCAATAGTGAACTAACAAAGTCCATGGTATATTGCAGCATCCACTCTGTTGCATACAAAGTATTCACTAGCGTTAGGGCAAGAGGAGTTATGTGCTCTCGAGCATATGACATGACAGCTTCAGCCCCGTTAAGAGGCTTTGCGCCCTCTTCCTGCATAGGAAGTGCTATTTGAACCTTGGCATCGCCCTCTTCCACCACAGAAAGAGCTATCGAGAGAGACTCAAATAGGGATTCAAAGTTAAAAGGAGAACATCCACGATCAATAGTCTCTTCTGCAATTTTTATATTTTCCTCCAGCTGGCAGTGAACCTCCTTCAAGCTATGCACCTCAACCTCTACCGCCCCAAAGTGCTTCATGATGCTTAACGGGGAGGTCTCAAGGAGTGTCATGTCAGGCGGCAGAGCGTAATTACGAGGAGAGTTTCCTTCCATGCTGTCTTGGTCGTCTCTCTCTTCCGATGCAGCTGCGGCTATGGGCTCCATTACTCCCGCAACTGATGCCACATCATTGGATACATGCAGTGCTGTCTGTGGCTGATACACACCTGTTTGCAGTGTTTTTTTAGCCGCATCTCCAAGGCCACTGCCGAGCATCATCTCGTTTACATAGCGCTTCCGACGCTCTCTTTGTCGTAAACGAAATCCCTCATGGAGGCCGGCCTCCGCCTCTTCACGATTGTAGCCTTCTTTAAATTCACCAAAGGAAGCATAGAAGGGTGTGCCAAGAAGAGACTCATTCCTTCCTTTATTTTCCCTCCCTACCCTACCCTTCACCTTTGGATGCATCTATAAACCGCATAACAATGCGTATATAAAACGCGAAATACAGAAAAAGGAGGAGGAATAAGACCATTCAAAAAACCAAGGAGGAAACAGTACATCAGACAGGATAAACAAAAAAACAGGTAGGAATAATTTAAGCTGCATGGGGTTTCACAATCCATTCCCTTCTTTCTCCCCCTGCTTTCTCTCTTTCAAAACCAAACTCTGCATTTTCCTCAGAGAAGTAAGTCTTTTGTCAGCATCATCCATAATATGATACCCAGAAAAACAATGAGAATGACAAAACCGAAGGTGGCGATTGGTGACTCCGTGTTAAGGGGGGTCTGGAAATAAAATGTGAGGAAGAAGGCATCATCTTCACGTCGCAGAGTCTTTGCAGCAGCACGTGGAGACAGCCAGACTTTACAGCGCGTTCCATGTATCTTCTGGTTCAGCATACCGCCATCGCCATGACGACAATTGGGACTGCATACCATCTTAACAGGTTGGGAAAAAAATGCACGGCACGTAATTTCCTCAGGTAAACATGGGGCACACACGAAGGGATAAACAAGCTGAAGTACATGGGGTCTGCAGCATGTTATTTCCTTCGTTACCCATCGGGTCTCCACAAGCAACTCCGTCCCCACTTCTGGTGCCTTACCGTTAAACACATTGGAGGCATTGGGTGTGATACTGTAGATTACGAACGGACGCTTGTGTTGTTTATTTGAAGAAATCCCATTAGAGATTTCTGTGGCTGGCTTTACTCCCTGCAAACCTCCAGTGGAACTATGAGTCGCCTGCACCAGTTGACCAACTATGTTCTTTCTGTTAATTCGTGAAGAGAGTGACGTCACTGCACCTCTACAACCACTAATAGGGAAAACAAAAGCAAAATGCCTCTCTGAATCCTTTTCGACACGATATTTGGATGTCAGATAATAAACTACAGCCTCTTCTGTTATTTTTATGCGCAGCCGAGATGATGTACAATGAAGCTGTTTACCAAGCGATTGGGCCCATGTATTTAGTTTGCCCGACGCATTCGCCTCCACCAACACCAAGCTGCTGCTACTCACCGAAGACGATGCACATTCATTATTGGCAAGAGCATAGAGACCCGACATAATATGTTCGCAGTCTTGCAACTTTGACCCAGGTGACTGAGAAGGTTTCTTTTCTCCCCCATGCAGCATCGTCATTGCCAACAAACAACTTCTCTCCCTCTTTCTCCTTCTCGGTTACGGAAATGAATAAAGACAATCTGTAACCTTGAAAATTGCGATAGTGTTCGTCCAATACTCCCCTCAAATCACCGTAATCTCACCCTTTTTATCCGCTTTTCCTTAAAGGCACAATGAACAAGATGAATATATATATTCATATAAAGAAAAGTGAAAACATTATATTCATTAAAGTCTTTTCCTCTCTCATTTGGTATAACAAAAAAAACGTTAGGTACATTTTCTCCACAAATTGAAGATAATATATATACGAAGGGGGAATGAAAAGAAATGAGTTTACTTACGAAGGGGCTAATATCAACAAGACCCTCTGCTTTCTCGCCTACCGAGCGAGGAGGGCAGGGGTAGGATGTGAGTGTTTTTTTTTCCTTTCTGCTTGAAAAACAAACTTTTCCTCTTCCTGTAACAGCTGTAGACGTACGAGACCGAACAAGCAAGAAATACAAATAAAAACATATATAAAACACATTCACCACAACTCGAAAGAAATAAAATATCGTACGACATTATTCTTGGCGCAAGCCTGCAGAAAACGAAAGCCAGTAAAAAGAAACAAAGAAAACATCCTTACAAATATGTTTGTATGAGATGAACACAGATCATAAAAGGAGTACAGGTGCGTGTGTTTATGTCCAAGCGTGGAACGTGTGGAGCCCACATGGAAGAATAACGTCAAAGATTTTTTTTCTTTTGATGATTCAAAGGGACGATAAAACCAGTCAAAAGTCGCGATTTCTGTGAAGTGGAAAGGCAAAAATAGGATTGCCAGGCAATGGGATCAACTACAAATACCAAGGGTCAGAAAGACAGACTCAATCCAATGATCCAGTAGCCAAACGCTACGGTAAATGAAACAAAGCACACACACACACACACACACACACACACACATCCGCCGCGGAGCTCGAAAACAGACAGAATTCCTCTTTTCACTCTCTCTCTCTCTCTTTCTATCTGCCTCTCCTTCTATCTATTCCCATTTTATCTCCTTCATATTCCTCGTTATCATCGTCATCATCCCCAGAGGAATCGCTAGAACTGTCACTTTCATCCTCATTACCAGAAGAAGAGGCCGAAGAAGACGAGGACGGGGAATCTGCTTTTGACTCCTTCCGCGGCTCGTGGCACTTGACACATTCTGGTACTTCTGTTGGCATCAAGATTTTACAGTTTGGGCAGAACCACAACACGACATCCAGTTGGTGCGATGGTGGTGTCCATTGTACTTCTTGTGTCTCACTATTGACATAAAACACATGCTGAGTACGTGTGTCAAAAAACTCGTGCCACTCCTCACTTTTATGGTCAAACTCACAGTCGCGAGTGTCATGAATGCCACCACAATCTTTGCAGTGGTACTTTTTGACTGGGCACTGTGCTGACGCATGACCTCGCTGAGCGCACTTCCAACATCCTTTTTTTGTGTCCATCATCGGATGCTCCTCGGGGTTCTGTCGCAGCCGCGGACAGGCAATTGTCCAGTGATTCTTTGAGCATATGTGGCAAGCAAAGGAGGACGGAACAGATGGAGGAACAACTTCTCTTCTCTGCTTCTTGCGGCCCCGCCTCTTACCGCGCTTCCGTCGCTTTGTTGTCTGCTTTACCGGGGAGTTGCTGCGTTCCCGCTTCGACATCCCAAATGTCCTTGTTGTTATTGATTAAGCAAACACACACACACACACACAAGCAGCAGACCTTTCCCCACCTTAAACTGCAAAGAAAGAAATAAACACCGAAGAGAAAGAACATGAAGGTAAAAAAAAGACAAGCTAACAAGACGCATACAAACAAACAACTCCACACAATGAAGAAAGAAGAACAACACCAATTATCAATTTTATTCAGCCAACACTATTATATCCTCTTTCTCTCTTCCCCTGATGATCACATTTCACCCCCGCATTGTGCTTCAGCAAGGATAGCCTTTCCTTTCTCGATTAGCTCACATGTAAGGCGTTCTTGCATTTGAGCAACAGCAGAGGATGCCATGTATTCTACAGGAGCTGTAGCACATGAAAGTCGCCACATTTTCTCTGCATCTGAATCTTTTCCACACAGAGGAGCCATCGCCTGGAGTCGGATTTCCTCCCCTGCCTTCAGAGGACGGGACGGAACAAGGTAAATCCATTTCCCTTCTCTATCCTGCATGAAGTCGTACCCATGATGTTCGTTAAAATACGCTGCAATTCTCTCAGCGGATGCCGGTCGACTCGTGCGTGAAACAAGAAAAGAATTTGTATTTTTCCCCCCGTGCGGGAAAAAATGCACAACGGGTATTATTCCAATGGATCTCGCTGATGAAATTACCAGCGGGGTGGAGTGCGACAGACACACACTTACCGCCCACCGAAGCTCTTCGCGGTCTAGTTTACCTACAAGGGGTCCTCCATTAATGTAATTACGTATCATTTGTAGCAATACATCAGCCAATCCTGTTGTCTCTGAATCCAACACGACATCATCTTCAAAGTATGGTGCGTTCTTTAATGTTCGCACTTTACCAAGAAGTTCTGCAAACACCCAACGTGGATCTGTAAGTGGACTACTTTTAGCCTCTATAAGATCTGACACAATCATACCTAGTGAAGCAAAAAAGAACCGACACACATCGGCATCGCCTCCTTCTTCCCCCGAGTTAATTTCATTAAACTCTTTTTCCCGCTGTTCATCCTTCAAATTATTGTCCAACTCATCCGCGCCACACATGTCTTTAAACCCAATAGCAAGTGCTTCTGGTATGGCAAGCAATGGCGTCAGTCTATCAACGTCCTGTGACACGACAAAGACATGATCCCGGTATGCAGATAAATGTCTGCGTATGCATACGGCAGGATGTATGAAAATACGCTGGTCATGACACCACATCATCAAACGATAATAATCATGTGCATCGGAAAACTGTGAAAGTTGTCGTGCATAGTTAAGACAGAGTCGCCTAGAATGCATTGCGTGAATAATCAACCTATTGTTATTATATTTCTCTAGGTTTCGGACCCGCAAAATATTCTCTGCGTTCATGCGATTATTTCTCTCAAGAGCAGAAAGACACTCAACAAGGGGAGTAACATCATCATCATCATGTTCCTGCCTCCTATTTTGACGCCGCTGCTCCCTACTTAAGAGAAACAAGGGGGAGATCATTACACATACACGCCCTCCCTATATATATATATATATTGCTTGTAAAACGAGGAAGAGAAACAAAGCAAAAAAAAAAGAACTATAACTCTTTTCTACACTGTTTTTCGTTTCTAATTTTCCTTCACTTTTGAATACAGACCAAATAAGAACGCCCATTCGTTACTCACAGGCACATCACCGCCACCACCTTCATTCCTCACCTCATTGTGAAGAAGGTAAGCAGAAAACAAAAATAATACAGAAACAAATAAACAAAGCATACATACATACACACACACACACACGCAGACACCGAGACATGCAGAATAGTATGTAACAATTTCTGTCGCTAATACACTTTGGTTCTACGACTTTGCACCTAAGCTTCAAGGGTGCTTTGAGTGTGAATGAGATAAATCAATAAGAGGCTTCCATCCCTCCTCCTTTATGCAAGCCTCCGCCTTGTTGTAGTTTATCTCCATTTCTTCCAGTTCAAATTCTGTCGGACATGGGTGGTCACCACCAACTTCTTCTTGAGTCTTCAACAGACGTGTACGTGCAAAGAGTGCCTTAATTGGAAACGTTTTCACCAAAAGATTACATGACGGTACCTCCTTCATGACACGACGCCGAAATTCCTCCTCCATCACATTTAAAGAGTCATCCACAACAACATTTTTGTTTCCCTTTACAGACTGAACAATGTCATCAATCATGGATTCTTGAATCCTCATTTGATAGGAGGGATCGTCACTTCCAACGGAGACTTTGCCCCGCACGGACTCCTCATTTACAATAACGTATGTGCTGTCGCAGCGTTCCAAATACTGCGTGACCCACGTCGTCTTCCCACTTCCCGGGATGCCAAGGAGTATGAGCACATTGGGAAGAGAGCTCTTTATTTTTCTATTTTCATGGCGGCCTCCGTGCTTTTTCTTGGAACTATCCCTGCGGCTCTTGCCACTACGACGTATGTGCTTATGTTCTTTCCCGCCCCTGATAACAGAGACCATGCGGCGCAGAATATATAATGCGATAATATTAAACAACAAAACGAAAAGTGTCACGATAACAACTCTGGTGCCCGATCGTCCTACACGCCACGTTAACATTCTCCCCAACACGGTATTGCCAGCCATCACCACAAACAACTACACCCCTAGTTTCTTTTTTTTTTTTAATGTGTGTGGGGTGAAAAATAAATAAACACACAAAGAAACAAGAATAAATCGTTAGACAACAATAATCCTCGTTAGATGACAAGGAATGCAAAAAGAAAAAAAAGAAATTCCCATCGTTCTCTTCTTCAATCTTCTTCTATCACAGTTTTCTTTCCCTCTTGCCTTCTATGCGGCTACACATGTCTCCTTCTTTCTCCTTCTACACAAGAAAAAGGACTGCACCCGTTAAGCGCCTCCACGAGTACACACAAAAGTTAATTTTTAAAAGTCCGGTCTGTGGACGAGAGGACTATACTCTATGCGATAGCTAAAAATAAAAAATAAAACACAAGTACAAACATACCACATCCATATTTTTTCCTTCTGTTTTTGTTTGTTTCTATTTATTTCCCACCTTCGTTCTCCACCACACATGAGATTAAAGAAGTAATTTTGTGTGCTCTTGTGTCTCCATGTGTAAGAAAAGAAAAAAAAAAGAAAACCAACCAAACAAACAAACCAAGGGAGAAGGGGAAATATTATGCAGAGAGTCGTGTAATAAATAAATGGCTCTAAAATGTCTTCCCATTATTTTAGTCAGATTCCATTGAGATGGTCATACCATACTGGACCGGGCTGCCATCACGCAATACATTCTTGCGGGCAATAACGGCCCAGTGCACCACCCCGTTGAAGATGCCGCGAATGGTGGCAGCACAATGACCATCACTTTCTGCTTTGACAGCTCCTACAAATGGTAAAATTGCCGTCCACTCATCTACATGCTCCTCTGCACGCTGCTGAAGTATGGTTGGAACCCGCAGACGAAATCCTTGCGATAAACCCAAACAAAGATGAGCACGTGACTCCAATAAATCAAAGTTATACCCACACGTCACAAGTGTGTTGGGCGCCATGCGCTGATAAAATGCCACGCGAGCGGCATTCCAAGCATCATTTGCCCGCACCATCTTTGCGCCAATAGACCAGTTGACTCCCGTAAAACCTAAACCTGCATACATCACATCCATCTGCGCAGAGGCGTCTTGTTGCTCAAGATATGAAAGTTTTTGCCGCTCAAATCCCGCACCAACAAGAAGGTTAAAAAATTTAGTTCCGCAATCCACCAAGAGATCACTACTTCCAAGTCCATTACGTTGGTAGCCAAGCGAAGTGTAGAAGTCGCCTCTCTGGTAATCTACACCCGCCACGGAGACATCTTCTGAGGCAGGAGCGATCGTATTAACAGAAATTCGGCCCTTCAGCTCAAGACCATCAATGAGATCAATTAGCTTGACGTTTGTAGAGACGAGTCCCTCCGTCGTCAATGCAAGGCCATGTTCAAAGCGACATACACGTGGAATACGGAGGCCGCATCCCAGCTTAGCCTTCCCAAACCCACTTCCGTCCTTGTTAAGAACCAACCTGGGTGAAAACGTCATGTAGTTTGTCTTCCTGAACGACATGGCGGCAGGCTCCCCTCCTTTTCCCGATGTTTCCGTCGAAGACCTCGAATTCTCTACAACTTCCGCCGGGGACGATGTGGTGGAAAAAAAAAGCTGTTTCCCTGGAAAATACTCCGAGTACTGTCGTGACTTCACCGCCACAAATACACGTGAGTCATCGCGGAATGTCTTCTTAAAGAAGTCATCAACAATTCCAAAAAACTCACCCAGCTTGGACGGAGGGTTCATCAGCGCTGGCCTCACTATATGTTTATAGAGACGCACTTTCCCCGCGTGGAGTTGGTCAACGACAGGCAAATCTATAATTTCTCTTTTTTTTTCTTTTTTTTTGTGTTGTTGTTGTCCGTTAAATCCACCAACCATGCGGAATCAAGAAGGAATATATATGCTCAAGACATAAATACATAGACCGATGCCAGACAGAGGAAAGCAATATATATATATATATATAATAATAAGAAGAATCACATCAGAAAACAATTATAATACACAAAACAAGATGGAGAGTTCATACAACAGAGCAGCAGCCGCAGCAAGAAGGGCAAAACAGGTCCTAAATTTCATCATGGCTTAACAAAACAGAGAATGGTCTCATACAGAAAAGGCCGAACAATCACATCGATATGCAAATTGCTTTTTCGTCAGGTAATAACAGTTATTCTTTTCTCAGTTAGCAAGGAATGGCTGTGAAGGAAATAGGTAAGGGATAAGCATACACATCCACCGTAAACAACAAGCAAAGACAACAAAGCGGGGTAGCCTTGTAGTAGCAATATACACTCAGTTAGCATAACGCAAAGAAGAGCATCTTAATAAAAATAGTCTTTAAAATGTTCAATTCAATTCAAACAACACAAGACACAAACAGAGAGATAAATGAAGGGAAGGAAAAGGGGAAACAGACGGGTACTTTTTTTTTTTTCGTGTGTGCGACTTTTACTTCGTGTCTATTCTCTTATACCACCTCTCCACACATATATGGAACTCATCTAACTTCCATGCACATAATACATTACTTCATTTTCTGGTTCTTCCATTTATAGGTTCTCTATCTATCCACTTTTCTGTACCCTCGCATCATACAATAATAGAGGATACAAACGACAAAAAGCGCTCCGCATACTCCCGTGGGGGAACGGATGATATTTTCTTTCGTCCCTTTATTAATCCACGCATAAAAGTCTCCAAATACTTCCTTGTATTATACTTCTGCAAGATATCAATGATCCCAATATAATATATTTCCCTCCGAGTACCTGGCTGGTCTGTACTACGCATACCACCCTCGTCCGCAGTGAAGCATCGTCCATCAATGGCAGCATCACCTGCTGCGAGGTGAAGACAACTCGTCGTCAGATTTAGCTGGCCATCTAAACCCAGAGCACTACCAGCAGTTCCCACCGTTGCATCGAATAAAAGCGCCGAGGTTGGTGGTATGTTCAATGGTAAGGAATCTTTCTCTCTTCCTCCTGATGCATTACTTCCCACTCTCCGAGAATCAAGCATCGGTAAGACATGAATGCCAACTAAAAATGAGTAATCCATAACATGACATCGTCTTAAGAATTCACAGTCTTTTTTAATCTGCTCAATAAGAAGCGCTCTTCTCACAGGTCCCACATGTACTGGGCGGTTCAAATCAAGATCTTTTTGAGTACATGTTTGTTTCCTTTTCTCCGCCTCGGTAGCAAAACGTCCTACAGTACTTCCTTTGAGATCATATTTCTCATGTATGGCATTTCCTGTGGCAAACACATTTTGCATAATAATAATATTCATCTTCTCACCAGCAATTTCAAGGCGATGGTGTCCCACGAAGCGCGGCAATATTGTATATGGATTATCCAGCACAAAGAAATAGTATCGATGTAAAATACTACGCAAAAATTCACTTTCCTCCGTGGTCATAGTTTTTATAACCAAATCCTTACCGCAGAAAAAGAGTTGTGCAGCTGACTTCCCAGGTGTAGGGGTACTGTGCCACTTGCTTCGCATTAATACTTCACAGTATGTCCTTGGGTCGATATTAAAAAAACCTCGAATGTGGCAGTAGCACATGGGAGAGTAATCCGTGAACTTGAAAGAAATGGGTGGACTTTCCTCATCGTCATCCCCGGCCCCCGCATCACTATCACTGTGGCTAATGCCCTCCGTCCCAGACTCGCGAACAGAGAACACCCGCTGCGGCCTCCGCTTCACTGCGGACGGCCCCGCACAACACCCCAGCCCCAGTCCCTCGTTCCCCCGCACCTCCACCTCGATCGTTGTCTCGATCGTGAAGTCTTTCTTCGGGTTCAGCGGCCGCTCCTTGGCGGGGTGGGAGATGCTCGTGATGCTGTGCGCCAGGGCCCACTTCATGCAGCCGATGATGTTGCGCGTGGCCTCGTTCTGCGCCGGCAGCGAGTCGTTCCCTGCGGAAAGGAGTGGCTCGTGCCCCCTCGCGCCGTCGCCCGCGTCACCGTCTCTCAGTGAACCATCGCTGGAGGTTGAATCACTCTCAAACGCAATGGAGGCAATTATTTCTCTATTGTACGGCATTCAGCCACAACTACAAGAAAAGAAAAACAGTAAGAGACTAAAACACACACACACAATCACACCTTCACCTCACCTTTTAACTACCTAGAAGAAGACGCAAAGTAGAAAAAGAAAAAAAAAATTCGTCCCGTGTGGCAATTTCTTTATCCCGTGTCTTTCTGTTCCATAGACAGTACGTAATAAAGCACCTTTGAGCGAATAGACCCTCCCATTTCGAGAACACAGCATACTTGACCCACACTTAAAACGGAAGAAAAGAAAAAAAAAGGACATACGGAGTATTCTCACTCATCTCTCACTTTCTTTACCATTATTATCATTTTTTGCTTTTTTTTATGTTTCTCCCCACTCACCCTTCATGGAATGTCAATGGATTTTTTTGTTTCTGTCTTTATCGCTGAGAACACACCACTTCATATAGTTCCTCTTTCACAACTTTCCACCTTTGCCTCCACTCATCACTACATTTCTTTTTTATTTCCAGTTTTACGCGTTAGGAACCCCTGGTCCGCTTGATTTTCTCCACTTTGGCTTTTTTACGATTCATGACACCCGTGCCGTACATCTGTCGAAGCGCAACAGCCTTCTCCTCAACCTTCATTTCGTGTCCCTGGGCACCGTCGTTGGGGTTTGTCTTCTTTTCCCCTTCCTCCTCAACTTTTTCCACTTCCACCTCCACCTCCTCTTCTTCATTCTTGTACTGGAGTTGGTCATCTGAAATTGTGTTTGTGGCATTCTCTGTTTCCGTCGTTTCCATGGCATCTCGCGGACGTTTCCCCGCCGTCTTTGCCCGCAGTATCGCCTCCACCACTTCCCTGCCTGGAAGTGCAACCGTCGGCAGCCGTCTATTTCGAAGTATAGTAGAAAGATTAGAGATGGCCGAAAACCATGCCGAGGGTGGCGTGAACTTCGCCGGCTTTATCTCCTCCTTCAGAAAGGCGGGAATTGTGCAGTGCTCTATGGACGGAAGAGTCCCTGTCATGGGGCGGTGCACGGCGATGGGGCGCCGCACCCCACTGGTCCCGCGGGGGGACGACTCGACCTTCGCGTCAGGCTCTGATGTCGATGCCGTCATATCACCCCCGACCGCATCTTTTACGATCTGAACAAGTTTCATTACATTGCTGCGCACCACTACACTCACCGGTGTACAGCACTTGAGAATTTCATTAGCAGAGGTAGGGAGTTTGGCGGCAATATTCAAAACGGCGGAAAGATGTAAAACTGCGGCGGGGGAATCATCCATCTCTCGTGCTGCAGCGTCTCGCCAATTAAACACATCACGTGCTACTTTTATTTGTAAAGGAGACAGTCCACATAAACTTCGTCCCAATGCAAGTTTATAAGTAGTATCAGGATCTAGTTGTGGCTTCTCATAAATCTCCAATGACAAACGACGGCTCTCGTTAAATACATGCACAAGCAAGTTCCCTATTGAGGCTCGACCTTCACTATTAAGAAGAAGTGTCTTTAATCGATCATACACATATAACAAAAAATGAGTATCCTGACGTGCATATGCCACCATTTCTGCAGGAATAGGTCGAATACGCCAATCAGCTGTTTGATATTTTTTATTTAACTTCACCTGACAAAAATGATCCACAGCAAAGGCTAAACTGTGTGGCATATGTAATGTCTGCAAAGCTATGCCCGTATCGAAGAAGTTTACAATATACAGACAGAAATCTTTTTGCAGCCATCGAACATCTTCACGCGCACCATGAAACACTTTTAATACATTTGGATTTAAAAACACAGGGGCTAAGAGATGCATGGAGGAACGTAGTTTTAGACAATCAATCACAATATCTTCAGTACGGCTGCTAATTTGCATAAGACATGTAAATCCCTGATAGGAGTAGAAATCGTGGTGCTCCAAATCAACTGCAATCTCCTTTTCCTGAAGAAGAGTATCCACGACCTCTTGAAGACCTTCCACCGTATCCACAAAACGAAGTGGACATGTGGCTAACGGAAGATATGGTGTTTCGGCTCGACGTGTTAACTGTTCTTCAGGAAGAGAGACCGTTTTAATAAAATCTGCAAAAGGATGAACACCAGGCGTTCCCACATGTTGTTTACCTTTTTCATCGTGGTAACAAGGACAGAATGGTGAAGGACTGTTATCCACGGCCCGGTCAAATGTCAGCTGCGGACGGAAAACCTGGCCTCCCCCATTCAACGCGGAAGAAGAAGAACTCTGCAGCTCCGACCCAAAAGTGACAGAGAGTTGATCTTTTGCATTCAGGCGTCTGCCCCTCAACTCATCTAACAGGCCGTCCACATTTTCCAGGAGTGAATCCACCGTCTCCATCACCGCCTCACGCTTCTGGTCTGTCAGCGTGCATGTACCCGCTTCGAAGGTCACGCGTCGCTTCTCGGGGAGAAGCTGGCAGCATTTATCCATAAATTCAATAATGGACTCACTGTGCCGCTTGATGTGTTTTCTAAATCCAGGAAAGGCCATGTGATAGTCGTAGTCGTCTAATGGGAGCTCACTCGTCAACTTGCTGTATTCCTTCACCAAGCCAAAGGCCCCATTCACAATGTCCTTAGTCTTTGGGAGATCTCTTGCCATTTCCTATCACTGCTCTCTTTCTATCTCTTCCGTTTGTGTGCTTTTAACTACCACCCCGCCAATACAAAAAAAAAACAAGAGGCAAAAGAAAGCAGACAGGAGATGCATTCAGTTATTTATTTATTGATAGCCGTCTTCTCTCAAAGTGATTCAGATAACACGGCAAAAAATAACCAGGTCGGGAATCAAAACGAAAAAAAAAACACAAATATTTCCAATCCTTATCTGGAACAAGTCAAAATAAACAGGAAAGAAAAAATAATTTCTCTGCTTTGGCCAATCCAGAGTCATCCATATAAATGAGTGAGGCGGGAAATACATTTGATTATCTCGGTTCTTTGTTTTTCTTTAAAAAAAGTTGGTCAACAATAAACAAACACACACACAAAAAAAGCAAAACCACCATAGCCACCACCAGCCATCTACGTATAACGTTATATTAACGTCCTCATTGGATGAACCTTATCGCCCAGCTTCCCTCAGTCCGCTCCTATTCTTTTTTCTTCTTTTTAGTTTCTTTGGGTCGTAGGAGTAGTGCTGCCTGCTAATATCCGATCCATCTAGGGAAAGCTCCGACGGCCCACCTGGACAGGAAAGAGAAGGGAGACCCCAAAGACAGCAGCCACACAGAAGAAAAAAAAGTGAGAGAAGGTGGTCGATACAGATTGAGAAATAAGGTCAGGGTGGAATAGATTATCAGCTGTATAAATGACGATAAGAAAACAAATACTCATAATAAAATGTGACAAAAAAAAGGTGGGAAGAAAAAAAACAAGCACATCCGAAAAAAAAAAAAGGGGTCAGATGGTGACGATTAACTTGTGGGCATTTTCGTCATCAGAGTCCACATCACGTTGTTCTTTTTTTTTTCGTTCTTCTCTGCTCCTCTCACTATCTATCTCTCTCTCATATATGTATATATTAATCCCTTCCTCCCTCTCAATCACACAGAAGTACACAAGCAATATACCGGAATTCACATCGGGCTATAAAGAAATACCAAAAACAAAAAGGCACAAAAAGAAAGAGAGATATACATCCATCTAGACCACTTCCTTCAATTTGTCGGAGTTAACGTTCGAGACATCCACTGGTGCTTTTTTCATTACGGAAATATTTGTGCATGTATACAAGAATCCTCCTGAGAGAGCCAAGAAGATCCCAATGTAACCGGTAAGCGTTGGATACTGATTAAATACAACCATCCCCAAAAAAGCCAATGGGGCCTTGTTAACTGCACCAACAACACTAAATGTGGTAGGTGATGCTTCTCTCATACACCAGAAAACAGCAAATGTCATCACGGACCCTGCAATAACCATTGAAACGAGAGCAAAAATAGCACCATTTGAGGAAACAGAGAATTGACGTATCATTTCCGGCAGGGTTGAAAAAGAAGCAACCCCAATAAACGGCAATGAAAGTAAATTGTTGTAGAATACAGGTCCATACAGTCCAATTTGTTTGCTTACGTCTCCAAGAAGAAACTTCATATACAATGTGTAGCTTACAGTTGCCACAATATTAGCAAAGGTCCAAAACAGTCCCCAAGCAGTCATCCAACTATCGCCTTTACCTCCCAAATAACTGCCAACGATCATAATACCGAAAGAGAGATACATAAGAGGTGTTACACGTTTATTGTACAATTTTGAATCCCCGATGGCTGTAAAGATAACTGCAAGATTCTTAATAATGGTCTGCATGGAAACAGACATTGTATGCAGGCTTTTCATGGATGTCCACAGCATGAGAACAAAGAGAATTGTAAGAGGAAGCCATTTTTTAGCCACTGTCCAACTGAAGTCTGGATAATGAATCCACTTCATCTGCTTCCCAAATGACACGATAAGCATTGCGCCACAGTTCTGAATAAGAAGAAGTCCCATGGGATAATTTATCCCGTAAGTAAAAATGACAAGTTTGTTCAAAATAATCATGCTCATGCTGCAGAGAGAGTAGGTCAATATAGAGATGACGAGTTCAGCCATACTCCCACTGTTTGCAGTCATTTTCATTTTCCACGTCAGCCAACACAGAGACAGAAATATACACACTAAATCGTTAAGGGAACCTATCCAAACAGTACCAAATAATTCTCCCCCCAAAAAAAAGAGGAAAGGAGAAGGCAAAAAAAAAAACAAAAAAAAAGTAGCAAAGAAGAAACACGCATATGTACATACAATATACATAGGGAAGAAGGATGGCATCAGCAGCAGCAGCAAAAATAACATCAAAGAGAGAGAGAAAAAAAGGTGGAAAGTGAAGAAAACTGGGAAAGTAAGATAAACAAACAAACAGAAAAAAAAGGAAACAAAAAACACAACAACGATGCGGGAATTTGAAATCCGAATTTTTACTGTATTCATGTACACATTCTAAAGACTCACACCATCAACACAAGTGCTGAGAGGAAGTTAAGAGATTGGGAAGAGAGAAAATATGGGGAAGGAAAGAGAAAAAGGACAACTACAATCGTACTATACATCCAGAAACATATATAAATTTAATTCGTTGTAGAAAGAAGGCACGTCAGAGAATCATCAACGCCACACATCCATTCAAAAAACAAAAAAGGGAGAGACAAATACACTAGCAGATGCACACACCGAAGGACACTCACAGAACCACACAAAGTAAGAAAAAGAAAGAATTAAGCATATAAGCATAAAGCATTATGTGTTTATTACATCACCTTCACAATGAAATAGAGTTGCAAAGACACTCAGACCGCGGAGTTACACCGCTAAAGAGAATCCGGAATCCACAATAATGATCATTAAAAAAAAAAATGCTTCTACAAAAGAAATGTTAGTCTTTTTGTTCCACACACTTCTCCCTCTTCACTCCATATCACCGTAATTTTTTCCCCTCATTTCTTTGCTTTTTTCCCCCTCCCTCCCTCTCCCTCTCTCTTTCTCTTTCTCTTTCTCTCGAAGGTCCTCTTTCAGTTTTTTTCCTTCATCAATTCCAAAAGTTACCAACAAAGCAAGCAAGATAATAAGAAAAAAAAGCTTTTTTTCTCTCATTTTATTTTCTCCTTACTTTTTCTCTCTTCATTGAATTCGTATTTGTTTTCCCTTTCCCTGTGCAAACGTCCTAGCCCATCTTTTTAACTCAGCTCTCGTAAACCAGTTTTTTTTTTTAGTTATCTACGCGTACACATAGGTGTGTATGGGTATATATGTGTTTTTCGTTAGTTTAAAGAGAGGATGGAAGATGTGTAGAAGTAATAATAATAATAATAATAATAATAATAATAATAATAATATTAATACTAATAATAATAATAGCAGTAACATCGGGTCAATGGCTAGATACGCGTCATCAATATTCTTGATGTCTGCACTAGGCGATAGTGCAGAAAGTGATCAATTGCAAAGAGGGGAATTAATACCATCGAAATCACAACAAAGGGAATAAAAAAACGAACAAAAGCAGAAGCCAAGGGTTGAGTGCATACTAAATTTCGATTCGATTGACACCATCCTTGCATGCATAGAGGAGACATATTTTCAGCTCCGCACGATTGCCCGAATCCCGTACAATTATGTATAATGTAATAACGACAAAGATCTGAACTTTCTTGTGCCACTTGAAGAAGATATTCAAGTATGTGAGTGGGCGACATGGCCTCGCCTATCATAACCAACATCATGATATCTAGTGCAATTGCAACCGTTGCAGACAGAAAACGAAATACGGAATAAATAGTAAATGTCAAAGGTAAACGCATCCGAAGAGAATGCAATGCTGTCATACCACCTGCTAAAAAACTTGCAGTGCCGGAAAATATAACAGCAAAGGTATATTCCTTGATATATCCGTAAATTACTAACTCGGGTGCAGTGGCGAAGGCGTATGCAGAGAAACCAAGCAACAAGAGAGACATGACCAACTCAAGTACAGCAAGAGTAAAGGTTTGAACGGGAATACGTGTAAGGTACAAAATTCCTGTGAAACGAAATAATCGATGTGAAGGCTCATACGAATTCAGAAAGTTCCGTCTATTGTTGGCCAATCGCTCTGCAGCCTTTGTCATTTCCCGTTCTGTTTTAAGAAGATACGCCAACTCTTGTTTTGCTACCTTGATGATCAATTCATCGTCCTGACATTTACAGTTACACCTCCATTCAATAAAAGCGCGCAAATTAATTTTACGCAGATTATTGCCTTGACTAGTATGCACAAGATAGCGCCGCACAAACATGCGTAAACATTGCAAATCAAAATTTCTTTTGGAAGGATCCTCAAATAAGGAATAGAATGAACTCTGTGGATCTCGACCAAAAAGTACATTATGAATACAACGACGGGAAAATGTCATGTATGGTACAGGCCCTATAGACCCTGCACCTAGAAAACGACTCTCACGAACTACGGGAGGTTCACCATGTTGAGGTCCTTCTGTCTCATCTGCTGTTGCATGACGAGGGAGTAAGAGATTACAACCACCTCCGTTCACAACATTATTATCATCATTACTATTTAACTGAGTACTGACTGGGAAACTCACTATTTCTTCATCCTCTTGCACATTTTCAGACCCATGTGTATTTACTTCATCCCTCAACTCACGATTAGCTTTCCTTTTATGGGTTTCTCTTTTCTTTGCTTTTAGTGTCTCTTGATACTTTAAGAAATCTTCCTTTGTGTATCGACGTACTTGAAGCAACATAACAGTGTCCTTTGTTATCATTGCTACTATTCCCTCATAATACAACAGTATACGATCCCCATCAACGGTTGTCTCGCCCATAAACGTCACACATCGTCCTATTATTTTTAGCTCCTGTGCCCAAATGATGGGTAAGTTCTCGCATGGGTCGTCGAGGTTAATCACCGCCTCGTCCACGAGCTCCTCGATGGTCCGCCCCGTGCCGTCGTCAGCGGAGCGCATGACGCAGTTCCCTGCGGTGGCGTCCTCGCCTTGGCGCTCAGCGGTGCGGTCGTTCCCCTGCGGGCCCCCCCGCTCCTCCGCCTCGTGGCGCGACCTCCGCCGCCGCCGCCGCCCCGCCTCAGGCGCCAGCTCGGCCCGCTCCTGCGTCGCCATATTCCACAAGACTCCACACACCCGTCTTCTTTACTTTTTTTTTGGCCTTAAGTAATTATTTTTGTTTATTATTGTTGTTTTTATTTTTGTTTTTTTCTTCCTCCACCTAATTGGGATGCTGCGTGTGATTGTTCTCTCTCAGTCAGTTTCTTGCAGCACACTCCTCAAGGGAGAAGCTCGAGCACAGGGTGGTAGAGGAAGAAGAAGGCGCGAAACAAAGAAAAAAAGACACCCCGCAGCAAAAAGAAAAAAAAATGTTTTTTTTTCCTTTTTTTACTTGTTTCAAAAAACACCTTTGCTAGTTCTCAACCCAACAGAAGTTTTTTTTAAAAAAAGGATAAAAAAGAAAGAGATTGTTTGATGATGACAAAAAGAGTAGCATAAGTTCTGAGGAATGTTTGGCGAAGAAACTCTCCTTTGCCCACACTTCGGTGGAAACCCAAACGATCGAAGTAAACACACAGACACGAAAAAAAAGAAAAGAAAAAATAATCTTGAAGGCCAAGAATAATCGTAAACCAATGGCAGTATATCTTCATCAGCTGGAAAAGATTCATGGCCCAAAGACAGGTGAGGTATACTCCTCTCTTCATTTAATTTTCCCCTCGCCGCCTTTCTTCTTATTTCACGAGTCGTTAGTTACACGCGCGAGACCCCTCTCTTCCATAGCCATATCCACGAACGCACGCATACACACATTCACACACGTGAAGCGAGTACCAGAAAAGCTATACAGGGTCTCCTTCATAAGCATCAAAACCACAAGAACAAGAGCATAAGAAAGAAAGAAAGGAGCTGATCTTATATATATATATATACAAACTCTCTTTTTGTTCTCTCATTCACATTAGTTTCTTTAGATATGCATCGTCAACGAGCTTACTGCAACGCTTATGAAGAAAACAAGTTCCCACTGTGTGTCTTTGAATGCATTACATTTATTTATTCTTAACTTCTTTTTTTCTCTTCCTTCTCTCCCCACTCTCCATCAACTTTCTTCACGACTCCTGGAATACCCGCATGCGATTTGTGTGAGTCATGTCCACATTGAGGGGGAGGAATAAAGTGAAACGATGTAGTCGTAGTGGTAATAAAGATCTGACGAAAAAGCCAAAAAAAAAAGAAAGACATCTGGTGAAACAGAAGGAGAGAAAGAAAAAGAAATAGAAAAAGCGAAAAAGATCCAAAACGACAATAATGGCAAAAGCAACAACAACACAAAACCCCCAAAAACCTGTTTATTGGCGCACATTCACCTCCACTATCATCTGAAAGAAACTTTTGACTCATTTCTTTATTTTTTTTTGATCTTGTATGCATCATAACAAGCTATTCCACCTTTCACTTATATTTATATATGTGCCCTGTTCTCTCCCTCCCTCATCCTCCTCTTCTTCATGCTGTTGTGCTCTGGTGTTTTGCTCCCTCTTTCTCTCTCTCTTCCCTTGTTTTACTTCTTTCTTTTTTTGTTTTGCTAGTCCACAGTTCGGCCCCTCCTTCAGAATCATCAATTAGCCATCACCTAATCATCCCCAACCAACAACTTCTGCACACCCTCAAAAACGACAAACATGCACGAACTTGCAGGAGCCGCCTTTAAGTAGTTTGCAGTGATGCCAGAGAAGAGCGATGCCATCCCTTTACCCCGGATCATCTTGACGAAGCAGTCCACCATTCCGTTATATTTAACCTCTCGCCCGTTTATTCCTTGCGTCTGCAGTCTGGTCCGGACGACGTTGAGTGGGTACGAGAGCGTCTGTGCAACTATGGAGGCGGCCATGCCCACGCTGGCTGTTTCAATGGATGAAAGTGCGGCGTCGTGGCGGCTCATTCCATACCTCTGCATTCTGTACATCATAATCTGCTGCTGGGCGGTGGAGTACATCCCCACCTCCAGCCCGCGATAGAGGAATACACCCACCATGTTGGGAATCAGCCCCCGGTAAAACTCTGCAATGCCACCGTTGCGGTACGTTGCCAGAATAACTTCGCTAATACCACCACTGAACTCAGTTGTCTTTGAAACAGCGATGCGGGTCTTCACGACTTCCAGAGGATAAAGTACAAACTGAGCCCCAAACCCCGCAGAGGCACCAATGCTGAAGTTTATAAATATGCGTGGAACACTGATCAACGTGGTGTATTGATTAAAGGGAGAGGGTAAAACAGAAACGGTGGAAGTATGAGTCTCATTCTTCTCAAGTAAACTAAATTCTTTTGAAGCTAATTCCTTTTCTCTCCGTTCTTCTTCTTCTACGCCATCCTCATACAACGATAGAAAGTAACGACGAAGTGAGAAAACCATGGCGAATTCAGGTCCTGCTTTGAGACAATTCACTCCATTTCCTCGCCAGAATGCACGCCATCCACCATCCTCCCTAATCAAACGGAAGACATCCATCAATCGTGCAGACTTAAAAATAGATATTCGCTCGTACGATCCAGAAACAAGATGGCCTTCCTGCACAATAATCTTTATCCGATCTAGCGGTGCAGTGAGTGTTCGACTACAAGCGCCCGCTACCCCACCCGCAAAAAAAGTTGCAAGAGTCGTGTACCAGTCTCTTTTAAAAAGAAGATGATCATTGGGTCTGTCCGAGCCCAGAGCATCATCCTGACTTGAGTCTGTTGCCATAGTAACAACGCTACAAGTGGGATTGGGGAGGATTTCTTGTCTCTGCATCCTCGCTCGTCCCACAGTTCAGAAAAATATATATACTCTCTCCTTCACGGTCAGATTAGTGTTTACTAATACGTGTATAAATATTTGAATAAGTATATCTATATCACAATTCGGTAAGTCGGGTTGCCCCACCCAACCCCCGTTCCCCCTTCAACTGCTTTCACTTCAAGAAGAAAAAGAAGAAGAAAAAAATATGAGTGTTTGAGTTAAAGTAGCAGACATAATTTAACTTGCTCCAAGGCCAAAAGTATATCTCAGGCCCCTCTTCTTCACGCACCAAAACACAGAATCCTTCTCTCCCCTTTTTTTCCTTTCATTCTTTTCTTTATTGATGTTGCTGATGCCTGTTGCCTCTCACGTCCAAGCTGTTTTCATTCCGTCGTTGGGGAGACATTTATGCGTGAATATGTGGGCTCATAGTGTGAAAGATGGCATCAATAATGCCAGAAATATAAACGGGAGGTAATAAGAACCAATCCAGAAAATGATGAGTTCAGCAACCAAAACAAAACAAACAAAAAGGAATAAAGGAATAAGACCACCATATATATATATATATATATATATATATATATATATAACAAATACCTGGACGTATGTCTACCGGCCATCTACTTCTAACACAGCATGTTGTTGTATACCTGGATTGGCGCTTGAATAAAAACTCTCATCCGCCACAAACCAGCCCATCACAGGGTACTTCACCTCGAACTTTTTCACCCACCACTCCAGCACCTCCATTTCCTCCTCACTGCAGCCACTCATCCAGTCCTTGTTAGCCTCCTTCATCGTCATGTCGGACTTGGCGAGGCAGCGCGAGATCTCGTGCCCCGCGTACGCATGGTACGGCTGGCCCGGACCGTAGAGCTGCGGGGCCACCTCGTACACCACCCCCTTCACGCTGACGTAAATGCCGGGCCGCTGGACACCATCGTACTCGCTAAGCTCTTCCTTCGTGAAGCCACGACATTTTATCGCCGCCACAGGACGTATTGCCGACTTCTTATTTCCAAAGGAGCACTTTGACTTGGACTCGTCTTGTCGACCATAATTAACGAGTAGGGTTCTGATAAGTACTCCCACGACAGCCGACACAATAATAGCGCTACCAAGCTTCACGGCCTTTTTACTTAGTAAATTCATCCTTCCCTTTCGCAATCTTTATACTCCTCAATTATATTTAATGTTCTCTGCCCCTTCTCTCTCTCTCCTTCTCTGGTTATTGATTTGCTTATTTATGTATATAATCAAACGGCGAACCACACTCTTCAGAAATAAAACAACCAAACCACACAAACAAGAAGAAGACCAAAAGAAAAACAAACAGGGCACTTTAAAAACAAGAAAAAAAAGCAAACAACTCGTTCCATTTCAAACACACATATATATGCAGATGTGTGCACTTCTCCCTAGAGTTAACACTGTACATTAGATAGTGAGCCACCAAGCACTCCGTTTTGAACTGAAACCACAAGAAGGGAGGTAAATAGTACATAAGTTCATTCTTCTCTTCTGCCTTTCAATGATTTTTTTTCTTGTTGTTGTTACTGCTGGCGTTTCCTTCTGGAGACTGTGAAGACAAAGCCAAAGCAGGGTCCACAGAAGAAACGAACAAACAAACAGAAGCAACAGCAACAACAACAACAACAACAACAACAAAGGCCTTATCACGGAGTCCAAGGTAGAAGCCCACAGTTCAGGACCAACACACTGTCTTGCCTGCATTATATACATGATTCCACCCACCCACCCAAAAAAATAATAATAATGATAATTAATACACCGGCTGCCAATTGGGGTTATCGACCTCTTTCAATGCCAAGGGCACAGTTTCACTTTTGTTATGCATGAATTTCACGTGGGCACGATTCTGCACACGCACTTTCGACAGGAAAGTGTTTTGAAACACGCGAATGTCATTACCCTTAATGCAATCCAACGAGTAGTAATCGCACTCAATGAATTTGTTCTTCTTCAACTCTACTCCCCTTACATTGTCTAGAACAACACCAGAGCCGAATATATTATTAAGTTTACATGACTGCACCACCATGGAAAGTTTTTCAGCAGTAGTATCAGGGTGAGAGCCACGCAACAGGATACCTGTTTCCAAGTCTGTAAAATAGCAATCTTCTACTTTAACATTGCAAGCGTCCGCGTGCAGACCTATCGCCCTTGGTCGCAAATAGCGCGCATCGGATTCCTTTGTTCTCACTGAAGAAGACATAGTCTCATTGCCCGAAAACAGGCATTCTTTAAATGTCATCTTCCCCATTGGAAAACCGTACACACTACCTTTTGTAGGACACTCAAATGTACACTTGATGCATTCCACTTCGCAGTACTGGGTTACCAGAAGCTGCGTGATATTTGGATCCCGTGCTGAAAAACAACAATTGCGGAATGTCACATGCGCATGAGAAACTATTACTTGACCCGCAAACGTCATATTCAAGAATACCACACGTGACCAGCGATTAGGGTGTGCAAATTGCATCCGGAATTCCTCTTCCTCTTTTGCGGCTTTAACAGCTGCGTTGACTTTTTCTTCATATATCCTTGCCTCTTCAGCTAAACGCTGTTGTTCTTCCTCAGTAGCCTTGGCACTCTTCTTCCTTTTGGCAGACGACTTTCTCTTAGTCTTTGGTGGAGCAGGAGGCTCTGGAAGATCTGGTTTTATAACAATTCGCGTCAAAATACCATCAATGTGAACTGTTCCCTGAAGAATCACATCGTTTGCACTTGCAGAAGCGCCATGATGTTGAACATTCCTTTTTGGGCTTTCATCCGCCTCCGCCGCTTCCTGCTCTTGTGCCTCCGCCGCGGCCTCTTGAGGTTCCATCATCCCCTCATTATCCCCCTCACCAGCAGCAACAGCGGCCGCATCCTTTTGCACCTCTCCTGTATTCTTCATGGATGACATGGGCACGCTCTCAATACACATGTTATTGGCCACCTCCACGGCGTAGTGGGTTGCGGCGTTGCCAAGGTTACACGCAGGGATAAGAACAGTGGTGCGGGGCAGTTCTCCCACTTCTCCCTCCGCCGACGTATGCTGCTCCACCACGTTGTGTGCGATATCAGAGATGGCATCGATCTTCTCATAATAGGACCATGTTCCTATGTAGTAATCACACTCACCGTTAGTAACTGTGGCCGGATCCGGAAAAACTTCTTTTTTCTTCTTTGAGCTTGACTTCCTCTTTGGAGGCATTGTCTGTAGTTTTGTTCACCAACCTGGTAGCCATGTGTGACGAAGGAGAAAATAGAAAGAAAACGGAACAGACTGAATTATGATTTTGTAGGCAGCAACCAAACTACAGAAATATATATATATATATATATATATATATATATATATATATAGAGAGAGAGAGAGAGAGAGAGATGTAGATATGCCCAGCAATAAGAAAAAGGAAGATGGATGCCGAAACACACACACACACACACACATACATACACTCACATACACATACACATACGCATACACAGAGAGAGGAAGACATAGAAAAACACAAAAACAAAAAGAGAGAATAACTTCTATATCGGATTTCTTAATAATTGTCCTCCTTTTATTCCTCCTTCCCCCATGCTGCCTTCACCTCGGAATCATGTAGATAAGTATCCAGCTTTGCCTGGAGGAGGATGGTGTACGCTTATGTAAGCATATTTGTGTGAATTATGCATCTGTGGAGGTGGTGATATGAAGGTGGAAATTAGAAATGCGGCACGTGCCCACGACATACCCACAGTGGCGGTCGTCTTTTTTCTCCCTTCAGAAGTGGCAGTTCAGTCGCAAAACAAAGAGAATCTTCTCTCGTTGCATATGCCAGAGGGTCTGCTAAACGTGTTTCTATGATTTCCTGAGGAGATTTCACAGTAAGCCAAGAGCACTGGCAACAGTACGCAGCACATCCAGCATCCGCTTTCAACACTTTACCTTCTGCGTTCTTTGTTTGACCAACTGGGTAGGCGGCAACCAGTCTACCCCAGTCTGGGAAATAATTACGCAAAGTTAAATACATATCAATAGTTCCTCCCCCATCCTGCCACGCCACCCCTTGCAGCCGTATGACACCGTAGTTACACTTGCGGCATAACATCAACGGGCAGCCACCAACAGAAGCGATCTCTTCACTGTATTTGTCAAGGGCCCCATTTCCAAGTCGTGGGTCAATTGCGTGGAAGGCCCCCTTTATCTCCAGTAGCTGTTTCTGCGTGAGTCTATCACTGTATTTCCTTTCGCTGAGAAGCAGCATCCTGGGGATCGTCGGGTGGTGCAGACCTTTTGCCCCAACGTTAGTAACATAACATTTCCCCACGCAGGCCCCTCCAACGTCGCTTGGTAAAAAAGGAAACGAAACTGTTAAGGAATGAGAAATCGAGACCATGTCCGCTTCCGACTCACCCTTGTCGCTGTCGTCAAAGTAAGATTTAGACGTTTCCGGGGCGCACTCATTCTTGGAGTCCACTACCACCTGGAGCCTTCTTGGCTTTGGCTTACAACTAATTGTATTATGATTGATATTACTATTATCATTATCATCATCCTTGTCGCTCGCGTCCCAGTCTGCCTGTGAGGCGGGGGCTTCATGCGTTACCGAATGTATCTTCGAAACTGGGAGTATATCTGTGTCTCCCTTCGGAAACAATTCATCAATTAACTGATCTATGTCGGACATTTAATTTACCCCAAGCGGGCTTTTCCAGAGTAGTCTATATCACTCTCAGAACACAACGAAATTTTACACAGTCCTCCCTCCTTCCCTCAATCTCTTATATCTATCTATCTATAACTATGTGCACAAAGACACATCTCCCCACCACCACCGCCAGCAAGAGAACCAAAAAAAAAAAAGTAAAAAAGAAAAAGAAGTGCTTACAAAAGCACACACAAGCACAAACACTAGCAAAATGAATCGCATGACAGGGGAAAAAAACAGAGACTTAAAGCGTACTAAATAAATAAACTAAAAACTGTACAGAAATGGTTCTCCGCACACATGCAAACGCGCATAAAAAAAAAAAACATATAAATGTATGAGTCACAAAAATAATACAACTCCTCCGCCACCTAAACAAACGAGCAAATAATAACAGCAATAATAAAGAAAGCTGGAGCGAATAGAAAACAGACAAACAAAAACACACACGAAAATCTCCGTAAAATCAACGATATCACATCATATCACAACGACAATGTATACCCTTTGATTTCTTTTTGATTTCACCTTCATTGTGTTTGGAATATCGAGATTTTTCTTCAGCAACCTTCACGTCTGAGGCAAATGAGACCTTCTTTTTTGTCCCTCCAGGCGACCTACCACGTGCATCCTCTTTCCGCAAAAATTCAGACTCTGATGCAAGTTGCGCTGAAACCGTATTCTTGAAAGGAGACGATCTAGGATGTAGCATATCTTTATCTGCGTTTTCATCATCTCCCACATCACTTTTCTCCTCCCGTGGGGAAAATTCCCCTTGAATATCTTTCAACTCGGCGCTTCCCATGGAGTTATTTTCTACTTTACCATCGCCCTGTCGTGTACACATCACATCAATTCCCTTCTTGTTTTCTTCTTGAGGATGAGAAGAATTATCATCAGCATTGATACCATTATCGCCTTCTGAATGAAGAAAAGTGGCATTAGCATTATCATTTCGCTGGCATGAATGCTTACCCTCCATATCATGATGAGCATCATTCTGCAAATAAGCTCCCCTACAAATACCAACAGATACATTCACATCACTTATTCCTACATGCGAATGCTGTTGATCTGTTTCAGCAAACTCCGATCGAGGTGTTTGGGGCACTAACCTTCCTGGAGACGTCGGAAGGTTTACTTTTATATTCATAGCCTCAGGGGCAGGAACTATGGATACATCTAAAGGTTTGCTGATAACATCCTCAGCATTCGTTGGGGGTCTAGGTGGAGTAAGATCTATTACACTTGGAATTTTATTAACGACACAATTATTCCGTGCATTAGGAAGTTTTGCAATATGCTCCTCTTCATCAGGATCTATATGGCGCCCTGTATTATTATCCTCGCACTCCCAGTCAAACGGCTTATCGGGCGGGTAACCGCGACGCTCAACAGCTCGTTCCAATAAAGAAATAAGGAACTCATAATTCGGTTCGTCTTCGTAATGCAATGTTTGCAAATGCGTCAAGAAGGGACGAAACTCACGAGGTAAATGCTGAACAAGTCCAGGACCAATGACCTCCTCCTTACATCGCCCTATCTCCTCCTTTTCTTTATACTTGCGCCAAGGCAGTGTCCCTGTGGCGAATTCAATAAGCATGAACAGCAAACTCCATATATCATCCACCCGGCCAAGTTCCTGCTGATGATGCGATGCAAGCGAAGCATAACGACTTGTACCACGAAATCCGGCATGTTCGCGTGGTGGTCGTATCGCACCGTTGGAGCGACGGAAACGACGGGCCAATCCAAAGTCAATGAGATAACATGTTCGTGGATCTGAAGTTCCTCCCACACCAATCACAAAGTTCGACGGCTTAATATCGCGATGCAGTAATCCCAATTCGTGAATCCCTTGTATCACCTTGAGACATGAGATGCCCAACTTCAAAGTTGTGTAACTACTTAATATACCCGTAGGAGTGCTACGGCGCAGCTCAGCCAGGTTAGGACCCAATCTTTGCATGACCAAAAAATTCATTCCCCCTGTGTTTCCACTCCCCAAATAGCGTACTACTTGAGGACAAGGCTGCATCTTTTTAAGGGCCGCTACCTCCACACGAAGAACATTTTTATTCTCTTGTTCTACTTTAATACACACCTCTACTTTACTTGAAGAAGTCGAGTTTCTATGCCACGCCGGAAAAACATCGTCCTTTTCATCCTCGTCCTCATCACCACCACCAACACCCTCTGCGCGGTCCTTTGGTTCCTCTACGGCAGTAAAAGTTTCACCAAACGAACCCGCGCCTATTCTACCCGTAATAACCCATCGCTTCAGCCGCGTACCAATAGTTACACGCGTCTGTGCGACCTTTGGTCCAACCTTTGACTTTCGAGTGGGTCCACCACCGTTTGATTTTCCTAACAGGTCCCCATTCTGATTCTGACGTGGAGTGGCGGCAGCAACAGCAGCGTTCGCGGCGTCTTTCCGCTCATCCTCCAAAGAGACTCCGTTACGGAGAACGTCGTCTTCCACAACGCGCGAAGGGAATGGACGCATGTGAGATACACTCGTATCCGCCAACATTTGTCGCAAGCTGTCAACCATTAAGCCCCAAATAAAAACCAATTCCCTCCGTTTCTACTAAGAACGATAAACTTCCCCCACTATATTCCACGTATACACACACACACGCACACGCTACAGAAAAGAAAAAGGAAACAAAGGAAGGAAAGGAGAGGAATTCAAAAACAAAAAACCACGCACAGATGCACACACACACAGTGAAAGAGCAAAACTAAAAAGAGGAATAACCACAGAAAAAGAGAGAGGGGGTGGGCAAGGAGATGTTGAGTGTATTCCTCCCACGAATCCTTCTGCTCACCGACACACGCGAAACACGTTTTTACACACTAATTGCCAAACAACAACAATCAACTAAGAAGAATATAATAATAATAATAATAATAATAATAATAATAATAATAATAATAATAATAATAATAATAATAATAATAATAATAAAAGAAGTCTTGCACTGTGCTGTATTTCCAGTACGCCCAGCGTCTATTCACTTCCAAGTAAACATGTTCCGTTCAATTACCCCTTCTATCGATTCCGTCGCGGCTTGGCAAGACTATTCGACAAACTCTTTGGCTTATGCGTGAAGCCACTCCGTTGTGTTTCAGTTCTCCCTGATGAGAATGCCTCTGCCCGTTTTTGTAAACGATTATCTCTAGAAACTATTGGAACAGGACTCTTCCCCACAATAAGGGATTCGTAATCCTGCACAAACTCCTTCAATCCACCTACCAGAATCCCTATATTATCAATTCCCTTTTCAAACAGGACTCCAGCCACGCCCTGTCCCACAGTCAACTCCTCTTCCAAGTCATACAGAATTATATACTTATTTTCTTTATTTTTGAAATTAAATATTTCAGGGATAAAAGGGTTTATTGAGTGCACCATCCGCCGCTTGGGGTAGTGCAATGCACCTTCAATGTGGCAAGCTACATAGTCCTCCTCCGACCGAACATCAAGGATGAGGTACTCCTTTTCCGGCTTGGCATTCGCCGGACGGTACTCATCCATGGGGTGCGCAAATCCCCCGTCTTCCTTGAAACCCTGTTTACTTTCTGCTTGTTTCCTAAGAAGCATAATGTACTCTGCCAGGATTTTGGGGCGAAAGCGCAGAAAGGTCTCACCTTGAAAGCGCCGCACGTTCGTACCGGATCGTTTAATGTACCGCGCCAGCTCGGCAGTTAACCCAGACTCCACAACAGCCTTGACATGATCATACTTTGGGTTGGCGACTGGTCGGCGGGGCAAAGAATCTTTTTCACCCGTTGCCCCTCGCACACTCATTTATCCCTGTCAACGTAGCTATTCTTAAAAAACAAAAACAACTTCCTTCCGTTCTCCGTTTCTTCTCCCTTCAAAGAGAAAGAGGACACAGAAACAACAACAGCAATACGCATTGGATACATAGGGATGAATTCAGAGTAAGAGAGTAGTCAAGGGGGTAAAAACAAATACATAACCACACACACACACACATATATATATATATATATATATATATACATTCAGTGGTAGTAGAGAGTAGGATAAAACGAGCACGCTTCATCTCAGTCCACATTATCGTCGCCACCATACTCGTGATTCTCTTTTTTTTTCCTTCATTTTATTTGTGCTTTTGGTTCGGTTTCATTTTTCGTTTTGTCATCTGCCACTCTCTCTTTTGTTTTGCCACTATTTTACCATTATCAGAAGAAATGTTAGTTTCTTTTTTTCTTTTTTTACGTAGACAGAAAACGAAGAAAAAATGAAATAAAGAACAAAAGAGGTCACCAACTATACATGTAAGAGAAAGAGAGAGAGAGAGATAACCCCCCCCCCAAAAAAAGACACCAAGGAAACGGCATTTCCCCATCCCATCCAGTTGAGGTGGGCGTGACAATCATCCTCGATTCAAATCACCCGCTTTCACAACTCCCATCGGCAATGACGATGATGACACTGATGGTTGACACAACTCGTTACATGGTGTTCAAACAGTTCATAAACTCTTCTATACATGTTCGGAACCAAAGAAGAAATTTGTGTAAAGAGGTCCTTCATCGGGAAGGTCGCAACAATGCACTGCATTGTTCGCGCGATCTACACCAAAAATTGCACGGATAGACTTCGGTCGTAATTTCCTTGCAATGATTGGATCAAATGGGCCACACACCTCACGTACCAGGGATACAACATCAACATCATCAAAAGAAACCAACTGGATCAGCCAAACAGGGCCCTCTAGGGCTTTGGCAGTTACAGAATAATCAGGAAGGACACCCTTGTATGGTTGAAGGAAATCATCCACTACCCGAGAGGAAAGGTTGGTCAGTAAAAATGCTGTTAGTTCAAGTCCGGTGTCAATTAACTGTTGAAGTATGCTACCTGCAGCGTTGTTTCTTACAGCATGGGGTTTCACAATAACAACAGAGCAAGAAGAATCCCCATAAAGGGCAACCGGTTTTCCCGTTTCTCTTGACAATTGAGCCCATTTTTTCGATTCTTCTTCATCCTTTGCAGCATACGCACCATCTACACGTTTTACATAATCGAACCCTTTTTGAATGGCGTCAGCCCGCACACACCATGCCACAATAACACGGCTGTCTACGAGTGCTTCAGGAAGAGCATACTTTGCGATGACATCGTCATTTGCCCATACCATTTGCATAGCAGAGATTGTGAAACCACAT
Organism: Trypanosoma lewisi; assembly: GCA_036321185.1. Taxonomy (NCBI): domain Eukaryota; phylum Euglenozoa; class Kinetoplastea; order Trypanosomatida; family Trypanosomatidae; genus Trypanosoma; species Trypanosoma lewisi. The sequence goes on along the minus strand of JAWVMQ010000171.1, from coordinate 280,854 downwards.
TCCTCTGTGAGAATTGCCAAATAACGTCCAAGCCGTGGGAAGAGTACATCTCCCAAAAGACACACTGTAGATTCACTCTTCTTCTCACACAACAATCGTGTCACTTCATCAGCGTACTCAGTCAGTTTGACAATCCCACCGAATATCGTCAGTGTCCCACCAAGGCTAAAATCGTCCTTCTTCAGATGCGGAAAGGGAGTGCGTCGGAGGTGCAGCGTATTCTTGGGCAATTCTCTCATTTCAATAGATCTATCCTCGTAGAAGAAAAACAATACATATCGCCGAACAAGATTTGATATATTATCATGAGCCTCACAATAGAATGCTAGACGTGCATCCTGCGTTGATAGAGCCATAATTTCCCTTTGTTTGCTTGCTTGTTTATTTTCCTAGCTCTCCTTGAGGCCCTCAAACTCTAATTATTGCGTTTTATCAGCGCTCCCCTTCCCCTCCTTTTTTCTTTTGTATATGCAGTAGTCAAGGGTGCCCCTCCACAATGCTAAGCAAAAAAAATAAAAATAAAAAAGAAGGTGAATGCCCCATTAGAAGGAATACACATTTCGTTTGTGTCTAAGTGTTTTCTTTTAAGACAGTCGCAACACAGACATACGAACACATACACAAAAAAAAAGAATTACCTCGAAGTGTATATGCTGTTTTTTCTTTCTTTCGATCTAATCCTTGCTTCTGCATCTAAAAAAATCTACAGCGTGGTACTCTGTTTGCATACATGGAGACAGTAATACACAGGCACACATACACGTATAGTCTGAACTCTCATCTGACTATTCAGCAAAACATACAGTATTACTTTGTCACCTTCTTGAGGATTTTACTTAGTCGGTCATGTTCCATTGTCTCTCTCCTCAGCTCAAGCTCATGTTTCTCAATCTGCCGCACGATATCCTGAATGTCTCTTTGTCGCTCACGGCGGTGCTGTGACTCCAACTTATCCTCCCTCCGGTAGTTTGAGAGCGCGGAGCTGATGCGCTCCGAGAGCATCGCCACCTCGCGCCTCACCTTCTCTGTGTCCTCCTGCAGCGACTCCAACCGCCTCCGCTCGTGCTCCAGCTGCGCCTGCTGAACGACCGTCTCGGCCCGAATTTCGGCCTCGCGGTCCGCGGAGACTGTGATGTGGTGCAGCAGGCGCTCTGCAAGAGTGGGCGGCACCGCCGAAAGTTCTTTTTCATCAAACTCGATGCCCATCTCCCGCAGCTTCGCACCAGCGTGAACAAGATTCATATCCACGTACTCACTCAGACGAGCGCGACTGGCCTCCCCATCAACTGGGAGTGAGTCTAAATCCATGGGATTTCCTGTGGGACACTATTTAGAAACAAAAATATTTATTTTTATGTGGGTGGGTTCGTATATATGGTCTCTGTTGTCTAGAATGCATACGAGAAGGAAACACACACACGCACACACAGAAAAGAAAAGAAAACGTCACAAGAAAAGTAAATGAATTTCAAAAACAAGGAAGGATGTAATTAAAAAATACCTTGTATTTCATCACCTCTCCTTAATCAAACCCCCGTAAGAGAAAGAAGGCCAACAGGTGTTGATTCACGTCTCTCTTCCATTTATTTCACCAAATGACATCAGGTTCAGAAAAAAAAAAAACGTACCCCCCCCAAAAAAAAAACATGCAATATATGTTCAGGGCAAACAGTCACGAGCAATTCGATTAAAATGCAGACCCTCAATCATTACGACAACACGTTTTTTTTTTTTTTGATCCATGTCGGGTCTCAAGCTACTTGTGAGGGACTTAGAGGAGTTAGTGGTACGTGCATAACGTGAGCCTACTAGTTCATGTAGGAAAGAGTTCACCACGATGGAGGACTCATCGATTGTCCGATACACATTGTACAAGGCAACAATAAAGAGACATGCTTCCATTTTCAGTTGCCAAAGGAGAGAAGAATAGACCCATAGACGAATTGCACTCATGAATCGTGTGATATCAAGTGGTATGGTTTCATTTCTCTTGTAAGAGCCGAACCTCCACCAGAAAAATTTTCGTAGTACCAGACAAAGAAAAGGCAGTATGACAGCTACGGAGTAGCAGAGCAATGCAGCTCCCTGGAAACACCCAAAATATAACCCAACTTGCAAGAGCACTAGGATAACAAACAACACTGAGAGAGCCTGCACTGTCACTCGTTTCATTTATTTTATTCTCAGCTCACTTCACTTTAATCCTTGGAATACGTGAGAATCCAATAAAAATACTTAGAGGAAGTTCCCCTCAACCTCCTCCTTCTTCACTTCCCCTCCTCCATCACCCAGATGTACACCCGTTAAGAAAGAACACAAAGAGAAAGAAAGAATAGCATCAGCAAGCAAAACACATATGTATACACAGATACATACATATGAGTGCGTGAATTAACCGTATGGATGCCTTACATGCAAACACGTCACCTCAAAAATTCAGTTAAAGAAATAAAAAGAAAACACCAATCAACATTAACAACATCAACAACGGACAGCAAATGAGCATCTTTTTTTTTTTTTTTACATCAATTATCCTTCGATCTCTCCTTTCTTCCTTGGTTTTTGCCTTTGTATTTGTTGTTTTCTTTATTTCTTCGGTATAGATAATTCACCCATACTTAAAATACTCTACATCTCGTCTGGATCCTCTCACTATCACACGACCCTCTATTCCACCTCTTCTCACCATACGCCCACACACCCACATCATTGTTTCCACAGTATATGTCTACTCCAAAGCCCATTGTCTCTTCAGCACAACCTCAAAATCATTATCCAGCTGGATCGACTCACTCATTGGAGTGTACCACTCAACAAGTTCCTCGAATGAAACCCGTCGGAGAATGGCGCGGCGCACATCCCATGCACTCAAAAAGGCATTTTTATCCTCCCCATCTTTTGCATGAAATCGCCTGTGGAATTCCAAAATATCAACAGTACAGTGTTGATCTTTTGGAAACAATTCCCAGAGTCGCTCAATCATCATCAGACGTGCAGGGGCAAGCTGAGGGAGAAGCATCATCAAATACAGCAAGTAATCCACTAACCCGTCTCCCCTTGTATCCAAAAGAGGCAAAACATCTTCTGGATTTGGAATGTAAAGACGTTGTTGCCACAGAGCTGCTGTGAACTCATTCTTCGAGAGAAAAAATGTCTTCTTCACGTCCTTTTCCCGAAAAGCGAGAGAAACTTGTCGTGCAGCAAGCGGCGCTGCCATAATCTTAGGACGGTGTTCGGTCCGAATAATCCTCTGCAGGTCTGCAGCTTGCTGCCTTAGGGTGTTAACAGCACTTTTTTGCATGGCGGTTTGAGTTGATTTAAAGGTTGCATTACACACATCTTCCCCTTTAAAAGTTTCCCCATGTTTTCCACCCACCTCAATGGCAAGATTGGGCCACACGCCCTGCAGAAACTCCAGGAACAGGAGGTCATCAAGACAAGATCCAGCCACACAAGAATAATACTGTTCAAACTCCTGCCGGGTCAAAACACCATCTGGGTTCGTAGTGGTATTGAACGTCGCTTGGAATTCCTTACGTACATCCTCTTCACTGCGCTCACCAGATAAAACAGCAGGATGCCCTGCAGGGTTAAATTCCCCCACGAGATCGTCAATGTTTATTGTTCCATCTGCATTGTGCTTAAATAGATACCACAGTCGTGTGATCCACGTGCGTTTCAGTGGAGTAAGTTCTTGTCGCATGGCTGCAATAAAATCCACTGGATCAATCATTCCGTCTCCAGTCCTATCTAACACAGCCATTACTGCCTCCACCTCCTCCTCGTCTAATGGTACATCATTCTGTGCTAAGCATTCCACAAAGGTCGCTCTATCGACAAGTTTGCCACCAGTATCCACGGCTATACCCAGACTACGACTAAGCACACGGATTCCATTGGCTCCTGATGGGCCAGTAAGAAGAAGTCGTCTTGCTCTCTCCACCACCGCCTTAAATTGTGTAAACTTTGCTTTAGAGGCGTAAAGTACCGCCATTCCTCCAGGTTATTCTAAAACGTACGAAAAGAGTTATATATCCTACGCCCCACACCCTTTTCCTTTTGTTGCTCGTGTTGTAGGACCACGAACACGCACACACAGACGGAACACGAACACAAACACACTTCCTTCTTTTCCTCTTGTCCCCTCGAGGTCGTGCTTTTTTCTTGTTGTTGTGCCTTTTTTTGTAGTTTTCTCAAAAGGATGCAGTTTTTCTTTTTTTTTTTTTTAATTAGTGAAAACGGACAGTAAAAAACAACAACAGAGAAACAACAGATCCAACACAATAAGAGAAGTTTGTAATGACGAAAGAAACACAGATACACATACGCAGAGAGAGAGAGACGTATGTGTGAGAGGAAAAAAGGTTTTATTTTTTTTTCTTGTTGTAAGAACCATTCAGAGGGTTACAGAAGAGGTCATTGGCAAAAACAAGCAACACACTTCTACACACATCAGTACATCGTTTATGAATAGGTTCATGAAATGAAGGGGTAATATCTTCACTTCCCTCCAATAAACCAACCAACCAATCAAGCAAAGGGTCGGATGAGAGAAATCACAAAAAAAAATTGATGGAAGCTGCAATATTCCCCATCATTGGTCTTCTGACCCTTCCTGTACATCTGTAGCTGGAGCTCCTAACGGGTTTGCCGCCGTGAGTGTGGGATCCAACATCCACCACTCATCAATATTGCTCATCTTAAAAACTTTCGGAGCTCGATGAGAACCAACCTGCGGTAACGCTGTCTGCTCCTTCAGCATCCTTTCATGTCGCTTCGCTTCTCGAATAGCCTCATTCATTTCCTCCACTCGAGAAGCAGGACTGCGATACGTATACATGTTCAATACACTCTTCTTATGCTTGTTCACCTCCACGTAGCTCTTTCGGCCCTCTGCCGCGTCTCCTATCTGACCTTCAAAATTCCAACGCATAGTTGAAACAAACCACCCACGTCTTTTCTCCTCCTTGGCCTCTGAAGAATCATTCCTAATAACACGACATAGAAAACTCTCCCGCTTCCCTCGGCTATGGCTGTGGTTATGATTCATCTTACTTTCTCTCAATGCCCAAACAGGTGCGCGGGGTTTACCTTTAAGATGACCGGTGCCGCGAATTTTTTCGGGGAACCCCTCAAGGGTCACCTCCACACCCTCAAATCTCTGGCAGGAGTGCATGATGGGCCGCTCGGGAAACGGGTGGGCTTCGTCCAGGACGGACATGTTCCAGCGCGGCCGCTCGGGTGGGTGCGGGGCGTTGCGGAAGCGCACCACCTCGCGGTGTCGGGTCCGTCGGGCGTCGCCCTTCGGCAGCGGCTCAAAGACGCGCTCATTGCGCCCGTACGAAGTACCGGCAAATGTGATGCCGGGAAGTGGCACCGCCTTCGACATCCCCGCAGTGCTCCCCTCCCCTTGATGTGAGACTGAGAACTAATCCCTACCCACCCAGAACAAACAAACACAGACGCCCAGAAAGAAGGAAAGGAAAAGAGCAAAGAAGAAGTAATACAACGCGAATAAAAATGGAAACAGTAACAAACGGCTTTCTTCGACAAAAGAGAGACAGAGTGTCAGATGCATATATATATGCTGTTGGTTTCTAGATTTGAAAAGGAGACACTATTTCCCCTCGTTAGATTTCTTCTTTTTTTAATCTGTAAATGAAAGTTCATTCTCTTGAAAAAATGTTTCTTTGTGCATTTCGTAATGTGAGGAGCGACTTAATGGAAAGCTCTCGCGTGCGTGCCCCAACAACCCGCTCCACATACTTTCCATTCATAAACAAAAGCATCGTGGGGTACGTTAACACCCAATACTCTTCGACGAGCTTTGGGGCCTGCGGCCCAGGCACCAATGCCAGTTTAGTTTCATTTGGATTCCCCATATTCATTGCATTAATGGAAGAAACAAAGCTGCGTGTGAGCGGGTCTTCTATGATCTTCGTGCCTGAGGCTCCGTCCCCTCCAGCAGTGCCGGTAAGTGGTCCAGAATGGAGAATGGCCACAACAAGGCGTGTGTTGTAATGCTTGAGAAAATCCATAAAAACCCTTTCGTTTGGCAACTCAGCGATTTCGTAACCGCTAGCGGGGGGCCGTGAAATCTTACTAATCTTTGTGATGAACAGGCATCGCCGGGTCACATGCATCATGTTTCTATCGTGCCGGCTGGATCATACCGTACCAAAGCGACAACAAACACCACCACCGAAGGAACAAATGAAAAAAAAAAAAGATGATGATAATATCGAATGCAGTCGATACCAGTCACAATAACAGGAAAAAAAGACACAAATAAACAACAACATCGAGGGGGAGAGACAGCGAGAGAAACAATACATTTGTGAGAACATAAATTACTTCCTCCCTACGTTACACGCAACAAGACACAAATAGAAAGAGAGAATTACTTCAAATGTGATATCGTTTTTCTTTTATGTCTTCCAGCCGGCATTCTTCTCATACTCCGCGCGAAGACGCTTTTCCTCCTCTACTGACGGATGTGGGAAGGCAAACATAACCCAGAGCATGACAATAGGAATCAAGACAAGCTGAATCTTTAGCAATTTCTTAAACTCTGACTTTATCTTTCCTTTCAGGCTCTTGTCCTCCACCGATGCTGTGTGGCTGTTGAAAGCCTTTTCAAGTGCATAGCGGGAGTAGCGAAACATAGACGCGCCAAGGGACCAATGATGGACGATGAAAGGGAACTCAATATAAAGAAAAGAAGGAAGAAAGCAGCAGAGTGGGGATGCAGATAAGAAGAAAGAAATTTAAAAGAAGTAATAATAATAATAAGAGGGCAAATCAGTAAAGTATTTAAACAACCATCAAAATGGTGTTATCAAACAAAGGATAGCCAACGAACAAATTATGCAATCCTCTTTCTTTCTCCCTTTCTTGTTACTGCTTCATTTCTTCCACAGACTCATAAACATCTTTATTTCCGCTTATACATGGGAACACGTGTAAGCCAAAAATCCAAAGGCCCAAGAAACACACACATGGACCATCCCATCCCACGTCTAACATTTCTAAGCAATCACGTGACGTACCCACACGCAAATTGAATCCATTGGAGACGGAAATAGTGTCCTTTGCCACCGTCACCCAACAAAAAAGGTCAATTTTCTGTTTGTTTTTTCTTTTTATTGTATACTTTTAAACATACCACACGTGAAGAAAAAAAAATATAAACAAACAAAGAAACAAAAACACAGATCAGCAAAGCAGTAGAAATAAGTCAGGAAGCCTCGAAAAAAAAAGAACACAAAAAAAAAAGCAATAAACGAAAGACATTTTTTTGTTTCCCGGAACGCAAAAAAAAAAACAGACATATGGCAAGGGGAAGGGAAGAATCAGGCACGAAGAAAGGAAACGAACAGAAAAAAGAACGGGATACGCACGCACATGCCGCAGGTATAAAAATTGGTACTTGTTTGCAAAGTGAACATTCAACGGCAAAGCAAAGGTCATCACAACACGTATATATGTATATCATTGTGGAGTTATCGCAGCTTCTCCCTCGCAGCCAACTTTGCCCTTTTCCGTGTCTTGGCTGACAATGAAGGCGTATGACCAGTAGGAACTCCGGAAAGACTCACGACAGCCCTCTCCGTGGTTTTATTACCCCCCAATACAATTGGATGAAACACACGGAAAACCCGAGAACTCCCTTCCAGGCGCTCCTCGTTGTGAGGCACTTTTCCACCAAATAGAAGTCTGCCAAACGTACGCAGAGACAGAATATTTCTCATATTGTTGTACATTCTCTTGAGAGATGAGTTGTCAAAGGTGAGCAATCCCTTCACGAAATATATAAAGCTCATGAATGCAAGCTCAGCGTAAATGCATGAAATCACAAATGGACGAACAAACAAAACGGTCAAAAAATCCAACAAATACAAAAACAAACGGTGAAATATATTTCTCTCTTTTAGAAACTTTACTTCAGGCTTCAATAACGACTCACCCGCTTCCGGTGTAAGATGGCCGTTGGCCACCAGACCTTCTATCATATCATTGTAACCAAGCAAAAAAAGATTGCGGAAGGCAACCTTCTCAGGTGGAAATAATCCCCACCACACTGGCACGAATATCGTGGGATGAACAGTTGCCCTGGAGAAGTAGAACGCACTAACTGTAATAGTTTTCGGTTCACCAACGTGTGGTGTTACTGCTGCCAAGGCACCATCACAGACCCACTCTCCCGTTTCTCGCAGACGAAAAGGCACGCCTACCAACGGTGCCATACAACAGGATGCATTCAAAGACTCCACAATGTCTTCATATGAATGAAATTGTTTTATAATTTTCCGCTTCATGTTTGGAAGTGTTGTAACAAAAATTTCCAACGAACCATCATTAATACTTTCGCTTAACTCACGCTTCAACTCCAAATCTCTCATATCCACAGCAAATTCCTCCACAGATTCATCCAAATATTTCTTCATACAAAACAAATTAAACCATGAAGAGCGATAGTGTTCCACATACTTCATTACAGACTCACAAATTTCGTCAAAGCGATAGTTCTTCGAGGCCATACAGGTCGCCGCAAGAGCTCCAGCACTGCTTCCAGAAAATCGAATACGTTTGCCCTCAGCAGCAAATTTATCAATAATTCCACTATCCACAATCGCCTGACAGGCACCAAAATGATATATATGAAACCAACCACCAGCAGAAAATCCAACAGTCAAATCAAACACATCAGAGGGACCCACTTTCGAACAACTAGCCATTACTAAAAGACTGGCAAAAACGATCAACGCCTCACACTCTAAAAAACTTAAAACATAAAATAAAAGCGGAAAAAAAAGAGCATCAACAAAGGCAAACAATAACAACAATGTGAGTAATGATGACAGCACTCACAAGACAGTTCGTCCAGTAGCGAACAAAAACAGAGAGAGAAAAAAATCAAAGTATTCTTCAAGTGCCACAAAGGATGAAAAAAATGCGGAAAAGAAAAAAAAATTAGGGAACCAATAATGTAGATGGCATTTCCTGGCACACTCGGACACGAAGTTCAAATATGAAAATCGCTTGCGGGACAGCAGCAGAGAAGCGTACTTACTTCTTGCTCTTCTTTGAGGCAACAGCGGCCGCACCACCCTTTGCTTTGCGCTCCGCCGCACGAGCCACACGCTCCTTGCGGAGGCGCTCCTCGAGACGGTGGCGGTCCTTCTTGAGGGGTCCGAACCACTGGCTCTTCTCCTTCTTCGTCTGGAAGCGACCGTGACCGATCTTGGAGCTTGTGTCGATGAACTTCAGGGTGATCTTCTCCGTAAGCTTGCGCGACGTCTGCGGGGCCATGGGGCGGCGGAGCGTGATGACACGGCGGCGAGGGCCCGCGACGGAGCCCTTCAGCATGATGTAGTCGTTGCGCACCGTACCGTAACCAACAAAGCCGCCCATCGGCGTGACGGTCTTGGCAGTGAGGTCGTACGTCGTCGTGGCCTGTTTGGGCTCCATCGACACCGCGCGGCCCAGCTGGTAGATCTTCTTGTTGAGGTGCGTGCGGTGGTGGTAACCGTGCTGACCTGCACGAGCAACGGTGTACATGACGCGGGCCGGATGCCACGCGCCAATGCAGGCCACCTTGCGCAGACCACGGTGGGTCTTACGCGGCAGGCAGGCAACGCCCCAGCGCTTCACGACACCAGTGAAACCGTGACCCTTCGTCACGGCACACACGTCGCATGCCTCGGACTGCTGGAAGACGGAGTCAATGCGCACCTCCTTCTCGAGGAGGGACTTGGCAAGCGCAAGCTTGTCGGCAATGGAGCCACCGTTAATCTGGATCTCGCTCACGTGAGCCTTCTTCACGCCAACGCGGTTGTTGCGCAGCTTACGCAGCTGGGTGTGCGCAATGACGCGGATGGTGTCAGCCTTCTTGGCGAAGGCCTTGAGCGTGCGCTCCTCAGCAAGGCGGCCCTCACTCGTGCGAGCGAACTGCTTGCGCTTCGTGAAGGCGAGCTGTGCTGACTGCTTCCAGTTCTTGTAGTAGCGGCGGCGAAACTCCACGCTGGTGTGGTGCGCCCACACGGTGCCAATCGTCTTGTGGCCTACGGCCGTCTGGCGGTAGCCAACGATACCCACCACCACCATCGGTGGCGCCTCCAAGATCGTCACCGGCTCCACGACCTCCTTCTTGTTCACCTTGGAGCCGGGGCGGTCGACGTCGCGCACGATGTGCGTCATACCCGCCTTAAAGACCATGAAGCTTGTCAGGTGAGGCTTCTGCGATGGGTCGTCCTTGGGGTAGGAGCGCGCGCGGCCGCGGATCTGACGACTCCGCTTGCGCGGCAGGAAGCCAAGATGGCCGTGGCGTGGGTGTTCAAACTTGCAGTGAGACATATGCCTGGGATTCCCTGATGACGAGAAAGGCAAGCAAATTCAATCGTTAGAGAAGAGACAAGAAGACAGAAAGAAAAAGTAAACAAAGTGAGGAAAAGCCTAAGCGGAAAAAAAGAGCATCAACAAAGGCAAACAATAACAACAATGTGAGTAATGATGACAGCACTCACAAGACAGTTCGTCCAGTAGCGAACAAAACAGAGAGAAAAAAATCAAATGTATTCTTCAAGTGCCACAAAGGATGAAAAAAATGCGGAAAAGAAAAAAAAATTAGGGAACCAATAATGTAGATGGCATTTCCTGGCACACTCGGACACGAAGTTCAAATATGAAAATCGCTTGCGGGACAGCAGCAGAGAAGCGTACTTACTTCTTGCTCTTCTTTGAGGCAACAGCGGCCGCACCACCCTTTGCTTTGCGCTCCGCCGCACGAGCCACACGCTCCTTGCGGAGGCGCTCCTCGAGACGGTGGCGGTCCTTCTTGAGGGGTCCGAACCACTGGCTCTTCTCCTTCTTCGTCTGGAAGCGACCGTGACCGATCTTGGAGCTTGTGTCGATGAACTTCAGGGTGATCTTCTCCGTAAGCTTGCGCGACGTCTGCGGGGCCATGGGGCGGCGGAGCGTGATGACACGGCGGCGAGGGCCCGCGACGGAGCCCTTCAGCATGATGTAGTCGTTGCGCACCGTACCGTAACCAACAAAGCCGCCCATCGGCGTGACGGTCTTGGCAGTGAGGTCGTACGTCGTCGTGGCCTGTTTGGGCTCCATCGACACCGCGCGGCCCAGCTGGTAGATCTTCTTGTTGAGGTGCGTGCGGTGGTGGTAACCGTGCTGACCTGCACGAGCAACGGTGTACATGACGCGGGCCGGATGCCACGCGCCAATGCAGGCCACCTTGCGCAGACCACGGTGGGTCTTACGCGGCAGGCAGGCAACGCCCCAGCGCTTCACGACACCAGTGAAACCGTGACCCTTCGTCACGGCACACACGTCGCATGCCTCGGACTGCTGGAAGACGGAGTCAATGCGCACCTCCTTCTCGAGGAGGGACTTGGCAAGCGCAAGCTTGTCGGCAATGGAGCCACCGTTAATCTGGATCTCGCTCACGTGAGCCTTCTTCACGCCAACGCGGTTGTTGCGCAGCTTACGCAGCTGGGTGTGCGCAATGACGCGGATGGTGTCAGCCTTCTTGGCGAAGGCCTTGAGCGTGCGCTCCTCAGCAAGGCGGCCCTCACTCGTGCGAGCGAACTGCTTGCGCTTCGTGAAGGCGAGCTGTGCTGACTGCTTCCAGTTCTTGTAGTAGCGGCGGCGAAACTCCACGCTGGTGTGGTGCGCCCACACGGTGCCAATCGTCTTGTGGCCTACGGCCGTCTGGCGGTAGCCAACGATACCCACCACCACCATCGGTGGCGCCTCCAAGATCGTCACCGGCTCCACGACCTCCTTCTTGTTCACCTTGGAGCCGGGGCGGTCGACGTCGCGCACGATGTGCGTCATACCCGCCTTAAAGACCATGAAGCTTGTCAGGTGAGGCTTCTGCGATGGGTCGTCCTTGGGGTAGGAGCGCGCGCGGCCGCGGATCTGACGACTCCGCTTGCGCGGCAGGAAGCCAAGATGGCCGTGGCGTGGGTGTTCAAACTTGCAGTGAGACATATGCCTGGGATTCCCTGATGACGAGAAAGGCAAGCAAATTCAATCGTTAGAGAAGAGACAAGAAGACAGAAAGAAAAAGTAAACAAAGTGAGGAAAAGCCTAAGCGGAAAAAAAGAGCATCAACAAAGGCAAACAATAACAACAATGTGAGTAATGATGACAGCACTCACAAGACAGTTCGTCCAGTAGCGAACAAAACAGAGAGAAAAAAATCAAATGTATTCTTCAAGTGCCACAAAGGATGAAAAAAATGCGGAAAAGAAAAAAAAATTAGGGAACCAATAATGTAGATGGCATTTCCTGGCACACTCGGACACGAAGTTCAAATATGAAAATCGCTTGCGGGACAGCAGCAGAGAAGCGTACTTACTTCTTGCTCTTCTTTGAGGCAACAGCGGCCGCACCACCCTTTGCTTTGCGCTCCGCCGCACGAGCCACACGCTCCTTGCGGAGGCGCTCCTCGAGACGGTGGCGGTCCTTCTTGAGGGGTCCGAACCACTGGCTCTTCTCCTTCTTCGTCTGGAAGCGACCGTGACCGATCTTGGAGCTTGTGTCGATGAACTTCAGGGTGATCTTCTCCGTAAGCTTGCGCGACGTCTGCGGGGCCATGGGGCGGCGGAGCGTGATGACACGGCGGCGAGGGCCCGCGACGGAGCCCTTCAGCATGATGTAGTCGTTGCGCACCGTACCGTAACCAACAAAGCCGCCCATCGGCGTGACGGTCTTGGCAGTGAGGTCGTACGTCGTCGTGGCCTGTTTGGGCTCCATCGACACCGCGCGGCCCAGCTGGTAGATCTTCTTGTTGAGGTGCGTGCGGTGGTGGTAACCGTGCTGACCTGCACGAGCAACGGTGTACATGACGCGGGCCGGATGCCACGCGCCAATGCAGGCCACCTTGCGCAGACCACGGTGGGTCTTACGCGGCAGGCAGGCAACGCCCCAGCGCTTCACGACACCAGTGAAACCGTGACCCTTCGTCACGGCACACACGTCGCATGCCTCGGACTGCTGGAAGACGGAGTCAATGCGCACCTCCTTCTCGAGGAGGGACTTGGCAAGCGCAAGCTTGTCGGCAATGGAGCCACCGTTAATCTGGATCTCGCTCACGTGAGCCTTCTTCACGCCAACGCGGTTGTTGCGCAGCTTACGCAGCTGGGTGTGCGCAATGACGCGGATGGTGTCAGCCTTCTTGGCGAAGGCCTTGAGCGTGCGCTCCTCAGCAAGGCGGCCCTCACTCGTGCGAGCGAACTGCTTGCGCTTCGTGAAGGCGAGCTGTGCTGACTGCTTCCAGTTCTTGTAGTAGCGGCGGCGAAACTCCACGCTGGTGTGGTGCGCCCACACGGTGCCAATCGTCTTGTGGCCTACGGCCGTCTGGCGGTAGCCAACGATACCCACCACCACCATCGGTGGCGCCTCCAAGATCGTCACCGGCTCCACGACCTCCTTCTTGTTCACCTTGGAGCCGGGGCGGTCGACGTCGCGCACGATGTGCGTCATACCCGCCTTAAAGACCATGAAGCTTGTCAGGTGAGGCTTCTGCGATGGGTCGTCCTTGGGGTAGGAGCGCGCGCGGCCGCGGATCTGACGACTCCGCTTGCGCGGCAGGAAGCCAAGATGGCCGTGGCGTGGGTGTTCAAACTTGCAGTGAGACATATGCCTGGGATTCCCTGATGACGAGAAAGGCAAGCAAATTCAATCGTTAGAGAAGAGACAAGAAGACAGAAAGAAAAAGTAAACAAAGTGAGGAAAAGCCTAAGCGGAAAAAAAGAGCATCAACAAAGGCAAACAATAACAACAATGTGAGTAATGATGACAGCACTCACAAGACAGTTCGTCCAGTAGCGAACAAAACAGAGAGAAAAAAATCAAATGTATTCTTCAAGTGCCACAAAGGATGAAAAAAATGCGGAAAAGAAAAAAAAATTAGGGAACCAATAATGTAGATGGCATTTCCTGGCACACTCGGACACGAAGTTCAAATATGAAAATCGCTTGCGGGACAGCAGCAGAGAAGCGTACTTACTTCTTGCTCTTCTTTGAGGCAACAGCGGCCGCACCACCCTTTGCTTTGCGCTCCGCCGCACGAGCCACACGCTCCTTGCGGAGGCGCTCCTCGAGACGGTGGCGGTCCTTCTTGAGGGGTCCGAACCACTGGCTCTTCTCCTTCTTCGTCTGGAAGCGACCGTGACCGATCTTGGAGCTTGTGTCGATGAACTTCAGGGTGATCTTCTCCGTAAGCTTGCGCGACGTCTGCGGGGCCATGGGGCGGCGGAGCGTGATGACACGGCGGCGAGGGCCCGCGACGGAGCCCTTCAGCATGATGTAGTCGTTGCGCACCGTACCGTAACCAACAAAGCCGCCCATCGGCGTGACGGTCTTGGCAGTGAGGTCGTACGTCGTCGTGGCCTGTTTGGGCTCCATCGACACCGCGCGGCCCAGCTGGTAGATCTTCTTGTTGAGGTGCGTGCGGTGGTGGTAACCGTGCTGACCTGCACGAGCAACGGTGTACATGACGCGGGCCGGATGCCACGCGCCAATGCAGGCCACCTTGCGCAGACCACGGTGGGTCTTACGCGGCAGGCAGGCAACGCCCCAGCGCTTCACGACACCAGTGAAACCGTGACCCTTCGTCACGGCACACACGTCGCATGCCTCGGACTGCTGGAAGACGGAGTCAATGCGCACCTCCTTCTCGAGGAGGGACTTGGCAAGCGCAAGCTTGTCGGCAATGGAGCCACCGTTAATCTGGATCTCGCTCACGTGAGCCTTCTTCACGCCAACGCGGTTGTTGCGCAGCTTACGCAGCTGGGTGTGCGCAATGACGCGGATGGTGTCAGCCTTCTTGGCGAAGGCCTTGAGCGTGCGCTCCTCAGCAAGGCGGCCCTCACTCGTGCGAGCGAACTGCTTGCGCTTCGTGAAGGCGAGCTGTGCTGACTGCTTCCAGTTCTTGTAGTAGCGGCGGCGAAACTCCACGCTGGTGTGGTGCGCCCACACGGTGCCAATCGTCTTGTGGCCTACGGCCGTCTGGCGGTAGCCAACGATACCCACCACCACCATCGGTGGCGCCTCCAAGATCGTCACCGGCTCCACGACCTCCTTCTTGTTCACCTTGGAGCCGGGGCGGTCGACGTCGCGCACGATGTGCGTCATACCCGCCTTAAAGACCATGAAGCTTGTCAGGTGAGGCTTCTGCGATGGGTCGTCCTTGGGGTAGGAGCGCGCGCGGCCGCGGATCTGACGACTCCGCTTGCGCGGCAGGAAGCCAAGATGGCCGTGGCGTGGGTGTTCAAACTTGCAGTGAGACATATGCCTGGGATTCCCTGATGACGAGAAAGGCAAGCAAATTCAATCGTTAGAGAAGAGACAAGAAGACAGAAAGAAAAAGTAAACAAAGTGAGGAAAAGCCAAGGAAAGAAATCAGAAAAAACACAACTGGAGAGAAGGAGTCGTTTTATTAGAATACGCAATATGTTCGGCTCGCTATTTTATGCATGTTTTTTTTTTTCCTCTGTGCTGGCATATGTGTTCACTGTTTTCCAGAGGATACCCCCGGTGTCCCGATGGGAAAATCTGTCTTCTTTACTATAGCAGTCTTTGTCATGAACGGACCACGGATCTTCGTCTCCTTGAATAAGCAATGCCTCTGCAGAATGGGATCCCATAACACCTTTTGCAATTTGCGTCCAGTGACGTCAAGTCTTTCCGATTCAGTCTTTAAGTATCCTTCCATGTGGCCAGTGTTTGCCTCGCTACGCAGAGCCACCATATTGTTCTTTATTTTGCGTGGGATCACTTTGGGGATGAATCCCACCATGCGCTTCTTGAGGCGCGTCTTGTACTGGCCTCGAAGGCATACAGCAGAAACACTAAACATCGCGTTTCCGCTATAAGTAGCCTAATCAATCCTGTATTCACACGTGGGAAGAAAAAAAAGAGAGACACATGTCTGTTGAAGTATGTATATACAGATACAGATACATATATGCATACATACATAAGAAAAATATACGAAAAAATTACAAATGCGCAACAGAAGGCTCTTCTGTGCCTTCAGAATTCATGCAAAATATCGTACTAATCCCAAGCCCAAGAATCCAAAAATAAAAATAAAAAATTACAAGAACGACATCAGGAGAAACATGTTATATTTCTGGTTGTTCTTCGTGGCACCATTTTATTGTCAATGACATTCGAGGGAAAAAGGAATGTGCAAATTACATGAAATAAAAAACTACAGAAAACTAAACGACGATGTATATATATATATATATATATATATATATATATTTCCACTACGTACGCTCTAAACTTGAACTCTATTTCCATAGAACAGATTACTACAATGATCAAAGTATTTTCTCTAGTTTGTTTCATGCACGTGATTTTCTTTCCTTTTTATCCTCTTATCATATCTTAGTACATTCAATATTATATATATATAGACAACACAAGAAAACCTATTTTTTGTTATTTCCTTACTTTTGGCTTTGTCTCTGTGTGAGAGAATGAAATATTCATTTTTTCCATTTTTTTTATATACCCGATCCATCACTGTGAAATAGTAGGGCAAGCGAGGAATATTTTGCGTGTGGTTTTTGCGCAATTACTGAGCCCGGTGGTAAGTCTTGCACAACCCAGCAATTTCCACCAATAGTGCTACCTTTCCCAATTCGTATCCGACCGAGAACCACCGTGTTTGCATAGATAGTCACATTATCCTCAATAATGGGATGACGAGGAAGATTCCGAATCTTTTTCCCCGTCTTTTTATCAACTGGGAAGGACTTTGCACCCAGAGTGACACCTTGATATATAGACACATAGTTACCGATAATTGATGTTCCTCCAATCACAATGCCAGTACCATGGTCAATAAAAAAATGATGACCAACAGAAGTACCAGGGTGAATATCAATTCCAGTTATGGAATGTGCCATCTCCGTGAGAAGACGCGTCAGGTTGTTGGGGGCACCCCGTCTATATAACGCATGTGCTGTGCGTTGGTGTTTCATACAAAGTATTCCAGGATAGCAAAGAACAATTTCTGATAGAGTTGTCGACACAACATCTCCTTCAAGCAAAGCTTCTGCATCACTACGTAGAAGCTGCCGTATTATTTGTAAGTCATTGGTCAGAAATCTTTCCGTTATACTCTCAGCCTTTTTTTTAGCACGTATTTCAAGGGGTTCATCATTGTTGGAAGGAATCTCTTGTTGATTTTCCACTCCATTTCCCAAACATTCCGTGGACCCATGGCAGAGGAATGCACAGTAAAGCTGCGAGGTGATAATATCAGCAATATTGGAGAGAGTCCACTGCAACAACGCACATCCACCAAGTTGTCGAAGATGGTCAGGCACACGTTGCATCGGTGGGTTGCTGAACTCCGGGAACACGATGTACGTCATGCAGTCCATAAGCTCTGAAAGAGCAGATCGACTAATCTCATGAGTTAGAAGACTTGGGATGCCATGATCAACACCAAGACAAGTAATGGTCTTCCGAATGACCTCAAGGCGATTCATCACTACAAAGGGTGAGGGGCACGCTAATGTGCTCAAGAAGAAAAGGAAAAAAAGAAAAAAAAGGAGAAATTACATATAAAGACCAACATGAGAATCATTATGTTTCTCGTCTGCTTTCTTTTTCTTTTTTGAAAGAGAGAGAGAGGAGTAGCAATAAGAGGAAAAAAAGCAGCAATAATAATAATAAGGCACTGACAAACGGTCTGTGCAAGATTATGAAATGTAGACTATTATTACACAACAACCCCACTACCCACCCATGCGCATTGCAACTCCTCCATTGCCCTTACTGCTGGAGATGACTGTGAAGGGCAAGAGGATATTTCTTTAGTGTGAGTTTTACAACACCATCTGTGAGAAATCTCATCCCACCTCGTTTCGCTCGGTCCCCAGCAGCAGCCAAGGGCTCAGTTCCCATGGAAAACACAGGTTCCTTAAAGACAAGCTTTACCTTTCCCGTCTTACCAAAAGCAGAGTCGATAATGCCTTCTTTACATATTCGGTCCTTAGGCAGATCATTTTCTTCGCCTTCAGTTGGATGAAAGTAAACTCGCATTCCAATAAATTTCTGAACTTCTGCATGTAGTGCATCTTTTCCCCTCAACTTCTTCTTGTCCTCATTACTACCACCATTGTTTACGTCAGGAGACTCAAACCCCACAACACCACTCGCGATGCATGTCTTCTCATTTACCACCCGCTCCACGACGAGTTCTCGGGACTTAAACCGGACAATGGGAAGATCACGCCAGTAGATATTCGATGCATCCCCCGAAGCTCCACTGTTCAGAAGCGCACAGACAGATCCTGCAATTGCAATGCGGCACACGTTTTCTCGGTTCATATCGAGTCGTGTGGCAATCAATGGGGTGCCAACAGCAGCCATAATGGGTTGCTCCAAAAGGATAATAGCATAATATGTTAGAGTTGAGCGTTTTACAGCGACTGGGTGGCCAAGAGGAGTGTTTAATTCCGTGCTATCAAAGGTAAGAATGGTGTCTTCTGTTAGTTCCTCAACGTAAAGACTCTCTTGCAACAAGTCAAACGTTGTGTCCGTTCCCCACTTCAGTGGATTAGCAGCAGAAGCAGCAGCAACTGTGGGACGACTAAAAAACTTCATTGTTCCCATCACTGTTGAGTGTCCAATAGTTATGTGAAATTTTGTGTGTGTATCACATGCAAGTTGATAAAATCGTATTCGATTAACCTCCGCAATCATCACAGTTGTACTTTGAAACATAAGAGATTTATTTTCATTCCCATTCATCTCTTGTTGCTTCGCACTACACAACAAACCACGCTCCACCCCTTCTGCATCAAATTGCGCCACACATAGCCCTACACGATCACCTTGTCTTGCCTGCTGCACGGATTTACGAAATACCTGCAGTCCTTTCACCTTCTTCACAACATGCGACTCGGGAACTAAAATGCTGTCCCCCACATTCACTTGTCCACGAAGAACTGTGCCGGTAAAAACAGTACCCTGACCCTTTAACGCAAAGCAATGATCAAACATCATCACAAAGTCCTCTGATCGTAGTGGCAGCTCCAATTGATCCTTAAAACGTTTTACATCCACAAGATTTAAAATGGCAGATATTACTTCCTGCACGTTAATAGGCTGCGGAGACACCTCCTCGGAGGTCGTGTCATCCCGACGAGGAGCGGCAGCAACTTCTACCATCTGCACATAGGGCCAACGTGTACGCTCAAAGGTCTTTTGTAGACGTTTCCGCATTTTATCCAGTGTTGCACGCTTTTCCGCTGGAGTTGAGCCTTGTACCGCATCAATTTTATTTATCACCACCACCAATGGTTTACATAAAACTTCACCAATAACAATACACTCTGCGGTTTGTGTTTGTATTCCTTTACAGGCATCTATAACAAGAACCATAATGTCTATTATTTGTGCTCCACCCAAAATGGTTCGAATAAGAGATGCATGGCCTGGACAATCCACAAATGTAAATTGAATACTTTCAATTTCTGATGCATGCAATAATGGTGCAACCTCCGCTGTTGAGATGCTGCAGGCGCTGAAACCGAGATCAAGAGTTATGCCGCGCCGTTGACTCTCTGGACTTTTGTCAAATGCAGCCGTAGAGGCGGTTAAAGAGAGCGCCCTGGCTAAAGACGTTTTCCCACTATCCACGTGGCCCAATATACCAATATTGATGTTTGCCGGTGCCACCTTTTCCTCACCCATCATTTCTTGATATCGCTATGCCAGAATAATTCAGTTGCTCCTTGTGCGAAGTAAAACAGGAGAAAATCAACCACCCTCTTCTTCCTCTCACAAGACTTTTCCCGTCGCCCTGCACCACCCGCAGAGGAAATCATGACAAGAACAAAAAGGAGAGGATTGTAAATAGTCAAGAAAACAATATATAGTGGGAATCCAAACAAGAAGGCAAAAAAGGAAAACAAACAGGGAACCCTCCTCCCCTCATCACTAAAGAATTCCACAAATATATATATATATATATATATATATATATATATATAATGCTTATTTCGTTGTTTTCCTCTTCGCTGACTGACCTCCCCCATTTTCCCTCTCACGTGTTGCTTCATCCACCATGTAGAGTCGAAATAAACTCCACGGTGTCGCCATCTGTCAGTACGTAGTCCAGACCGCCAACAACCTCTGCATCACATCCATTCACAAGTGTGAGGATACCAGGCCGAAGCGTTGTCCCCGTCTGATCAAGAAAAAGGTCAGGTCTTTCTTTTATGTAGTTTGCCTTGAGCAGCTGCACCAGCCCGCTGACTGATGTCCCTTGCGAAACGACACCGTTCAGCTGCAGCAACGTCTCTTTGCCAAAAAGTAATTCACAGCCACCGGCAAACTGCACCGTGATGCGCTGGTAGAACGACATGAGCCTCCGGCCTCAATCTAAACCAGACAACAAAGAGCCCCAATAGATTATCGCCCCGGACTACTCATACATGGACATAAATAAGAAATAAGAAAAGCGAGAAAAATAAAAAGTGATTGAATAATCCAATTGTACACCTCTGAAAAGAATCCCCAAAAAAGAAAAATATGTCTCCATTGACGTCATCACAACACAGTGCACTACACAAAATTCTTCTTTTTTCTTCTTTTCTCTCCAACTCGCTAGAATCCTCTCTTTTTTAAATGGTTCCCAGGGAAAAAAGCAATACTAAATAGACCGGACGTGCAGGGAAAAAAATGGTATTCACAAGGGTACAAAAAACAAACATACATGAACGGATGATTACGAATCACATCACAGAAGAAAAAATTAAGAAAATAATAATAATAACGATGGGAAAAACAAAAAAAAAGAGAGCCATGCAGAGAATATTAACAAGGAATAACACAGTACGCTGCATTTCTATTGGTTTCTCCTCTAAATTTTCGCTTGCAAATGCATAAGTAATTCACTTAGTATTTCCACCTCTTACCTTCTACATTCATTCGGTAGGAAGGTTATAAATATACATGCAGAGGTATTGCGGGGAGGGAAGCAAATGCAGTGCGCCATTAGAGTTTTCGATGAGCTGCTCTCATAGAGGCAAGAGGAAGAAAAAAATATAAAACGTAAAGAAAACAGATAATTAAAAACAACCCAATGAAAACCAAACAAACAAACAACCGAAGATGACCATAGCGAAAAGAGACTCACACACCATACAAAAATCGTCCATATACAAAAATATGGCAGCAGTAAAAATAACGGCTATTGGCTATACCGATAAATGTATATATGTATGATTTACATGCGCTTGTAAACTACGACCACACTACTTTTTTTTTTTCTCATAACACAATTCCCTTTGGGGTTCTTGTTATTATTATTTTTTTTTGCAGTTTTCTTTTTTGCTCTCTTTAGCCATTAGTAATCTTTTTTTTTTTTTGAATCGATCTGTCTTGTGTATCAAAACACCATTCGGACGCCAATAAAAATAAAATAAAATAAAATAAAATAAAATAAAATAAAATAAAAAAATAAATAAAAAGCGTGTTGTTTTTCCCTTTTTTTTCCTTGTCACTTTTCTTTTTTTTCCAAATTCTTTTTCTTCTTCTTCTACTTCACTTAGTGAATTGCCTTACAGATTCAACGGCACGTTTAACTTCGACAGATAACCCGGCGGTGCATCGAACGGGGGCGTAAGGTCCTCCAGCGGCGGTGACGCGCCGACCATCGTCCGGCGGTAGTACTGGTACGACGAGTCCTCCTTCACCTTGCGGTCGAGGAATTCCTTCGCGTTTCCAATGAGATTCTCAAACTGCAGACGGCTCAGCTTTGCGGTCTTGACGACGAGACTTGTGGCAATGACGTCAGCCACGGTTTCATGATGGTACAGGAACTCCAGGTCCCCGAAACAGTCGTCCACGTACCCCGTTGCGGCGTATTCCTCCTCGCCATCCTCATTGCGTCCAATGACATCAACGGTGCCCTCAACAATGATATGCAGCCAATCCCCCTTCTCGCCGAACTTAATAATTTTATCTCCTCGTTTATAGTGGCCTTCCTTCAACGCTCCAGCGAGTCGCGAACGCTCCTCTGGGGTTAATGCTTTGAGGAACGAGACATTTTCAAGGAAGGAGACGTATCGTTTACGTTTTTCTTCAGCTGCCCGGGATACCAAAATTTTGTACACGTTTTGCTCCAGCACTGCACACACGAGAGGGGTTGTGGACACCACCATCACCTCGCTTTTGGTATCATATAAGAGACCTATGTCTCCAAAAACGGAGCCCTTTTGAAGATGTTCAGATGTGAATTTGTTTTCATCTTCTTCATGCATTTTCAAAACAGCCTCGCCTTCAAGAATGATGTAAAATGTGCTGCTGACTTTTCCCTCTTCAATTACTCGAGTCCCTTCTGCGATAGACTCTATATTCATCACCATTGCTAATTTATGCAATTGCACATCATCCAGGAACGAGAAGAGAAAGTGTTTCTCTAGCACTTGCACAATAAATGCTGTATCTTCAGATGACTTTGGTGTGGTCAAAAATTCTGTAGACATCATTTCGTCAGGTCCAATGCTTAGAGCAGATACACCTGGGCGTTTCATGGTGAAACGTCGTCGTCGCTCATCGCTGCCACCTTTAATAATCTCATCCACGTCTCCATTCTCATCATGGTCATCAGCAGCGGCGTTTCCCATCCTTTCCTCTTCTAACGATGAGGCTTCCGAGGGGTCTGAAGCTTGTTTTCCAAACTTAAACGTTCGAAACTGATCCTGCATTGCCTCCAGATCATCATCATCATCCCTCTCCCCCTGTATTACATTCGCACAACTTCCATTTGTTAAGACGTCATCACTATGAACATCATCATTGCCGTCGTCTTGTTCCTCCTGCGCTTCCTCCACGTACTCAATGAGAGAAATGTCATTCTGTGGATGATACGCACGTGTGGCCGACGTCAAAGGGACGTTAATGCTCTCGTTCTCACTTTGGTGCAGTGGAAGGGGAAGAGGCGGGGGTATTCCTCTCTCATCAAGTCTGTTAATGACCTTATTCACCTCCATGGAAAACATATAATCGACATTCGCCCCATTCTTCTTCTTCCTTGCTGAATTCGAATTGCAACTCTCTCCCCGGTTCACTACCCTTGGCGGCCTCGCGTTCTCCTCCTGTCTGGAGGATTCCTTCTTGTCGATCTTTTTGTATTCATCCATGGTTGAGATAATGCTCTCAAGGATCTCCCGTTTTCTGCCACGGTCAAGCGAAGAGGAGGAAACCCAGTCACACACACTTTTGTCAAATTTGGACATTGTCTTCTTGCTGTATTATTATTAATATTAATATAATAATAATTATTATTATTTTCCCTCTTTTCTTTTTTTTTTGGAACTTATTCTTGGGGGGAGGGGGAATGGACGCAAAAGAAACACATACATGCACACAAATGAGAGAAAAGGAAGGAGAAAAAGGGGTGATGCTGTAAGGGCACTCTCATAGTACGGAATATCGAATACCGGAAAGAACAGGAAACAAACACACAAAAACAACATATTTAATAGACAACGCAAACAACATAGATTCAAGGCATAAGCTGTGAAAAAAAAACCAACGTTTATAGACAAAAGTGTTTTCTCCTTTTTTTTTTTCGTATGAATTTCTATTCTTTTCCTTACCCCTCCCCCGTCCCTCTAATACAATAGAACCCAATGCAAGAGTAAAAAAAAGGAAGAAGCAAAATCACAAAGAGGCCAAAAATACCTTCTCTTCAACTCTTCATACACATGCACTTCATCTCCTTACTTTCTGTACGTGCATTTATAGAAAACAAAAGCATTCTCAACACAAACATATATATATATATATATATATATATATATAATTAGGGCCAGGTATTCAAAAAACATGTTCTCTCCTCCTTCCTCTATTGAGATGTATGTGTGTACTTACTGTTTGTTCTTGTTGATATTTTTCTAATATTTTGCTTATATTATTGCTGTTGTTATTATTCTTTTTTTTCATTCTGGCCTCTCTACCTTACTCTCTCCTTTTCACAACACTCTCACCAGAAGCGCAAATATTTTCTCCGCTTTGAGGAGTTCCACACATCCCCATTATTTCAGAGCGATCAATTAATTAATGAATTAATAACGCTTCCTGTGCCTCAATTTGCACCCGTGGCGCACTTTCTCCCCGAGACGGAAACTACCGCCCCAACGCCTGTGGTACTCAGTGACCGTCTCCCGCTCATCGCTCCACCGCCACCGCCACCACCAGCACAACCAGAAGAAGAAACACTGGAAGATTGAATCAACGCTCTTCTTCCGGAGCCGCAAAGAAACGTCCGTGGCGGGTAGACAGGGGGCGTGTGGATCAGAAGCTGGACCGCCTGATCGAGCGGCAGAAACTCTGAAACTCCACGAATCGTCGTGTGAGGAAGTCCGCGTGCATCTTTAATTGTTAGTACATCTGGTATCTCGCCAGGCTTTAAAGCCGCCATCACGGTGTACACTGGATCCACACTTGAGTCTCTCACAATTGCCGCCTGTCCGCCGCTCATAAATGCCATTTTAAAAAATCTCTCCGCAAGTTCGATCTGAAGCTGTCGTTGTAGTGCAGCCAGTAATCCCTTTGCGTTGTGATATTGTGTGATGGGAAGACGGCTCAATGGATTACACCCTTTCAGGTCGAGTAAAGTCACTAAAAGACCTTTTCCAATATCTGCAAATATTGACTGATTGTACTTGGGGCATGGTGCCCCCTGAATCGTCTCTGGTTCTTCTATTGGGTAATTTGAAAGGCCTACAATTGAATTTAAAGAAGTTCCAATAACATACGAACATTCAATGGTATAACTGTGAATCAAACCCGTTTCTTGGTATAATGTTACACGACTAGAACTATCCCGTCCCTCTCCAGTTTTTCCAGTAGCGAACATGTTGGCTTCTGAAAAATTGGAGGATTGAAATTCAAAATATGGACTGTTCATAGAGACCAATTTCGCATACAAGAGACTTTGAAGTAATTCAGGAGCGTTCATCGAATTTCCATAGAAAAATACTCCACGTTTATTTGCATGGGCATGCATATCAATAAAAAGGGCGAGTCGTCCTCTTATTGAAGTAACGGATCTGAGCATGGTTAGTATGGAATAAGGTGCAGGATGACGCCGTTTACATGGATTTCTGTACATACGATTAAGATTCACCCCCTCGGTATCTGCACGGCTATGCCCTCTAGCAACACCATCTGGATTAATCATGGGTACAATGAGAAATACAAAACGTGTCCGTAACGCAGCAGCACGAGGATCGATTTGATTAAGTAGAAACTCAATACATCCATGCATTAGGTGACTTGAAGGGGTTTCTCCTGGGTGAACTCGAGCAGTGAGAACAACAAACTGTTTTCCAATAAATTGATGTGGTCGACTTGTTTCGCCCTTTGCAGAAGAATATGGTATATCCCCTTTCGCATATAAAGGATATCGTTCGGAGCAAATTCCAGTTCGATCTGTAATGGTCAAGAGATCCACATTTCTTCCATCTAATGACTTACAAAGAATCTCATGATGAAAATATGTAGTTAAGGGAGGTAATGGAACAACGGAAGTATTGAATAAATCCTCCATATTCCAACTTTTTCCTCCTGCCATGGTTTGTTGTTTCCATGTCTGAATATTTTTTTGTAGTGTTGTGTAAGAGTAGGGGTGATTGCTAGCAATGTAGGTTGCAGGGCACTGAGGGTGGCCAAGGGGATAAGGGGACGAGGTAAGAGGTGCATCAATCTCAAGTCGAACTTCAAACGTTATATTCATAGCAACTGCACCATCCTTCTTTTTCCTTTTGGTGGTGTTTGTAGGAACCTCTATAACATCAGGAACTCCTTCCGAGCTTCCATTTGCATCGCCATTTTCATTTTCACCATCTACAGGTGTGTCTATCGTCTCGGTAGACTTTTTTGACCAGGGCTTTAGCACAAATCCGGGGTAACCAGGCGTCGGCGGCATTGTGTCAAGGGAGACTACTGTGGCTTTCCCGGGTAACCGCGTGTACTGTGGTTTAGACGGGTACGATGCCATGACTGGAGTCCATCCAAATGTAAACATTTTACTATGCATCATCCCTATGAAGGTGAAGGTGATTACACATCCGCGAGCCCCTCCACGAATGGCAAAGTGAAACCATTGCCGATTGTTTGTTTGCTTCGTTGAGTTTCCACAGTCAGGAGCTGTGTACATGTTGTAACGATAAGCACCAACGCGCTCCACTTGAATCAGATTACCATTTTCAAAACGGGAAGAAAAGGAAAGTCCATCTTCCGGAAATTCAAACTCGCGTTGATTATCAGGAGGTGGTGTGTGCACCCATTCCTCAGTTTTCTTTTCGTCCTTCGTACTCACTGCTGCCAACATTTCATTACTCACAAGAGAGGATCCCTTATCGCCATCCCCATTCATCCCTTTATCGTTCAATATTTTCTTTTTTTTTTCTTTGGATTGTTACTGGTCTGTGTCAACTGCTCTTTCTCTAACTCTCGTACTGTATATGTATGTTTTTATATGAATTTATAAGGTGAATCTCTCAAACTTTTCGACAATTTTCTAATGCCAAGAATGCAGAAAATAATAGTGATAATAATAAGAGAAATTCTTCTTCACTTCTTATTATTGTGTTTATTCCTTTTCTGTACATGAAGAAGAAAACAAAACAGGAAAAGAAAGGGCTACACAGTGCAATCAACAAAAGAGGAAAGGCGTAGGACAAAATGCACAGATCAGAGAAAATCTTAAAATGAATTCTCAGTAATAGCCATTTAGTGCCAAAAAAAAAGGAAAGGATTCCGTCAACCAGAACAGGAATAAATGTAAACAACGGCTGGAAAAGAGGAAGACGACAATGATGACGTTAAGCGTGTCGCACCCCACATATGTGTCTGCCGCTTGTTTTCTTTTGTTGTTTATTTGTTTTTTTGCTTCCCATTTTATTTTGTTCGTCTTTTCTGCGTTTCTTCTTTGAGGGCCTCTTTCTCTCTCTCTCTCTCTCCCCTTTTTTAAAAATTCCTCTTCTTGGTATTGATGTTGTTGTTTTGTTGCTCATACACATCCAGCAACGTCAACAAAAACACCTAATAACAAGTAAAACTCAAAAACAGTATTTTCTTCCATTTAAAATGTGTATTTATGTATATAATATTTCACCCCCCTCTCTCTCTTTTCTTTCTCTCTTTCTTTTCTTTCATTTTCATCGCCCTCCATCAAAGTTACGAGAGTTTTTCACACTGCAGGAACAACAACTATCACATCACTTGCGCCATCCTCCCCAACCCCACCTCCACTGCTTCCCATCCTTCCCACTCGTGGCATCGGACTGCTGCGGAGATTTGCCTTGCGACGTCGCAGTGGAAGACGCATGGTGCGGTGTTGGGAAATCAACATATGTCAGCGCGATGTCGACAAACACTGGCTTGCATGGCACGGCCTGATAGTCTGGCGGGAACTTGATGACATTCTGCGCGACGGCCACCTGGTCCCCCGCATCCACGAGGAAGTGCACCGACTTCACCCCGTCGCCCCCACTCGTGCCGGCCGCGAGAAGTGTCGATGACGCCAACTGCAGCGAACGTTTCTCCACCACGAGGCGGAGCGACTCGACCCGCGGCGTTGACGGGATTTCCCCCAGGACTGAGAGGGAGGCCTTGTAGCAGTCCTGCGCCCGGGCCGGCTGCTGCGAGATGCGCCATCCTTCGCCCAGGTAGAGAAGTTTTCCGGCGCGAGAAGTGGCGATGAGTTCATCCACGTCAGAACGGCCGGAGACGCCTGGGAGAAGCTCCATTTCACCCAAAGTCTCCAATGCGGCATCGTACAGTCGAACAATCTCAAGTGGAGAGGCATATTGCGAGGGAGAGATTTCCTTCTTGTTCTTACCGCTACTGCTAGTCATATGAGTATTAATATTAACATTAACATTAGTATTTCCACTGCTGCTTCCTCCAGTAAGAGACTTTTCAGTGGCAGAAAAGCGCCGAACATAAACTTCTACCATAAAGAAAATACGTTGCAAGGTTTCCTGAGATACCTGGAAAAGCAAATAATGTACAAGAAGTTGCAGTTCTGTCTTCTGCTTATCATCAGAGAGTGTACGTAAATCTTGTCGTGCATGAGCTAAAGCATCATTAAGGCAAGCAATACGTCGATCCATCAAATCTAGAACTTTGTTTTGTTGTCCAAGAGGTATGGGGCCGCTCAATTCTAACGCTTTCATCTTTGCAAAGTCCGCATTAAGTGTTCGCACCTCACGTAATGCATCCTTCACTTTGATAGAAGCTACATTTAATTGTCGGCCATTCCACTCAATGCTTGTAGACGTCAACTGCCCCGCTGTATCCTCCACGTCCACATGTGGCTTGTAGTTAGAGATGTCTTCGCCCAAACGCAGCATACAATACACCACGCGATCATCCAACTCATTTATTTTAGTACGAAGAAGCATCCACTGCTCAGGAGTGCCACATTTACGTAGAGCATAATAGCCCTCACGTGCGGCAGAGAACAGTTCCTTCGCCTCCGCCACAGCACCATGGGACACCGCAGCGCGGCCCCTCACCTCCAACGCATACGCCTCAGCCTCACGCTTCAACCGCTCGCCTGCTACAACCCGCGCCACCTCCTGCAGCTTTGTTGCCCACTTCACAGATTTATTGAGACGCTTGCGAAACTGGTCTGGCGGTGGAAGACCACCAGGGTGTTTGTTTTCTCCGCTGCGCCCTGCATTGCGACGCTTTTCTAGCATGTCCTCCGCCGCCGCCCAGCAACGCTCGGCGTAAAGAAGAAGCAATTGAAGGTGTTCGGGCTTTGTGGCATTCTGTGGTGTAATTTCCTTCTGCTGAAACCTTTTGGAGTTCTGAACAAGGCCTAACTGATGGCGCAACGTCGACAATCGGTTTGTTGTGTAGCAACGGTAACGTGCGTAGTCCTCAGCACGCAGACCGTGCTGAAATTGAGTTTCCTTCAGAAAATGCAAAAGATCAAAATCCATTTTTTTTATAAATGTATTACACAGCCTTCCTTTTCTTCCTTGTTCAATATCGTAATCCCACACTCTCCTACTGTATATCTATGCACACCGCCTTTTATTTTTTTTTCTGTGTTGTGTTTTTTTTCTTTTTTTTTTTCCAGAGCAACAGTATTCGAAAAACACCACCATCGAACCAACACCAGTGGTAAAAAACAAGAAAAGAAAAGGAGAAAAAACATCCAACGAGTCATTTTTTTGGGTAGAATTGGTTTCCACAATCCAGAATAATAATAATCTAAGCATCTATGTATTTGCCTCCGAATCCTCTTCGGAGTCATAAACACACACACACACATACAAAGAAGAAAAGACGCAGTGGGTTATTTTGAAGCGTAAAACATGAAATGAAAAAATGAAAAAATGAAAAAAATCATTTAAACAAATATGCTAGGATCTCTCCCACACACATTATGCAGCTCTCTCAAGGAACAAAAAAACAAGCCACGCAAATCAGACCTTTGCTGACGCGGTGTTGAGCTTGCGGATAGCAACCTTGAAGGCAATAGCGTCAGCGAGCTTGCGGCCGTTCTTCGTGATGCGGTGGCCAGAGCCCTCGCACTTCTCGATGAGGCCGAGCTTTGTGAGGCTCTTGCACGCCCAGTGCAGCAGTCCCTTCGCCGCGCGGATCGTGATCTCCGGGCGGCTGCCGCGGTTCTTCTTGCAGGAGAAGCGCTTGCTGAGGCCGCCGTAGCCGACGCCGGGGCGCATGTAGACGGCGCGGAGGACGGCGGCGCAGCGGACGTAGTACCAGTCGGGGTTCTGCGGGGCCCGCTCGCGGCCGTGAGACGTCTTGACGATCTCCGCGCAGTTCGGGACGAAGAGGCGGCCCTCCTGCTTGAAGTGCTGGCCGCAGAGCTTCACCCAGCGCCACGCGTGCACGTCCTTGAGGGTCGCGCCCTTCTTCCTGCCGATGCGGCGGATCTTGGAGTTGGCCTTCGTGCGTGAAACAACCATTTTTGTTTCTTTTTGTGTGTTCGGTGTTGTGTCGTGCAGACGCGGAGTGTAAGAGGAGAACCTCACTGTGGACACACCCGGCAACCAATCAACCAATTGAAAAGAAAAAAAGAAAAGGGGAAAAAAGGAAAAAAAGAGGGAAATAGAAAAAAATATACAAGGAGATCAAAAGAAATCAGGTACAAACAAAGAGTGCATGTATATATAAGAAAGATTTTTTCTTTACACGTACCCATCCTGCCGCCACACATATGGCGCCACCAAGATTTGCGTGTATTTTTCTCCAACCATATCTCAACCACTACGTGATGAGTCAAACCCACAACTTCCAGTAGATTTAAAGGGGCTCAGATTCCGTCGGTTCCACGACCTTCCGAGGTACGGCTGCACTTCTCCTCAGCAAACGACCATTCACCTTCTCTCCGCCCCTAACCTGCGAGTGCAAGAGAGATTTGACGAGGCTACAACGTCTGAAAACAATAAACTGGAATGTATGAAACCAGAAAACAATAAACTAGGGCTTCGATCACCCTCCAGACTCAGTGCCTCAGATTCCTCTTCAGGAGGTGTGGGGCAGTGGTCGCCGAGCTGGAAAAGCTCACACAGCATCTTCGCGAGTTCTCCGCTGAATAATACTGCTGGCTTTTCCAGCGAGGATACACCGTGCTTGGTTCGAATTGCTTCGAGGCCAGGGCACAGTAGAAGGTGAGCCGGGGTCTCATCGCATCCAGGCGCGGAACAGTGCGTTTCAACCAGGACAGACCACGCAGTGCGCTCCTCTTTCAGCCACTTCTCCCACGGGACCCTTTTCACCTGCGTGAACCCACCCACATTCCACTGGGCTCCCCGCAGGATCGGTCCCGGATTCAGTTCCACATCACCGCACAGTTGGAGAAGCTTCCAAAAATGAACCCTTAGTGCGAGTGACGGCGCTACACGCAGGGACGTGTAGCTGTGGAGCAGTTCTAACCTTCGTTTTGTTTCAGGCCTCCCAAACACAGCGCCACCCCAGACCCGCCCGCCGACGCCAAGAGCCTTTAACCGCACCCGAGGCACGGTCGCAGGCTCTTGGCTTCCCTCACAGAGAAGATCATTAGTCCCTGGCACCACGCAGCGGTAGCCGACTTCACCAGGGAAAAAAGAAAGAAATCCCTACACGTGGGAAAATAGTCAACATAAGCGTATCAAAGGGACGGATGGCGCATGCTAGTTTTTTTTTTTTTAAGGGAGAACAAGGTGGATTCAATCAAATAAAAAGCAACAACCATAACAAAAAGAAAAAATTGAATGCATGAATGAATGAGTGACTATCATTCATGAATACACAGAATAATAATGCCAGAATCAACCAAGACCCATATCAATCAACAATAAGAATCACAATCACAATCACTACACTACACTACACGACACCGCACACGGAGAGAAAGAGACAATATGTAGAAATAATAGTAACAATTATTATTATTATTATTATTATTATTATTATTATTATTATTACCATTATCATTATTATGAAAGAATCGTAACAACTATAACAATAAAGCAACAGAAATAGTCACTGCTACTACTACTATTGTTCCATTTGTCGTTTTTTGCTTTTGCTTTTGGATCATATACGACAGCTTGGGTCAAGTATATAATATACAGATATATGACGTGGTGAATGGGGAAGGAA
Source organism: Trypanosoma lewisi (assembly GCA_036321185.1). Lineage (NCBI taxonomy): Eukaryota > Euglenozoa > Kinetoplastea > Trypanosomatida > Trypanosomatidae > Trypanosoma > Trypanosoma lewisi. The sequence continues at coordinate 249,162 of JAWVMQ010000171.1, read as the reverse complement.
GGCACACATTCAGAAACGCACAAGAGAATCAAAAAGAAAAAGAAAAACACAGATACCACAACTTTCCCACCACGCACTTTCTCTTTTTTTTGGTCTCCAATCGTATACATCCTTTCATCTACCCGCCACACAGGCGCCGATGGTTGGATAGAGAGAGAAACTGCTAAGCATAGCACACAGAAAGACATAATCATATATATATATATATATATATATATATATATGTAGACCTGCACTTGTGTATGTGCATGCGTGTATGCTGGGGGACTTCGAAGGGGGTTGCACACCCCTTCCTCTTTATTCCATTGTCTAAATGCCTTCATTCCTGAGTGGGTGCAATCAGCTCACATTTCCTTTTTCCTCCCCCTATTGTTTCTCTCGTCTTTTGGAATGGAACTCCTTCGCCTTCCTCTGCCATTGTTTCTCTCCTTTTATACGTGCACGCCAATCAACGTTCCCGCCTCTACTCGTCATCTGCGAAGTAGTTGCATGACAGCGCTGCACCTCCCCCCGGCGCGGGCCCGGCGGTGGAGTCACGCGAGGCATCCACGCGGTGACTCGCCGCACTGGGCGGTGTCAAGGCGATGTCGTAAACAGTATACTCAAAAACGACGCGGTCCTTCCCCGCATTCGCCTTTCCCCGCAGCACGGCGAACGCCCCTTTGTTGCCCATCCCGCAGTAGTTGGGGGCGGAGAAGAGCGTGAGCACGCAGCCGCCGTGGTCCCAGCGGTAGCCGTCCTGCACGCACTGGTGGGCGCGAACAATGAACTGCAGCTCGCCGTCTTTATCCCCCGGCCGCTGGGAGGGAAAGGAGTAGCCGTAATTGCAGTCGAGAAATACTTTCGTGGCGTCGGGACCAAAGAGGAATCCGCATCCCCGGTGATTAATTACAAATCCACAGACGTCATCGTCGGGGTCTGACCAGAGCAGCCCATCAACGACGCTGCTCTCATCGGTAGGCGACAATTCGTCATCGCTGTCATTCGTGGGGGATGAAAAGTAAAACTTCGAAGAATTTTCTAACAACTGACCGTATTCACTGCGATGAAGCGATTTAAGACTAGTAATCGATTTTGTTTTCGGACTAAGGCCACCATGAGCACAAAAAAACATACCAGATGGACAGCGAACTACAGCTGCCAAGGGTAACCAACAAAATACCATATTATAATGTAACCATGCTGTACTTGATATATTCAACGAGGTACTATTTACTTTTTCACAATTTCCCTCTAATTTTACATGACACTCTTGAAAAAAACCATAAATACGAGAGGTTTGTGCCTCCTCATGATTTCCACGAAGAAGAAAAATATGACTAGGGTATTCCATTTTTAAAGCAAACAGGAGGGTAATTACTTCAACACTACGTGGTCCACGATCCACATAGTCTCCCAAAAATAAAAACTTGTACTGTGTACCTGAAGACTTTCGGGTATTACGTGCTTCCGCCGACATCATCAACTGCATAGATAGCACATGCTGCAAGAGGTCTGCAAATTGACCATGAATGTCACCAACAATAATCAGATCGTCATTTTCTGTGATATCAATATCTAACACACAACTCTCTTTCTCCAGCACCTTCTGGGCCTCCTGACAGAGACTTATGGCCATAGGGGCGCCGCCTGGAAGTGCATCCGTGATGGGAATGTTCTGAAGAAGATCTGAAATCAACTTTGTGTACTTATTGACAGCAGGTGGAATAATGGAGGGAGGATAGAAATAATATATTTCTTCATCCCACCCCAGTTCATCATGATGCATTTCGCCGTTCACTCGCAATCGCAGAATAAATAAATAATAAATAATAAATAATAAATAATAAATAATATATACGAAGAAAAAAAAAATACTAACGGAAGATTATCCTCTTGCGTATGTGTGGGTGTTTTCTTTTCGCCTTCTCGATCTTCCTCAATTTATATATTTATGTGCGCGAAGTGACTCCCCCCTCGCTTCCTGCACACGACAAGATCAATCCTGTGGGCCAAGTTAAGTAAAAAAAAAAAAAGTTGGAGTGAGAACATGCATACACAGGAGGAGAAGCAGAGAGTGGATGTATTTCCACGCATACAGGCATACAGAGGTGGGGGGGGGGAAACAACCAGAAAAAAAAAAACTAAAATAATTAAAACGTAAAACAGAAAGAGAATCGGAAAATACTTTCGGCGATAAGGCGTCAAACAGAAACAAAAGACAACAAGAACGAATAGTGTTCGTCCAATACTCCCCTCAAATCACCGTAATCTCACCCTTTTTATCCGCTTTTCCTTAAAGGCACAATGAACAAGATGAATATATATATTCATATAAAGAAAAGTGAAAACATTATATTCATTAAAGTCTTTTCCTCTCTCATTTGGTATAACAAAAAAAACGTTAGGTACATTTTCTCCACAAATTGAAGATAATATATATACGAAGGGGGAATGAAAAGAAATGAGTTTACTTACGAAGGGGCTAATATCAACAAGACCCTCTGCTTTCTCGCCTACCGAGCGAGGAGGGCAGGGGTAGGATGTGAGTGTTTTTTTTTCTTTCTGCTTGAAAAACAAACTTTTCCTCTTCCTGTAACAGCTGTAGACGTACGAGACCGAACAAGCAAGAAATACAAATAAAAACATATATAAAACACATTCACCACAACTCGAAAGAAATAAAATATCGTACGACATTATTCTTGGCGCAAGCCTGCAGAAAAAAGAAACATGGACACTTATCTGGTATGCGTTCTAAGTCATAGAAACACAAGCACTCACATCAATATGAGAACAGGCCAAAAAAAAAAAAAACGTCGCTATTATTGAATTCATTCTTGCCAACACTTTACCCAACCAGTCAATTGGCGGTGGACAAACATTCCAAAGAAGTATTGAACAAGACAAAAAAAAAAATTCATTTATCCGTTTTCAATGCAGTATCTCATACGTTTCTCTTTTTTGTTTTTCTACTCACTTTTTTTCTTTTTAATCCATTTATTACTATTCCCCATTCTTTATTCATGGACTCCACTCCACCCCATCCTCCTTGATTCACTGAAGTACTCGCAAAGGTACACGGAGACACAACAACGAGGGAGAGTCAAAAATAACAATGATGCCACCACTGTATATATATATATATATATATAAATCTAATACATGCATGCACATAATTTTTTTTTCTTCTCAGACAAACCACATTAACACCTTCGTCATTCCTCTACAGAAGAGTCACTCACTACCCCTCCATTTCTCTATCTGCACAAGCATGAACTGAAAATAATAATAACAAGAACACAGAGAGGCATATATATATATATATATATACGTGGATGTGGCTTGTGTTGGTAGTGGTATGTGAAAAAGCCACACGAGAAGATATCACCACGATAAGTCAAGAAATTATTCAAAATCAGAGAGACATACACGCACCGTAGAAGCGGTTTTCTATTCTAAACCAAAGAAAGGGTCACAGAGAAAAAGCCAAAAACACACAATGGCAAAAAAAAAGACACGGAACAAACCACTAATACCATATAAAAGAAACGGGAACCGGGGAATAAAATATAATAAAATGAAAAGATCTAAAAACAACAGTAACGGAAAAAAGCAAAAACGATGAAGAATATCTTTTCAGTTTTCGGTTTTGCCTTTGAATATATGTTTTCTTTTCTTTTCTTTGCTTCTTGTACATATTGGCATGTATCTGCTGGACAAAAGTCTCGATTTTCCCCCGTCCGTTGTAAAACTAAAAAATAAAAAAACAATGAGCACAACTGCCTACGAACGTCTCTTCTACCTCTCTCTATATATACACATACATATATATGCCACTGACTTTTTGTTCCAGCAGTTTGGCACACACGCGCAAAAAGCAAAAAAAAAAAAACACTTTTCTCTCACTCCCTTCATCTCTCCCATCCGTGGAGACGATGGCTTGTATTGAGTTTCCTTTTCGCCTCCTGCAGGCAATAATCATTTTAATCAGTAACGTTACCTCAAAGAGGGGCACGTTGAGCATCGCCATGGTTAATTAACATAACTTTTCAAGACATTGCTTTTGTTATTTCCACTCGAGCCCGCAGTTACACCTTTGTCTCCATTATATCCTTTGGTATTTTTCCCAAGACCACTTACAGGCGCCAGGGGAGTTCTTATACTAGCACTATTTCGTCTACCAAGATGGGGAGCTTTTTCCTCCGAGAGACGAGCACGGGGCTGAGTGACGTCGCTCAGTTTAGTGGAAAGGTTCGACTGCACCAAGGGGTTTAACTTTTTTCTGTTGGGTTGCTCTGTATATGAGACACTCAGTGCATCCACATCCTTTCTTCCATCAGTGTATAATGACGGAAGGGAGCCACCAGGCAAAAGCATCGAGCGCATTTTGGCTGAATTTGGCCGCTGTGGTAGTGGTGATTGTGCACCACCGCCACTAACATAATCGTCATTAGAGAAGGGGAGGAGAGAGGGAACAATGACGCACGGTGAAAGAAGTGCAAGTGGAACTACGCGGCCCTGCGTCGTATTAGAGAGCCCGCCATCGGAGGAGTAGCCAACCACGCTTTCACCGTCTGGGGACGCAACTGCGGGGTCTCTGTTCTGCAGCTTTGCACTAATGTTTCTCAGCGGACTTATCATCTGCGGCCTCTCCCTAGGGCTCCCGACAAGCCGGCCTCCTTTCATGGAGTAACCGGTGCCATTATCGCCATTAACTACATTTAATATCGCAGCAGAGGAGGCGGGGTTGTTAACACCATCATTTTTGCTTCGCGGAGACCCAATTGCTGATTGAATCAGCGGCGCAATATCACTATCGGGACGCACACCGCGCAGCAGTAATTCCTCCTCCCATGTGATGTTCAGCGGCCGTTGCTTTCCCCCCGCGCCATACCCCCCAGAAGACTGTTGGTGTTCGTACATAAAAGGTACCCTCCCTAGTGATAATCTCTAGTCTAGCCAGCGCCCTTTTCCAGTACGAACCATGCATGGAAGAGAATTGAAACAAGGACAAAATAAAAATAAAAAAGACAGTTTAAAGACAAGAGGAAAAAAAAAAAATAAATAAACTAAACTAAACAAAATTGGTAGAGAAACAGCAGAAAAAAGGGAGTAAAATAAAAAATAAAAAAAACTAGGTATTCAAGTTTGCCCTTCATTTCGGGTATCATAAGCGCTGTACATTGAGTTTCTAGGGGTGAAGTAAAGAAGAAAGGAACCGGTATTACTGGAAGAAGATGTATGATTTTCAACAACACCAAAAACAAGAAAAAAATAACGTCATCTACACTCGTCGTTTTTTTTTGCTCTTGTTGTGTTGCTCTTTTCACCCATCCACCTCCACCTCCTTTTGTTTCCCTAATCCTCCTCTTCCTCCTCCGCTTCCTCTGCCTTTGCACGCCTTCGTTCTTCACGACGTCGTTCTCTTTCAAGTCGTCTCTTTTCTCGTCGCTTTTCGGCGTCATACTCACGTTTTATCTCATTTCGCCGGATCACCGCGTTTTGAAGAACAGCCTTCCATTTTTTCTTCGAACTTCCCGTCGCCATAACTCGGGGGGCATCTGAAACGCTGTCACTCACGCGTAGAAACTTGCCATCGACAAAAAACACCATACATGGGGTGCCGCAAACCTCCAGAAAGCTTAACAGCTCTAGCAAATTATCATAGGCCTGCTTATGAAGTTGTTTCTTTTGCAGCGTCGTGGGAAGTCGGCTCGTCGCAAGATAAATTGGGTCTTTTTGAAGCAAAGCAGTGATATCGGTCTTTTCCTCGGAGACTAACGCCACATGAAAGTAACGCACACGGCGGGTTTGTGGGAGTTCGGAGGAGACAAACTTCTCCTTCACAAACGACAAAATCCCAGCACTAAAGGGACATAGAAAAGACGTCACAACGAGCGCGCACAAGCACTCCTCCTCAGTCGCCACGGACGTCTGAAAATCTTCCATGCAACGTAGAGGCACAAATCGCTTGCTCATCTCGTCCACAGAGGACTGATCACTATCCCGATCATCGTCCGACATTTTTCAGAGACTTCTTCCTGACAGAATGGGGATCACGTCAACCAGCACACTCAGGCCTTGCGACGATTCCTCGAGTGACTACCGTGTATTTATAGTTTTCCTATAAAACAAAGATGCGCCCCTCACAAAAAAAAAAAAAAGAGTTCGAGGAACGATAGAAGAGTAGAGACAAGAAAATAAAAATAAGAAGAAGCAGACAACAAATAGAGCCTTTCTCTACCTTTCCATCCACCTTCACTCCCATTCAAGAACAATAGCATCCTATCTGGTTATTCACTTACTTCTTTGCCATATTTGAAGATAACTACTTCACAAGTTACACGCCTTTTTCTCCTATTTTATTTTATTTTCCCTTTCTGTTTTTTTTCTCTTTGGTTTACAAGGTATATATCCGTAATATTATCATTTAAAAGCGAGGACGGCGTTTCCGCATGGTATACTTGGAGTCCTCAGTTGTGGAAAGACCAAACTTGCGTCGCTCAGCCTTCTTGAGCAGCACCCAGTCCCTCGACCCTGTGACGGGACGATTATCCTTCCTGCGCCTCTTGCTCGCTGAGCCATCGCGGTGAGAGCGAGAACGCTTTACACGCATTCGACCACCCACCTGGACCCTCATTCGCTCTTCAACACGATCTCCACCATCGTCGTCCTCTTCATCTTCTTCTTCCTCACCTTCTTCTTCACCACTGCCATATGCAGTAATTGGTAAACGGGGCAAGAACCCACCCGCTATTTGACCTGCCTGTACAACCAAATAGTGTTTCTTCGCTTTGGTACTGTGTGGAAAATCAACAACCACCCCACCTGTGAAGCCGCACTGCATCGCAGCCCGTGTAATCATATGAACTTGCTCAACGTTGCTTGGGTAAAACTGAAGAGCGGCTTTGGCTCCTCTGTGGAGTGCATTATAAAGACATTGAAAGAGAGCACGTAGGCGTCGTTGTGGTACGTGGCCTCGACAATCGCTTTGGCAGAGCCACTGCAGTGCTGAAATAGACACCGCTCCGTCAAACGACCCCGGTCGGAAGGGCAAGCCTTGGCCCATGTCCCCGCGAAGAACCTCCACCATCGCAGGGACCGATAAACTATCCCCCGCTTCCTCATCATCATTACCCTCATCATCAGTGTCATCATCCGATTCCTCAATAAGGCCCCATTTCACATTTCTAAGGTCCACACACGGCCTGGGTCCACCCGTACGCTCGGTATCGTTCTGTTCATCACTACACCCATCTTCTTCTTTACCTTCCATTCTGGTTTCTTCACTCTCCCCTAACTCCTTGGCAAGCATCAACATGTCATTGCTTATGTCCACACCGATCCATGCGTGTCCCATTTCGCGAAGCACGTCCCCGCTGATGCCACTCCCGCACCCAATATCTAGCAGCAATGCTTGCCGGCCAGCGGGGATGCCAAGAAGTTCCAAGGCTCGCAGCGTCATGGTTCTCTGCACCGCCTGAATGCGTGTGCTACTGTTGTAGCGACTGGCACCCGTCTTGTTGTAGAGAACATCCGGCGGGTTCTCAAACTCAGGACGTGGAGCTGGCATGGATAAGTGCAACGACTAGGCCTAAGAAACAGAGGCGCCTACACACAGAATGTAGAACGAGGCAAGGATTAACAAAAAAAAAGGTAAATGAAGAGCCAAAGTGTAGAAAAGGCGATGTATCTGAATTTCCAAACCTTCCCTCTCTCTCCCGCTTTGGTAGCAAAGAATGATAAGACCAAGTGTCCACGTTTTTCCAAAGTTAAAGCCAATCGGTTTATTGTTTGTTCATTAAAAAAAAATTTTTCCTTTAATCTCCCTCTCTTCTACCCACGCAGTTTTTTTTTCCTTCTTCTTACCCCCACGCACGTTCCAAATAGAAGGGAGAAACAAAAAAAGAAGGAACGCAGACAGACTTCCATCTGCCCTACCAACTGACCAATATGTGGGCGGTTGCAACACACACACACACACACACACAAACATATATATATATATATAGCGAGAGAGCAAACAATATGTAATAAACAGAACTCAGTGAGATGGAAAAAAAATAAAAAAGGTATTATTGGTTCTTTTTTTCCCCCTTTCCCGCCTTTCATTATCTTTCGGTACTCAGCTTACTTGTATATACCCTACCCCAAACATCTCCCTTTACCTTCTCCCCGATACCCCTCTTTTTCCACATATGAAAAGCTATATAAGCGCTAATAAAAATCATTGATGGCATCCTAGAGTCTCAGTTCGATTCTTCGTTCTTTGCATATGCTTTCTTTTTTCATGTGAATATATTATTTGCCCAATATCACTCTTCCTTATATATCAGTTCACCTCACCTTCCTCAAAGACATTTGACCCTGCTCCGATGATCTTTTGTTTTTTTCCAATTTCCTTCTTCCTCTTTTTTCCCCTCTCAAGACGCAAAATTTAAATAATACACATGTTCCTTGTAATAATAGATAGACATGTATGCTTTATATTCAAGATGCACAAAAATTATTCTTCTTGCCTTGTTCGCTTCTTTCATCCAGAACACTCAGATGGTTCCAATACAAGAAACAAGAAATAAAAAAATGATGGGCTGCTGGGCAAAGTCGTTAATGGAATTCTTCTTCTTTCTCTATGGACGTTATGTGGTTGTTTACGATCTCCATAGATTAATAATAATAATAATAACTATTATTATTATTATTAAAAGAAATTGAAAATAGGAAAAAGAAAACAACCGGTATTCCCTTTCTTTTTCTTTCCTTCTTTATTCACACTCTTCTGTTTATTGCTGATCGTCCCTGATTGGGGTCATGTGTAATTTATATTACATGCATACGAACAGTTTCACATTTGCATAAAAAAATAGCCTACTCTTCCTTTTCCTCACCATACACAGGGAGGAAAATGAAAGGAAGCAAAGAAATGTGACGCCTCCAATCATCACGGAGACAAGGAAATTAAGAGGGGAAAAAAGGGCCTCATGACAGTGCGGTAAATAGTGGTATCAATGATGATGATGATACCGCAAAAAAAAAAAAAATAGAGGAATAAAAAAAGACAAAAAAAGTAGATGAAAGGAGAAATAAAGAATCCAATAATTTTTTTCCTTTCTTTTCTCGTGTCTCCATTCCACTGCCTTTTACCATGCGTTGCACATAACCCAGACAACAGTCAGTGAACGGTCGACGGGGTTGAATATTCAAAAAGAACAACAACCACATAAAAGACAAAAAAAAAGGGTGTCGCAAATGATGAATGATGTTTTTCTTTTCTTCTTCCCCCCTCGTCCCTGGCGGCAATGTTACCTCGTCGCGCGGGCGGTCGGAATTCCGCCACTCTTCACAATCCTTAGGGCGCGGTACGTCCTCGCGGCTGCCAACAAACAGGCAGACAGCATGCGACTTCACTCAGTTCCGCGGGACCCTCCAAACGACAGAGAGAATGGTAACGATAATATTAATAATATAGATAATAATAATAATAATAATAATAATAATACCGACTGCAGCTGTTTCCACAAACGAGAGGGAATCAGCAATCTGGAAAGAATGTCCATTGTGTGTATGTGTGTGTGTGTGTTCATGCCGCACGGACACACAGTGGCACAGAGAAACAGGGCCCCCGTTCAAGAAAAAATAGGGCCAGAAAAAAAAAAAAAAACAGAAAATTAAAAAAGGAGCGAGCTGAGCTAAAAGGGGGAAGACCAATCAAAATGAAAAAAAACACTCAGTCACACGCGCAAAAAGAAGAAAAAAAAACAAGGGGAAAAAATCACACGACTATACACCCACAATCTTTTCCATCCCTGTGTGTGCGTGCGTGTGGAAATCAAAAACAGAAAAAAATTTAAAATATCAAAACATCCCCAGCCCTCCCAGAAATTTTGGTAGTGAGGGAAAGAGAGAATACGAAGAGAAACATCAACTGTGTTCACAGGTCAGTGTTTGTGATGCGGTCCCAATGGCGGATTCCACAAAATCTCGCATACACACATGCCCCTACCCATCCATCTACAAATAAGGCGAAAAGACGCCTCTCTCTTTTTTTTTGCTCTCTCCCACTACCCTCAATGGCATTATCATTTCTTTTGCGTTTCTTTTGACAATTGCATCCGTTCAGTTTCACAAGAAAAACAGTATTTCATTTAATTTTTATTTTTGTGTTATATATCGTTATTTGGACCGTGTTTTAAACCGGATTATCGTCTTGTTTTTTTTCTTTTTCTTCTTCATCGCGTTTTATCTTTTTCAACTATGCTGCACAAAGGATGATTAAACAACAACCAAAATAAAACAAAGTCATGAAGAAGAATACGTTAGAAAGAAAGCAAAAAAAAAAAAATTTAAAATCAAAATAAAACAAGATTTCCGGTTACGATAAAGTGGGTGAGAAGTTAATGAATCGAAGGTGTCGTTCCTGAAACAATCAGAATTTTTTTCTCTTTTGTCTGGAGTTTGCACTGCATGCAAAATCTATTCCCACTACTGAGAGATAAAGAAAGACGGACCGATAGACGCATAGAGAAAAAAAGAAGATGCTGCCATAATAAATGATGTGAAGTTCTTCTCTCTCTCTCTCCTCTCCTCTTCGACTATTAATTTATCAATGACACACATCGGGATCCATACGTACGTGTGGGCAGGCGTGTACGCAGACTCCCACTCACGTGTTCAATCCGTACTTCCCCCTTTACCCAGTAAGTAGTAAAACACACCAATTGCACAGAGAAAAAAGAGAAAGAGAACCAAAAAAACTAATGTCGACGGAGATGAACAAAAAACAAAAAAAAAACATCGCCTTCCGTATTTGCTCTCTTTTGTATGTGTGTGTCTTTCATGTAAACTTTTTTTTTTTTAATTCCCCCACAGCCTCTTTTTCTTTTTCTTTTTTTAAAATTTCGTTGTTGTTGTTGCTGTTTACAATGTGAGGGCTTCGCAATTATCTTTGCATCACCCTCCACTCTATATTCTGCCACACCCACTAGCCTCTACCAGACAACGTTCAGAGCAATAACGAAATAAGAAGTTTGGATGCATGTACAAAACTCAGAAATGTTGCACAACAGAGTAAGTTGAAAAACACATCTCCTCTCCCCCAAACAATAGAGAACAAAACAAACAAGCAGAGAAACGAAAAAAATAAGGAGTTAAGGAAACATGTAACGTACATATGGACACCTTGAGACGCAAACAAAGACCTCAGAAAAAAGGACGGGAAGAACAGGTAAATAGAGATGTATACATATCGAGAAACAACATTGACTACTAACAATCAAGAGAACAAACAAACAGACAAACAAGCAACAAGAAAACGAAACGAAACGAAAGTAGAATACGGCTAAGTATATGTGCATGTGAATGTCTATATCCCATTTTGTTTCTCTTTCTGTGATTGCAAAGGGCAATGTGAGTTAAGGTTTAACGATTACTACTACCTCCTTCAAACTTTATACTCACCTTGGAGAACCAATGCAACCCACAGTTACCATTGACCCTTCCCCAAGAGTATTTATGTGTATCCCATCCTTCTTTCCAAGGGAACCTGCCAGATACATATTCTCCATTCATTCCCCCACCACATCCTATTCCCCATAGACGCACATCAGTGTAAAGACCCCAATTCCCACACAGTCCCCAAAGGGTGGTAAAAGCCACCTTTCCTACAACAAGCCAAAATCAACAAAATAATGGTAAGAAAGAACAAGAACAAAAACGTGGGGAAGGAGGGGGAGTAAGATAAAAAAAAATAAAAAAACAGAAGATAATGACCAAAATTTAGAAAGATAGAGCTTGCTCATATTTTACACCTATTTTTCTCTTTTTTTGTTTTTCATTTAATCACTTTGTTTACAGAATAGTAAAAGGATGGGGGCAGGGGAGAAGTAAAATAAAAAATAAAAAAAAAATGTCGGTAAACAACGTGCATATATTGACACATACCTACACGCATGCAAACAAAGCGCGCGCACCCTGTGTCCTTTTCCTTTTTTTTGTTTTTCTCTTACGGAGACTGTTCGTCGTCGTTAAGCCACACAGTAACGGGGCGCCCATTCACATATACGCGCTTGCAACGGACACGTGTAACTGAAGTGGATGACAGTGGTGTTGCAGAAGAAGCCGAAGCATCCGGGGCAATGAGTTGGGACGATGCACTGCTTCGTGTATTCCACTGCTCCGTTCCCTTTGTCGGTGTATGGCTCTGCGACAACTTTGGTTCACAAGTAATAGGATGATTCTCCCGCGGAATCGCGGGTGTTGGTGTTCCAACAGACACAACACCGCTGCCGTGAGGAAGAACCTGAGAAGTGGACTTTTTCATGGTGCCGCTACGGGGAGCTGGCGGAAAGATGGCCTTACTGGCACGTCTCTGCACAGCATGGCAACTGCTCTGCGCCATGGTTACCTTCGTTTGTGGCTCAGTAGATGCCGGCGGGGGTGTAGTCAAGTTTCTCCTGTTTTCTTCCTTGTAAGACATCATAAAGGTCATTTCTGTGGAAAATGGGGACGCGGGAAGGCAAGGAGAGCCATCCAATGATGTTCGCCTGTACGGATCATTAGTGCGCCTTCTTGTGGTGATGGGTGACTTTGGCTCCACAGAAATAATTGGTGTTTCCTTGAGACCTCTCATAAATGCTATAGCGGCAGGACTCTTTGTCGTTGGCATGTGGGGAACGCCATTTTGAATGTTATCCAAATTGTGAATAGCGCTCGTGCAATCCATCAGCGGAGAAGAGTAGGAAGCGGCACTGTTTCCATTGAGGTACATGTACGCGTTCATTGGCAGCACGGCTTACTTTGTTAGATAGAATGAATGATAATAATAAAAATAATCACAAAGGAAAAAAATCCTTCTTTTTATACCTTTCGCGTTGTTTAAATAGGAGGTTATGTGTGTTTAAAAACTATATTACAGAAGAAAAAAACAAGGAACATATATATTATGTATAAAAAGATAGAATATTTGTTGGGTAAAACGTAATCACAAAGTATAAACCAGCAATAAATCCGCAAGGGAGTTACAAACTATCCGTCTCTCGCAAGCTCTCTCCTAAGAAAAAAAAAGAGAAACCCCAATTCTGGATGAGAGTCGCAACAATCGCCATTTTCTCTTCTCTCTCTCTCTCTACGCATATCTCCCCCACCCCCTCGTTGTCTCGTATACCCACTCGCACACACGCACGCAGGCCGAGAGGGAGAGAGATAGTCGGCAAATGACAAACAACAACAACAACAAAATAATTTAAAAACGGTGAATATTCGCTAGAGAAAAAAAAAAGACTCTTAACGACAGGTTTCCCTTTTTTTTCCTGTTCCTCAATGTCTATACAAAGGGTTACTTCTGTTTTGGGATGCTTTGGTTCGTCCCTACCCCGCACCTCTCCACACACACACGCAATCTTTTTTTTTTTCCATCCCTTTCGTTTGCTTCTCATCTTGTTCTCCAACGTTTTTTTTTATATATCTCTATTCCCCTTTAGCACCTCAATGAGATATCGTGTTGCACGCGCCACCCCACCCGCCATCACCCCCGAGTACATTACGCCGAGTGAAATAACATTGAACACCATTGCCGGGTCGGGAACAGGGATGGTGGTGCCCGCAACGTTAGTACATCGAATCCAATAGTAGCAAACAGATGATAAATCAGTTGAATTTTGAGATTCACTACGCCCAAGAGAATTCATAAGCCGCTCTAATGAGATCTGGTGGTCAATGCGCATTAAGGCAATGGAGGCACACTGGGCACTCGTACTACTACTCGTGCTGGCATCTGCCTCCTTTTTCGTCTCTTCGCCTTTTTTTACATGTCGGCCAACACGAATAACAGGTTGTGGTAGAATTCGATAACTGTTTGCATCCATTGGCATATCCTTCAGAGCCGCCCACCCAAATTTGAATGGAAACTCAGACACAATAAAGCCTTGAGTTTCAGTATTACTTTCATCTCGGTGTGAATAACGCAAAAGGGATTCTGTGATAACAGTCTTCACCAACACCACAAGAACATTAGCATCGTCATCAACAAATGCATTCTGCAAAACTGAGGATCCTTCTGGATCAGATCTCATTTCATGAAGAGATGGACGGAGAACATGAAGAGGAAAAATAAGTAGGGACTCCAAAGTATCGCCGGCATTTAATCCATACAACCATTCGGTATTATTTCCTTCATGTCCATCTGTACTTTGTACCGTCCTTGTTCTTTTCGGTGGGTGTATCATCAAAGTATATGTACCACGGTCATGCCCTACTGTAGAAACATAGTAATGAGCTGTAGGTGCTTGTATCTCGGGCATGGATTGAGATTCCTCGTTCGTCAAATCCTTGTTATCCTTTGGAGCACCACCACCTCGCGTAGATGGTGAAATGGATTGTATGGCGGAAGCAAGTTTCGCATCCACATGCGGTCCAACGAAGAATGTGAGACGATCCGCAAATGCTGGAAGTGACTTTTCCCAATGGGCTGCCAGTGAATAAAAGTCTTTTTTCAATGCAACAAATGCCATGCGAATTAGTAGTAAGATTTTCGTTTCCTCACCTTCCTTTTTACTTGGTACTTTTGACTGTGACACACGAAAATGAAAATGATGAAACTTGGAAGAGAAAAACTGCTGCATCGTGACAACCCCCGCCCGAAAGATACCGTCAGGAATGTGTTCCTCCACTCTACTTCCACGACGTCCTCCGTTCAGCAGGGGACTGACATGCTGTGTACATACAGTGTCATGTTGGGCCAGGTGATAGGAACACCAATGATGTTTCCTTACTAAGTCGTCATCATCATCAGTAGTAGTAGTGGCAGTGTGCTGTACTGAAACGGGGCGAAGCAGGCCAACAGGGCGTATATGCCTCGGTGTTTCCTTCGACCAACTCAGTGGTGACGACAGCAGCGAGGACACAAACTGCGCCAGCCACTGATGGTGGCGCCGCGCCCCCACATCCCTCCCTATGGAGCTATTGGCAGCCCCCGCGTTGGTCACCTTTTCCCATTCCTTTTTCCCTTCCTCCCCCCTTCCCCCCTCTTCCCGCGCCCACCCGCACGCCGACAGACCGGAGAAGAAGCACACCGCGTGGTGCGAGAGGCCGTAGACGAGTTCCCTCGTGCCCGCGTCGATGGAGGAGTTGCCGTCGGAGGCGATGCCCCAGTCGGACCGCCACGCACCGCCGCAGCCGGACCACTCGAGGCCGTCGAAGCGGCGGCGGCGCAGCACGTGCACCCAAAACGGGTCCAGGTCGTCGTTGAAGCTCAAGTGCTCGTCGCCGTCACGCAGTGACCCGCGCGGGAGCCAGAGCGTTGTCGTCTCCGTCACGGACACAAGCGTCGGCTCCTCGCCAGCGTCGTCGAGGGACTCGGTGAGGGGCTGAACATGAATTGAATAGCTCTTCTCCGTCCGCGGCACTGTGGGAGCAAGAGCGTGCATCCCCAGTGGACACACAGCCAACAAAAGAAGAAGGGCAGAAGTAATCAACCAATGGAATGACATTATCTCCATTTTGTTTGTTTGTTTGGTTTTCGTTGTTGTTATTGCTGTTGTTTTGTCCCTTTGATAACGTTTGTTAAGGGATGTAAAAACCTGTTTGAGAGTTCAATTACACCTTTGCTGGCATACAAAAACGAGGAGGGGATGGGGGAGGAAACAAATAAAGAACAATATATATACGCCAAATATAATGAAAGAGAAATGCAGCATGCTCATTTATTATTTTTAGTTTTAGTTTTTAATTCGTTCGTCTTCCAGTAAACACTATTAACATTATTATGTTGTAAGTTGAGAGAGGAGGATGAGGAAGGAGATGGAGGAAGCCAATAATAAATAATAACAACAATAACTAACCTCCCCCGATCGCTTTACTTCCACTTCAAAATTTTTCGCCATATAAACCGCAACAATAATACAAAAGAAATAAAATAAAAAACAAAGCAACTAGACACTTACAAATAGGACGCAAGGAAAAAAGAAAAAAAAATTAGAAATAAGAATTTAATAAATATGAAAAAATGCTACCGTCAATCATACGCATCTCTAATGTTGAATTATTATTATTATTATTATTATTATTATTATTATTATTATTATTATTATTATTATTATTATTATTATATCTCCATTATTATTGCAGTTCAATCTTAACCTTTTGCCACTTCGAGGGTCACCTCCTCTTTCGCTTCTTCCCCCTCCTCCAATGTAATGTTATGGACAATAATATCATCTGCAGGGAGAAACACCGGGCCATTTTGCACTGTCTTTGTTGCACATGCCTCCTCAGGTTTGTGGTGCACAACACCATCATCTTCTTTTTCAGATTGTTGTGGTCGTTGTATTGTATCATTCTGTAGTGTGCATGGAAGAAGAATCATGCACGCCGTAATATGAAAGGCAAACGTGGCGATGAACGCGGAGCCGTAGCCCAGGTGATCCGCCAAGTACCCACCCAACAGCGCCGTCCCCGACCACGACGCAGACTGCACGGACTCCACTGCACTCCAGATTCCTCTGCGCCGCTCCGAAACAAAGTCCATGATGAGCGCTCTGCTCAGCCCGGTGGTGGAGTTCATTATGGCCATTCGTGCAACGTAGGCAATACACATGAGCCACTTGTTCGCCGCGGATGTCCCCCGTGCGAGAGCCATGTAAAGCAGAATAAAGGATCCCACCAATTTTGGAAAGACAAGAATCCGTGCTCTCCCATACTTACTCCCCAAGTGGGAGTTCACGATTGCAAGAAGAGAAATTAGTAACGCGATCACGAGACCAAGTGAAGATAATCCCACCGGTGATACATAATAAACATTCATCATGAAAAGTGGAAAATACTGCGTTGTCATGCCACTTCCTAAAGTAACGATAATATCCGCCAACGCCACGACATAGGGATACTTTTCCAGAGGAATTCGAAAAAAAATCCTCTTTTTATTTTTATTTCTCGACTCTTCCTCTACGTTGAAACATTCAGACCGGGAAACAGAACACAAACGTGCATCACCATTTTCCTTCTCATCATTTGACGTGGAGGGTGGTACAGGTGTCATAACTTTCTCCTGTTCCTCTTCCTCTTTATCTTCCTTCTCACTTTGCATTATCTCTTCTTCAACGCACGGCGAGCGTCCCTCTTCGTGGGTGTAGCGCAGCGACAATTCACTCTGACCTGCCTCCTCCACTATTGAATCTCCATCAGGGGAGCTGTCGAGATGACATGGAAGAGGCTTAAAGAAAAGAAGAAAAATTTTCATCGACACAACATGCAGCAGAATTCCAGCCGTGATGACCCACCGCAGTACGTCCAGACGCCACGAGTTCCCAAAGAGCGCAAAGAGGACGAGACTAATGACAAGACCGCCAATTGGTCCGGACGACTCGAAGGCGAATTTCACGCCGTAAATATGATCCCGCTCACCTTGGTTGACGCACTGTGCAAATACAGACTCGACGGATGTGACGCTCAGTCCCATGTATGTGCCGTACAATATCTGTGCCAGAATCAACAAGACCAGATTGCTCATCCACACAGCAAAAGCATTAAATAGGAGAGAAAAGATACCCAAGTTTATTGAAAGAATTAATGTCCGGGACGGGCCGATGATTTTGTCCGCCAAGTGGCCACCCACGAAAGCGAAGAGCATTTGTGTCATCCCATTCAGAGCTGACATCAGTCCAACGTAAATGTTACTATTTCCAAAAATCTGATAGATAAGAGGACTCCACGCATTATTCATCCATATGGAGCCAGAAAGACTGTTCATGAAGACAAAAAAAATAAGGACTCCAAATGGTGTATGGAAGCTCTCCATCAATTCACCAAATGAGACTCTGACCATGATGATAAAGATGATTATACAACTTTCTTCCCCACCCCCTTCCCCTTTCTCTCTTTGTTATGTATATGTGTGTATCTTGAAAAAAGAAAGAAAAACAAAATGCCCTTATATATATCGCGCTGTATGTTCACCTTCTTCAATGCAACTCCAACAGACACACACACACACACCAAGAGAAAAATCACACATTTGTAAATGGAAAAGAAAGAGTAAGGAAAAAAGAAGATTCAACAAGTAGCACGCACTTACAACAAACAGAGGAGAAGTCAGAACAAAAAAAAATCAGAAGAAAACATACGAATACCGCAATCCTCAAGAATGAAACAGCCACACAATAAAGATAAAATTAAAAAACAGTGTTACAAGGAATACATGAAATAAGCACAATATGACAATACAACCGATAGGGAAACAGGGTTTCCCCCACGCCACCACCTAAACAGAGAAACATATAAATTAAAGGAAAGAAAATAACAATAATCAATAAGAGGAGTATCGGAATTTTCTACTGCAGTGAACTCACAGATACTCTCTCTTTCTCTCATTCTACAATAAAGTTTAAGAGTGAACATCCAAAGTTAAACCCAAAACAAACAAACAAACGAAGAGAAAAAAAAAATAAAGGCGCGATCATCAAAATGATTATAATGGGGTACAACAATAAATTCTCATTCCCATTTCCATTTCTTTTATTTTTATTTTTTTGCTCTTGTTTGTCTGTATGGCTTTCACATTCCTGGGATCATAAAAGAGTGCCAATCTTACTGAAGAAATCGGTCACTATGCGCCAGGCAATGTAAGACTGTTTGCAGAGACATTTTACTGCGAAAATTTCTTCCCCAGCTGTGGGAGAACGAAAATGCCACTGAAGAATATAATCCGCTCGTAGATAATTAAACTTCAGGCCAACAGGAGATCCCCTGATTACACCCGGCACCACCATACGTTTCTGAACGGCAGGGTGGCCATCACCACCATCAATTACTCGAATAAGATTTACCAAGGGCAAACATCGACGCATTGTCTGACTCAGTGGTCCTGCGTACCAGCAAAGCACAGGCCCAAGATCTGATCCACGTACAGTGTAGTCAAGAAACTTGATAACAAAAAAACGTTCATGCGGGGCGTCGTGGGAAACAAACTTCAATAGGCGACTACCCTGTCTCACGTAATTTTCAAAGGCAATAATCACTTCTGGGGGGATCACGGGAGGCTGCGCTCCGCGACAAAGTGCTACACTGTTCACGAGCTCAACAAGTAAGGAACTGGGTCGCACTTGTGGCAGCGGAAGAGGAGGGTTAGAATTCCAAACTGCAGGTGGTGTGTAAAAACGACCGTGAGGATAGAGTACTTGACCACAGTCCTGGTCTTTGTCATTGGCAACCGTGATCCAGCGGCAATTGACCTCACAACTCTTGTTATTTGTGCTCATGTTCTTCCTCTTCTCCATATGGTTACCGTTAGGGGTGGTGGTGGTGGTAGTGGTTACTACATGCGCACTACGGGGGTAGGAATCACGTCTATACGAGAATGGAAGACGATCATCATCACTCAAAACGTCTCCTTTGAATTCCCCTCCTACTAGTCTTTCCTCATGGAGTGAAGTAGAATGATTCAAATTATCTTCATATCCTAAACCTCGATGAAGCATCGGTCGGCGGGCACCATTTCCCAATTTTTCCACGCAATTCATGGTGCGCATTGAGTGATGATAGCCACTTGAATTGTAAGCATTCTTCTTCGTGCCCTCAGCAAGCAAACGATCACGTTCTAGCGACATGTCCTGGAAGCGTCGTGAAAGATGATCAGCACGCGGTGATCGAGTCATTGGCCTAGTAAATGATTGGATGTATGTGCCCTACAACAACAAGAACTATCCTGATTAGCATATTTACACAACCCATCACAAAAACAAACAAAGAAGAAAAAAATAAATAAAAATAATAATAATAATTCTCAACAAACAGAGTAGATGCACATACACATGTATATCTATACATAAAAACTACTGCAGAGTTAACCCCAGCCTTGCTGATTTAAAAAAAGAGACATAACATTAGCGTACACTGGGTAGCTTTATAGGTACCTGAAACAAAAATGTAAAAAGATGTATATGTATTGCTAGGACATTTTCTCTCCTTCTTTTTTTGATATTCTTTTTTTTTGTTCCCCTCAATGTGGAGCTTGTTGCTCTTAAAAGTGTTTACAGGAATGATCAATCAGGTTTTATTTTTTATTTTGTTTCTGGCTTTCATTCCTTTTTTTCCCTTTCAACATCTTCTTCCACTCACAGCATCCCTTCTCCCATCACAGAATCTTTGAATTACTCAGGGGCGCCTCTGTTCATTTTCCGGAATGGCACGCACGATGCGCATGACGGTATTCTTAAAGCGTGCCATACCCTTAGTCTTCTTGAGGCACCGTTCGGCGTGCTCAGGCTCTTCAAACGTGATGAAGGCAAAACCTCTGTAGTTCCCTGTTGTGTTATCCCTGGGGAGAAACAGTTTCTCAATTCTGTACTCATTCGTATGAAAGATGTTGTACAGCTCCTCCTTCGTAATGTCATCCGAGATATTTGTGACACGGAGACGGCGGTCCGTGTCCTCCTTGCGCACAATCGAGCCCTTCTCTCCCCTCGCCGCGGCCCACGTGCGCTCCTTCGACTGGTCTGGCGGCGCGGCCTCCTCGAGCGCGGCCTTCTCCTGCTCCTCCTTGATCTTGGCGAAGCGGGCCAGACGGGGATCGGTCACCTCAACCTTCATTCGCTCCACCTCATTCATGAGGCGCACTACTTCATCACGTGCCATGCGCTCTATTGGGTCGATTTCACCGAGCTCTACCACAATTGGGGGATCACGGGAAACAAGGTCTTGATTGTTATCACTGCTCTTGCCAAAGGGCTTCCATTTAGCGCGAATATCTACGACTGTCACTGGGCGGTCTACGTGATACGTCCGTACCTTCTTAACAATTTCGTAACGCTTGTTCTCGCTGTCTGTGACGGTCTCAATAGTGGTCTTGGCATTCTCCCAGGTCACCTTGTCCTCCCCTGCTGCGAGGCCGTTTGTCTTGTCCCACGTGGATGGGGCTCTGTCATCAGCAAATTCCTGCTCAAGCGCAATGGAGTCAATGTCGTCCGCCCACGCCGCCATTTGCAAATAAATATATACTTTAATCAGCAAGCAGAAAGAGAGAAAAAAGAAAGAAAAAGAAATGAAAAAAAAGAGAGCGAGTGAATGGGGAAAACAACTCTCTCCTTTTTTAATTTTATTTTTCTTGTTTTGTTAGTTTTTGCCGTATTTTCAGCTTTGTTGGAGGAAGTGATTTTTCTTTGCAGCGCAAAAAAAAAAAAAACTGAAGAAAAGAAAACGGAAAAAATCATCAACCGCCCTTCTCACCAGAGAAACAAACAAAATCATCTGTGCCTCTTTTTCCTCTTTTTTTTTTTGCGTGTGTGCATTTGTACATGTC
The DNA here is from genome assembly GCA_036321185.1 of Trypanosoma lewisi. Taxonomy (NCBI): domain Eukaryota; phylum Euglenozoa; class Kinetoplastea; order Trypanosomatida; family Trypanosomatidae; genus Trypanosoma; species Trypanosoma lewisi. Next base: position 227,891 of record JAWVMQ010000171.1, on the reverse strand, counting down.
GTCATTTCTGCTCTTCTGTATTTTCATTGTCTCAAAAGCACCACCGCGGTTTCTCGCGCTCTAATTCACGCCTCTTTCTTTCATAAATAGATAAACGTGGTTCTTTTGGATGTACATGCTCCTGTTCTTGTACATGCTGCTGTCGCTGCAGTCTAGATGGCATACGCCCCCTTTCATTCAGCGGGACATCTAATCTTCTTCTATCAGAGTCGTCATAATCCCAGTTTCTTCCACCCTCAGTGTCAGTCTGCGATTTCTCTCCTGTATCCCCCCTCGCTTCGTACTTGTACGGCCGGGAAATGTCACGGTGAATTGGTCGTTTAAAAGCACCCCCAGCTTTGTGGTCCTCCTCAGGGCTTGGACACCTTTGTGAAAGCCAAGGCCGATGAGACTGTCCACTATGAAGGACCTTGCTATCCTGTGATGTGTTCGACGCATGTGCCTCCTGCGCAAACTCATCTTTTACGTTTAAATAGTCTTGGCGCACAGGCACCCTTAATCCCGGTCGTGACATGGAAACAGCGGGGCCACCATCTCGGGAAACAGAAAAAGGATTAGGACCTCTTAAGAGAGAAGAATGACAATCATCTGATCGATAGAGTGTATATTCATCATCTCCCGCCATATACCAAGACGAGTGAGGATGAACGTGTTTTGCCGTTACACCGTGGTTTCCAATACTTTGACCAAGACGCTCAACTTCTGTGGCCAATTCTCGGTATTCCCTACTGAGCTCCTCCAGGCCAGTCTTTTCCTTATTCATCTTTTTACGGGATGACCTTTCTTTTTGCTTTTGATGATTATAATGATGATGTTTTTCATGTTCTTGTTGTAGCTGTTTTGAGGCAAGAAAAGCCCCGTAGTATTGGGCATAGTACATCATCCATGCGTAGTAAGTACGATACCATTCCATTTGCTGACACCACGACATCTGACTCCAATTTATTCCTGCTGAAGGTTGACCTGGCTGTGCAGATTGCGACATGGACTGAAAAGGAGGGACTGTTGGAGTGGTCGCAGGTGGTGGTGACGATGGTGCGGTGCGATAACGGCCAGCACCACCCGTAATATCTACATCTCCATTGGAACTGACAGCATGTGGAGGAGCGGAATTAGGGACTCCCATTGGGCGCCCACGATCACGTCCATGATGTGTGGGCAACAAGTTTGAAGAGGAGATACGGGCTGGCGGTTGAGAATATTCTGCGGGATGCGCTGCCTCATCACGCCTTCGAGACTCTTGACGAGCCAGCACGTCTTCGGCCTCACGAAGCAAATCAATAACATCGGCAGCATCCGGCTCACTCTTCTTCTGCGCAAACCAGTCCAGGCGATGCAAGACATTCTCCTCCCGCGACATGTGTACTGGAGATTTCGTCACTGAGGTTGGTTCCCAGTGTCTGGACGCATAATGCCTATCGGGTGGGGAAACATAATTCCCGCATGGTGGCAGTTGCGGGGACCTCGTGCGGGCGTCTGCACTCCCATGCAAGACAGCATTGCCGTCGCCGCGCGGAAGACCCATGTCTTCGAGTTTCTTCGCGTAGTTCACCCAATAATCCGGCGCCGGCCTCGGCTCACGTGAGTCTCCGCGCACATCTTCCCTGCCGCCCACCCCACCGCCAGTGAGCCGCGCCATGCGGTCGTGGTATTTCTCATGGAAGGCCCACTGCTCTTCAGCACGACGCGAGTGGCCATCAAAGAAAAGAGGTCCGTGCTGCATGGGGAAGGGGGGAGGGGTGTTGTGAAACACTACTTACATGAAGGGTATTGTTTATTCGACGTAAAACAGAAAACAGGAAGAATAAAAAAATAAAGAAAGGCCAGAGAGAGAGAGAGAGAGAAAAGAGAGAAAAAAACCGAGGCGTCACCGCACCATGCATACAGACACATACCATACTTACGCAGTTTCGCATGCAATATTAGATACGAGAGGCCGGCAATTCTTTGCGAGAATAACACAACTCAACCAACGCACGAGCACCGAAACAAACTCTACCTCACAACATCCACATCACAGTAATTTTGCCACCCGTAGGCATTTCACAACGCAATTTTTGAAAAAAAAAGCGTATCTCAGAGTTGTAATTCCCTTCCCACTCACTTTTTCTTTCTCTTTGCTTTTTTATCACTTCAAGTGGCACACACACACACACGCATACTCATGGAGACAAAAAAAAAACAGGAAAATAAAAAAAAAATCCTCAATCAAGCAGAGAGATTGATTTCAAATTCCTCCTTTCTAGTTCTTGACGGGCCCCCACAGTTTCACAGTATTATCAGCACTATAGGTTGCAATAAAAGGCTTACTGTCTGCATGATGAACTGTAGCTCCAACAACACGATCCCGGTGGCCTTCAAGTTTTTCTACTAACACAGCCTTGCCTTCATCCGTGACATCATAGACGCAAGCTGTGTTCTCTGCACCAGGTACCACCATAAGATCGCATTCCGTCAAGCGACGAGACTGCGGATCATTTTCCCGCTCACCATCATCAAAAAAGGCAGATACATTTGTCTTCTTCTTGGTGCCCCTCCAAAACGTTGCCTTAACAGTATATCCGCGCGTTGGAACACCTCCAATAACATTTCGAATTGAAATCGCATCACTGGGAGATGTATTTAAGGCATTTTCTCGATACAAGCGCACCATATTATCAGCAGATACTACGACCATTCGTCTGGAGTCATCCCTATTATGATAATGACCAATATATGTAATGGCACTCCGTGAGGGTTCATTCTCTATCATACAAATATGTGGAATCGACACTGCAGGTGGCTCTTCAACTAATAACGATGGTGTAGTAGTCACTGGCGCATCATTCGTAGTGACGTCACCCTCCAAAGAAGATGTAGAGGAAAGTGCAAGAGCCACCTTACGAACATCCCATAGAGATATTGTACCATCGTTATGTCCAGTAATAAGATGCTCCTTGGAACTATTAAACGTTAATGTATTCGCTCGCACATTGTGTTTCCATGAAATCGGTTTCTGAACCCGAGTGTCCACTATAGAAGTGTTCTTCTTTGAATCTGTACACGCAAATACAAAGGCCTTATCCAATGGGACTGCTGCCAAGACAAATCCTGTAGCAGAGAACTGATAAACAGGTGCTACCGTGCTACTTGCCTGACGGGTATCCCACACCTTCACTGTCCTGTCAAACGACGCGGACAGAATATTTTCAGTTCCCTCAAACCATGCCAGATCCGCAACATTTTGCTCATGAGCCTTTATATCGCATAGTTTCCCTCCTGTTAAAAAATCTTGGAGAATAACGTGGCAATCGAGACCACCCGTGGCGATAATGGGCCGGTCGCTGGGAGCAAATGCCGCGCACTGAACAGGTTTCGTATGCCCCCGAAGTTCACGCCGAAACTGAAAACGACAGTTAGACGACTCTTGTGTCGCCACGCTCTCAAGTCCGAGATTAGCGGCGTCGCTTGCGTCCGTCGTTGCGTCCATCATCTCATGGCGAAAGGCCGCCGCACGCAACTCACGAATGCCGATGGGCGTCTCCAGCATAATGCCCTTCGATGCCAGCTTGCTGACCGCAATATCAAGGAGGGCGCTCAGGTGATACAACTGCTTGCGAAGAATGGAGTTCTCGTGACGGATCTCGGCCAGATTTTTCTGCAGCTGCATGTTTTCATGCCTAACAGTCGCCATAACTTGGGCCGCAGAGGATGTAGTCAAACTATCACTCATCGTTTTATATCTCTATCCTTTTCGGTTTGTTTTTGTGTTTCCCTTTCTCTTTTTCTTTCGTTTTCTTTTTGTTCTGCGCCACGCCTGCAGCGCATCAGCAAAGCGCTAATAATAATAATAATAATAATAATAATAATAATAATAATAATAATAATAATAATAATAATAATAATAATAATAATAATAATAATAATAATAGTGTTACAAAAGGAAAAAGAAAAGGAAAAAGAAAGACTGTTTTTTTCGACAAGGGCTTTATTGTTTTGAACTTTGAAAGTACCTTGCTACATACACCATAAAAGATATGTATCTATCTATATTTATGTATATGCTTATAAAGAAAATAAACAAACACATACGAAAATGATAACCGGATTTTACGCATTATGAAGAGGTAAGAGAAGGAAGGGGGAAAAAAAAGGCCACAAAACGATAGCAACCAAACAAACTGGCAAAGCCGCCCACACGCACAGAGACAGATCACAAGAATCATTCTTATGACGCTTCTGAGCCACCATATGCCACGATTACGCGGACCATGAATCCACCACATATCGGCCTTGCTTCCGGAGGTGTTTCATGTAGTCTTCACCTTTTCCATCGTCCCCAGCGCAGCAGCACTGCGTTAGAATATCCGTAAATGTGCGAGCCACGTCCTTTGGCATTGGAGTGGAATTTCCACACACGTAAATAAAAGCACCTTCATCATCCACCAACTGAGCTACCCGCTTTGCATGACAGCCAAGTTGATGCTGGACGTAAAATTTTTGATCTCCATCTCTGGAGAAGGCGGGTAGGACCTTTAGTTCTTTCAAACGATCCTTCGCCAACTCACTCCATTCATTTGAGTATATGAAGTCTTTTCCCTCGTGACGGCAACCAAAGAAGAGTAGCACTGGAACGTCTTTCCAATTAGTTGCTGAGGATGCAGCACACTCACGAATAAGGGAACGCAAAGGAGCAACTCCTGTGCCTGTACCCACACAAATCAGAGGAGACGGTTCAGTCGGCAGAATCATCGTACCATGCCAAAGAAAACATGTAAACACATCTCCAGTTTTAGCAGAAGCCAATTGAGAACTACAAAGTCCTTTTCGGTTACGTTTTAATGGTGTTTTCCACGATAACTCAGCAACTGTGAGATGAATCTCAGTGGCATCAAAAGTGGGCGATGAAGAAATGGAAAAATAACGGGGTCGCATCAAAGGTATAAAGCTCAGCAAAACGGAAAGCGGTGGCCGAATGGAATTAAAATCAGCCAACACTTCTACAATATTTCGTTTCTCTCTATGAGAATATCTCATGAAGTCATCCAAATGCTCTGAAGACGCCAACTCAAGCAAACGTTCTCTAATTTCCTGATCCTCCTGTTGTGCAAAACAGGCCAACATACCAAAGAAAGAGCGGCTTGCCACGGCTTCCAAGTCCACATAATGTTTAAGAAAGAATCGAAGCTTCATGGGACGTCCAAAAAACGCTTGATGCCGCTGCTCAAGAAGACCCTCAGAAGTATTGGGAGTAACACAAATGATCATACCACCATCATATTGTGTTTGTGCAAGAAATTTGTCGATCATCGCCTCACTATTAACACAGTAGATTCCCAACGCATCACCCACTTCAAAGGAAAGGGACTGGGTTCGTTCCACACCTCCTTCCAAGTACACGACTTCTCTTGAAAATATAACATGATGTAATGATTGAAAATAATCATTGGGTGTAAGACGACTATTCTGCTGCACAACACAGCTAAAAGTCTCCTCATTATGAAACACTACTTCTTCCTTTTCCTTGCTCGCCACATTGAATTCGCCAGAACCATAATCTGAAGAAACATTATACTTCACCAAAAGAGGAGAAACCTCCTTGATGAGATTTTCTGTGAGTTCAACATGTTCCTTCATATTTAACGGCCCCAATGCTTTCCAGAGTTGCACAATCCAAGGGAAAAACATCTCCTCATGTCCCTTCGCGTCGCTCTCATCACCGAGGCCTCGGTTAATGATCGCCTCACCGCCTAGTTGCTTCAGGCGATTGTGAAGCATCTTTGCCATGTAGTTAAACTTTGGGTACAGGGAGTCTCCTGCGCCAAAGACGGCAAAGCGCAGTCCCTCCATGGAAGGCGCCGTTGGCTCCAGAAGCCTTGACCACGAGACACGGATGGAATCCGGCGCCTCTCCCTGATTTGCATTCGAGCAAATAATCACCAGTGGGGATGAATTTCTCCACGACTCAAGCTGAACGTCATCGGCCGGAAGACACCGACAGTGCTTGAATCCCCACCGCAGAGCCACCGAGGCGAGGGTGTACGACAAGTGCTCTGAGCATCCTGTATGCGTGCCGTACAGAATTGTCAACACACTCTTTGCTTCCTTTTCCTTTTCTATCACCTCTTGCATCAAGCAGTTTAATCACTATATATATATATATATCTTATTATTATTTTTATTTTTTTCCCACTTCAGAGAATAAACATAGAAGTATGTAGAAATGACCGAATAAAGTACCAAAACCCTAACGTGTGTCAGATCTAAACAGAAAAAAAAAAGGATAACAAACAAGAAAAAAGAGTGCGCAACAAAAAAAAATAAGAGATAAGATAAGCAGGAATAAAACAAAAGCAGCAACAACGCAAGCATCATGATCATCATTACTATCATGCCTTCCAGAATAAAGCAATCGAGCAGTGTATCTGCAGTGTAGAGAGGCATAGAGGCATTAGTTCCCCCCACCCCACCCCTTCTTATTTTGTTATTCGCTATTAGGCACGACTAAAGCATCTTTTCGACTTCATGCAAAAGTGTTGCGTTGCTCGTCAACCTCGCCCGCATATCATTGTTCTTCCCAAAGAGGCGTGTAACAAGGACTTGCATCTTCGTATTCGCCTCCAACACAGCTTGCATGTAATTCTTGAAAATAAGTTCCTCTAACTTTTTACTGGAGTTCAATGCAACTTTGTCCTGCGTTACCTCTGCCGCTCCCCCTCCCCCTGCTGGTGTGCTTACCATTGTCAAATTCACAACCCGCTCAAGAAGGTTGCAAGTTTCCGCCAGTTGTGCCTGCCAGTTCTGATTAAAGTCCGAAACCGCCTGCATCACGGACTTCTCACTCAAGGCAGCTGATGATGAATCCAAGGATTGCTCCGAAGATCCACCATCCTGGGTAAAAAACGTAGTCCCCAGTTCCCCCTCCGCCGCCTTTACAAAGTCAAATAAATATGCAAATACACCACCTGTTTTTGAGTCTTCATCTACAAAGCGCATAAGCGCATCAGAGAGATACTTCTCAATGCAACTAACATGTGTAGGAGGTGCTGCAAATGGTAACTGCTTAATCCCCGAAATGGATATTAGCATATTTGACAGCTGATACCAAGATTCTTGGATATAAAAATAATTATTGAGTGCAAATATACATTGCGCCAATGGGTTCTTGTGTCGTTTTGTAAGCATCCAAATAAACTCAAGAACACTTTCCAGCTCCTTGTAAAGAATATTTGATGCAACCGAATCATAAACCAGAACATCCTTGCCATCCACCATGGATCCATCAAGACACGCGGAGTTAAGTAACTCCAATTCTCCTGCAATTTGACTGAATCGTTTTACAATAACATGTGGGCCGAGCGTTGCAGCATAGCTACGATCATCTAACAGTTTACTTAAACCCATCTTCTTGTCATGTTTCGGGAACTGAAATGCAGAAAGTCTTAACGTCGATAAAAGTTGGGTTGATTTCTGATCATTTGTCATTACAAGATGTAATGTTCCTAACAAATTTTTCTTGGCCAACTCCATAATGCCACTAAGAAGAAGCAGAGGAACTGGACTGTGCAAACGACAGAGGAATACCTTAACAATGTCAAGAATGCGAAGGCCAGCAAGCGCACTTTGACGATCCGTTACAAGCGGTAAATCCTCAGCAATACTACTTTGAGCAATGTCAAGTGTATTTAATAATACGGCTCGCACTAATGTCTCTGTCTCATCAAAGTCATCCCTCGCTGAGGAGGAAGAGTAACAGAAAAAACAATGGATGAAGTGACACTCAGTGATACAAAGCTGAACAATCATCTGCATGAAGTGTACAAAAAACCAGGACCAACATCCCACATTTTCTAATTGGCGTGCTACAGCAGAGTCAAGAGAAAGGGATTCATTCCGAATCTTCAACGATGTCAATGCTGTGATGATTTCGGAGATTGTCGTCTCCCGCATCATGAAAGAGCGATCTGATTTTAACATATGGCCGGCATAACTACGCATGTGTTGTGAAACACTTCGCTCGCGACGAGGAACTGATTGAACAGGAAATTTTAACGTTTGTACATCCATAGTGACATGGTTTCCTTTGGGAGAATTAGCATCCCGATTGCATAACACGTCATGGACATCATCCACCTTAATAATTGTATCAATGCTACTTGCATGGACCACACAAAGCTCACCAAACTCATGCAATAGTGCGCGGATATGATGGCCGTATACTTCTGACATACGCTTTGCATATTCATGAAAAATGGCTTCGGCAACGGGTTTATTGTAACTCTTTAAGAAACCAATGACATTTTGACCTGTTTTTATCAATGCCTCCTGCTGAGTCACAATACTCCTCAGGTTCTCTGCAGCCGCTAACGCCATAATTTTTTTACTAAAGTATCGTTGTAGCTTATCCCCTGCTCGTACGGCGGCATATTTCAGTCGTGGCCTTGTCTCCAAGTCTACAGCTGATCTCTCTAGCTCTTTATTGGATGAAAAGAAGGCCATTTTTTTCTCTAACTCCGTAATATTTTCCAAGTATCTCTCATCCACTTCTTTGTGGACAATGGCGTCACAAAATGTCTCACATTCTTGCAAGAGAGTGTATACTTCACTAAGTTTTCCACTTCCAAGACGACAATTGTTTATACTCCGCACGAGAGAAACAGTTTGTTGCTGCATCTTCACCATATCATCTGCGGAATCCGCCAGACGCCGCTGAAAGGTAATAATTTCTTCCTCAAATTCCACCAACTTCTTCTCGCATTCAACAAAGTCCATATACAGGGAGCAAATATTCTCCGCGTCGTCTACATGGGCCTGAATGAATTCCTCACGGAGTGCAGAAAGCTCCGCCTCGTGTTGTGCCAAAACACCCTGCAGATCCATTCCACCATTGAGGTGTGTTGTGATGGCATCCTGCTCTTCCTCTGAGCCGCAGCGCATGAGTTCGTCAATCTCCTCAAAGTGCAGCATTATGTGCTCCGCCTTGTCACTGCTGTTCATCGGCATTGTGTCACTGTCAATGCGCATTGCCTCTACTCGAAATATACACACGCCCCTCCCCCTTCCTGATGATCCTCCACTCTTACCTTCCCTACAGAAAGAGAGAGAGAAACTCGCAGAAAAGGGGGAAAAATAACAACAATACTAGTAATGGTAATAATAATAATAATAATGATAATGGTGAATAAATAAGTAAATACACACAGTATTACATTAAATTTAACGCAAGCACGCAGACATCAACTAATACTTCTTTTCTTCTTTTTTCATCTTCTTCCTCTTTATTATTGTAGTGAATATTTCTTCAAAAGACAGCGGAAGGAAAAAATTCATTTGAAAAAGAAAAGATAGTACACCAGTACTATAATGACTGTGTAAAATCCGCCTTCAACGATCATATGGGACTGCTTTCATAACATTCAGACACTTTTCCGGAAACCATGGCGTTTGCACAATAATAATAAAAAACCTCCCCTTGCTCCTGGGAGGAGATTGGTGGTGCAGGTGGTGCGGTTTCGTCATATATTTGCGCACTCTTCGCCTCGACAATAAAATTTGTCACTGCCATGTTTGGTTCAGCTGCCTCATTGTTTTCCTCTAATGTTATCTTCGTCATTCCCTCCCGCATAATGGATGTATCTCCCAAGCTGTCATCTAGAGGAGTGTCCAACAATTTCCTTTCAACTGGCCGGTACCCTCTTGATTCTCTTTCTTCCTTTTTATGATTTTGTAGTAATTCCTCTCGATTCCCCTCCTCGTCCATTCGGACCACTGCGGCATCCTCCTTCATGGCGTGTGCAAGTGGTCTCTCTGTTGCTGCGGCTGCAGCCTTATTATTACCGATGGCTTTTGATGGCAGTTGCGATGATGCATTCTTGCTGAAAGAAATGTATTGGCTTGAATCAGCAGAGGCAGAGGATTGCGCAGTGCTTCTTTCAACGTGTGCCCTCCGACGTCGCTCAAAAATTTCCTCCGCGATAAATTGGCGACGGACCTCCTGCACAGAGAGAAGTAGATTGCTGCGCTCAGCCTCGTGATGCTTGAAGTTTCTATATGCCTGCATTTTTGCCTGGATTGAGCCGTCGACGATCCCTGCCTCCCTGCATGCATTCAGTGCATCGCGGGCAACGAAGCCGGTGGGCGCACTTCGGTCAACCCACGGCGACCCGCTCACGACGTACTCAAAGTGCTGCCGAAGGGAGAGCCGCTGCAGGTCCGTGGCGGGGTCAACGCCGCACAAGGCGCATGCGTGCAGAGAGCGGGGGGAGTCCAGTGTCGGGGGGTCAATGAATGTGCTGGGATCGAGTTGGCCCTCTATCTTGCGCAGCCACTCCCCCTGTGCCCGCTCGAAGTTATCGAGGTGGACAAGCTCCTTCATTCACAGCTCTCCCACACAACGTCTGTCCAAATCTGAGTGTAACAAAAACAAGGAAGGGATAAAAGAAAAAATAATAATAACCAAAAAGAAAAATAGAGCCACACAACCAAAAAAAAAAAAGATGGGGTTGGGAGTAAGGGCGTTAAACAAGAGCTAAAATAAAAATAAGAACAACGAAAAGATGGTTTAAAATCTTTCTAGAGACTATCATGTTCTTACGAGCATGGGGATTAACGGGCTTTTCAGGCCTGGATAAGACAATATTTGTTAGGAGATACAAAAAGGAAAAGGAACGACAAAGAAAAAAAAAAAAAAACTGCTTCTGGATTTAGGTGGATACCGGAGCTGAGATTTGGTTGACGTTTAGCATCGATATCATTTTCTTATAAGCCTCGTGAGTAATCTGAAGAAGAGCACTGTCCTGTACAACTCGGCAACTAAAATTCGGGATATATGTTTCCTTCGTAAGAACTTCTGGAGCAATTATGGACCAGCTTGGCAGCTCCAGTCTAATCTCCTCCTTTCCTGCAAACACCTCCACTCGACCTGTGATGACCAACGTAAAAGTGTCCGACGGAACACCATTTCGATAGAGCCAAACATTTGTTTTTTCATCCATATCAAGACTACGTGCATTCAACGGGGGGCGAACTTTATAAACAGTTCCGAATGTACTGATTGCTTGAATTAAAAGTGAATTTACCTCACGTACACGAGCATTAAGATCTGGAATAGATTCATAGAGAAATAACGCAGACGCCTTGAGTTGATTTGGACTTGGGTTTGCCCGTCGTGCACATTTTTGAGTGAGACCCACTTGTCTTTTCATAGAAGGCTGAGGCCCAGGAGTTGCCACACGTGGATCCTCATCATATTCATCAAATATCTCACTATGGATAAGTTCTTCAATTACATCTTCCATGGTCACAAGTCCTTTCATTTCATAATACGGATCCCCGTATGGCCGTTGTTGCACTCCTTGCACCAATGCTATATGTGATCTTCCCGTCTGGAAGTACTTAAGCATAGAAATAAGTTTAGTCTCAGAAGGTACAACATGACAACGTCTATTATAAAATTTTACTAAAAGCAATACAGGTGTATTTTCTTGTGGGTCAACCATTAGAAGATCCTTTACAAAGAGGACACCGATAATGTTATTTTTATTTCTCTGATATACAGGAATACGACTATGACCACGTTCAGAAATAAGCTGAATGGTTTCTTCACTTAACGGCTCACTCGCCTCGAGCATAAAAACATCAGAAATGGGAGTAACTACATCCATAACAGTCTTTTCATGAAGTTCCATTGCACCCACCATGAGATCCACCTCTCTCTCACCTAAACCTGATTCGGAACTATGGGCCGCATGCATAAACATAAGTTTTTTAAGTTCATTTCGCTCATATATTTGTCCTGGATCCGTTCCAATAAAACGGTCAAGAATTATACTAAGTGGTTTACATACAGGGTAAAACAAAAACACAAAAAATTTCACAAGAAAAACACTCTTCGATCCAACCTTTAAGGCATAGGCAGACATCAAAGCTTGAGGAAGAACTTCACCACCAACAGTCGTTAAAGCTGTGGAGACAACGGTTGCCACCCACCCATGGATATGAGAATCTGTAATTTGTGCAATTAGTGTGTTCACCATGACATTTCCAAGAATTAATGTACAGAGAAGTTGATTGCCAAGTCGACGAATGGGCAAAATCTTACCAGCATATGTTTTGTCGGGTTCAGAGCCACTATCAGCAATAATTTCAAGAGAAAGCGTGTCAAGGCCCATGATGGCAAGGGTCAAACCAGCAAAAATGGCTGCAAAGAGAAGGAGGATACTGTCTGCAACGATCAGATAAACCCACTGAGCCTGATTCATCCCGTCCTCTTCCGCTGCCGCCGTTTTTGCCCCACTTCCCTCCACCACAGCCGTCGCCGTTACCAGTTCGACAGCATAGAGAGACACTACAACAGAAACAACAAGAAGAACCCAAAATGTTTCTTTCTTCAGCTGGGATGGTGACTGCGATGGTATTTGTGCCATCATATCCCCCTCACCCTCTTTCCTTTCTTTTTTCTTTGCAAGGCGTGTCGGCGAATACACGGAAAGGGATAAATTTAACTAACTTGTCTTTCCTAGTGTGACTTCCGTCACATATTCCAAGTCAATAAAGAAGGCAAAAAAAAAGGCAAAGAACATCACAGAAACAGAACTGAGAGGACAAAAGTAAATAACACCCACGCAAAGGTAGCTCAGCGTTCATATGTGGACCCACACAATGAATTCCCCTCTTTACCACTCAAGAACAAAATAAAATAAAGAATAGCCCCCCCTTTTTTTTTACACCCAAACAGAATAAAAATAAAAATAAAAGAAAAATAAGAACAAAGAAATAAAAAGAATTATAAGCAACTGTGATAAAGTTTTCATATATATCTATATATGAGAAAACAAAATATACCACTTCAATTATCCTTTTCTGGTGGCGCGCAGAAATTCCTGCGCCAACTCCTTCATATGATCCCGTATACCGTTCTCATCCCTCTGCTCCTTCTGGGCATACCCCTTGAAATTCCGTGGTTGGCTTTCTCGTAAAATCTCACTTGTCAGGCGACGAATTAACTCTTTTTCATTCTCCACCTCCTGCACAAGTTGTTCATTTGCCACATTCTTTGATGTGGCAGAAAAACAAGAAGACGAAAATCCTCTACGAGATAAGTCGTCAGAGCCACGTCGAGAGTAAGTCGTCGTCACGTGTGGAACAGAAAATGTCGGAGGAAGTGGTTTGGGACCGCGCGAAGACATGCGGAAGGGTTTTTCACGATACGGCGGGGCGCTTGGTGGAGACAAAAGAAACTGTGATTTTTCATGAAAAGGATTCGTCTCTTTATCTGAATTATTCTTCTTTTGTTGAGACTCGTTTGTTTGACGCGTTGACGCATCAACAACACCATCAAGCATGGAACCGTAAACCTCTTCTCCATCGGCGTCATTATTATTAGTAATAGTAGTAGCAGCAGTATCACTACCACCTTCCATCGCTTCTGGACATATCCTTCTTTCATGGGGCAATCGTGGGGCCTGTCCTTCGCTTTCCTCCTCCTCCTCCTCTTTTTCTTCTTCTATATTTTGTTTCTCCTTTGGAGCGAACTTGGGAGTTTGGCAAAGTGCATCCAATAAATCATCCTCATTAATATCATAATCAACATTATTACATGAAGGAGTAGTAGAAGTAGTGGTAGTAGTAGAGGAAGCATGGGCACCACCTCTTGCCTCTTCCTCTCTGTCTTCTTCCTCTTCCATATCATTATTACTATTATCACCACCATCATCTCCTCCCTCCGTGTTGGACGGCTGCACTCGTGTTGCCTCAATGGGAGTTGCCGTAGAACAAAAAGTCTCGGTTGTTTCCCTGTTCAGAATGCATACCTCAGGCCCATAAAGTGCAGACAGATTCTGCAGGAGGAGTTCATGTGCACGCAACTGACTAACCCCATCAACAGAATTGTGCGCATGGCAAGTAAAAGGTGGTGGAAGTGGTGGTGGAGGTACTACGCCGTAACGTTTTATCCTCAAATCAAGATTCCGTATACGCCATGCCTCGAGATGATCGTTAGAAAGCAGTTTCTGCAGCGTGGCCATATTATTATCATCATGGCAACAGTAACCCTCCTCTTCATGCAGATTTAACACACGAGAAGCACAAATAGCCGCCAACAGAGCTGCGGGTACACTTGGCGCCACGGTCACTCCAAGTCGCGAGAGTAGGCGCCTGTAGAACGCCACCGACACCATTGAAGGCACATGAGTGGGAAAACCAACAAACAGAATCCACTTCCAAAGACTGCACACCGTTTTTGCCTCCACATTGAGGTATTGATGAATGAGGGATAACATACACCTTTCTTCTGAATCGCATTCCTCCATACTACTGGTAGAATCCATAAGAGTAATCTTCACGACTTGCGATGACGATAAAGCTTTGATGATTTCTGGAGGCAAACCATAGTTTGATGCACGCATAGTGCCGCCCAAACGAGAACAAGAGGAAATGGAGCCACTGAAGTGCATCACATCCCCATGAAGAGTGGCGATGGTGAGACCAAATTGATCCTTATCCTCCTCTAGCGTACAAGTTAGCCCCAAAAGTTGTTCTTTTGAGATTTGGGAAAGTATCTTCTTTTCTTCTTCACTCGAAGAATTGTACGGCAATGAAGCATGGAAAATATGACGAGCTTGCTTGGGAGCTTTTTCTTGTTGATCATGATCATGGTTTATCTCCTTGGTTTGAAGGGAGGCATCATGGGCAGCGGCGGTGCTGGAGAGAAACGACTCGTACAAAGCGTTTGGGACCCCATGGTTAGTGCACAGAAAACATGGATGAAGCCTCAAGTAACCAGGCCCATCACGTTGCATTGCAAACTGCAAATCCGGGTGGTGCGTTAATGTGCAGGATTCTGGAAAACATGAAAAAAATTTGGTGCCGAACCCCCCATGAAAAGCGCCGTTCCCTTCTACAAAGTGTGTCCTGTATACATATCGTACCTGATATTCTGATACCATAAACGTTGGTAACAGCAATCCCAAAGCATTCAAAGCATCATGAAACAACTCTGGTTGTGACTTGAGACTATAGAGATCATCTGCTCTTGCACAACCCATTACACGTGTGGACAAGCGAACGGCACGGTGATCTTCTGACCATTCAAGAAGTGCTGCGAGTTGTGGGTCTGTGAGTTTCTGCCATTCCAGTGACCCCCGTCCAAGAGCCCTGGTTCGACGAAAATGTATCTGATCACGAACAAGAGACGAGGCGACAAAATACGACGGGACGACATCACAGAGCTCCGCCTCCATTGTGTTTCGTCCTGCTTTTGCCCCATCACTGTGCGTTATCTTCCTCCTCTCTCTGCTTGGCGTTGTTTCTGCTTCATTGCTGCACATGTCAAAGTCGTGTGGCACCCACGGCTGCCAAGAAACCAACATATTTTCATCTTCCGCCCGTGACGATGATGACGTGTTGACGGCAAGAAACAATGGGCTCAGTGGCATCAACGCCGCCTTGAATGACTCGAAGGAAACATCGCGCGGTATCATGTTGGCCCCCATCGCCTCGCGCCAAATGTTCCCCGCAGTTCGCGGCTCTGACGGCACCAGGTGAAGAACGCACCGCGGGGCCAAGTGTGGGCACGGCGGGCAGGGAAGGGCCGCCAGGTACTGCCGCATCACATCGTGCATCTCCCCACCACCATTACCACTAGTGCTGGCAGCAAGTCCCCGCCCCATGTGCCGCAGAAACCAACGCCAAGGCTGCATCTTCGCAGACAAACACAGAAAGGCGGTAGTTGTCCTGATGGTCATAGTCAAAAAGGAAGACATTTAAAACAAGCAAACAACAACAAAAAAAAGAAGGTCAGAACGAAGACAAGAAGAATACAAGCAGAATAAAGAAACAGGAGCAACAATAAAAACGAGAACTGTAACATAACGGCAACATTGTGTGCGTGCAACTTTATTTGCTTCTTATAAACTATTCTCCTCTCTCTCTCTCTCTCTCTGTGTGTGTGGGTGTGGGTGGGTGGGTGTGTGTATGTTCTTCACATCCTTCCCTCTTTTCCATAACCAAAACTTATCACGTGTGTCAAAATGCCCTCTTCATAAGCGGCTCCGACAGCACGGTGGAGTCTCGCACGTCGTCCACACTCAGTTTCGTGGTTGGGGACACGCCGGTCTCCTCCTCCACCCCAAACTCTGTCTGCATGTCAGCGCTCGCCATCACGGCGCCAACGGAAGCGGAGGCACGACGGAAACGACCACCGCGGCGACAGAGACAGCCCAACGAGAAGGACCTCCAGAACTGCGAGGGATTGTCTTCCACCCAAAATGGCCACAAACAGGAGAGAAAAGGAAGTTTCGATATCGTATTAATAACAAGTCGCTGGAGCTGCAAGAGATCTGGAAAAAAAAAGAGTTTTATTGCAGAATATACTGAGAGTGATAAAAAGGGAACTGCCACAACAAGAATCCACTGTAAATAAAAAGATATATTTTTCAGAAGCTCAAAAAACGAATGGTCTTCAGAAACTGCATCAAAAAGAGCAAAAAAAAGAAATAAAGACGCTACAGACTGCAGCAAAGCTACCCAATGAATTAACGTGATAGAATGAGTCTCTAATAATATGATACAGGAGTGAAGTGTCACCAAAGCAAAGCAACTCACATAAAAATCACATGAACGATCTATTGGGTAACCCGACCGAAGAATTCCGCTGACATTATCATTAAGAAGGCGAAGGGCAAGGAAAAATATAACAGTACCATGTAATAATCCTCTAAGAATGTAACCATAAAACGTTACTATATTTAAATATCTCCCTCTCTGAGAGAGAATATATAATTTTGGGTTATTCAATAAAATGGATACAGAAGACGGCATATCCATTGCAGAAAAAAACGTTACAGGAACAGTAAAGGTGAAATTATACATCATAAGGGAGAACGAATCCCAAAAAGAGACACCAGAAAACTCTGTATATATATTGAACAGTAATTGCATCCATGCCAAGGAAACAGTCTTCCAAAAACTTTGTTGTACTATAATAGCAGAACGTTGATATGCTGTATGACCATGAAAAAATAATAATCTAGATAAAAAACGAAACTGTGAGATGACTATGTCCGAGGTTGTGGTTGCCTGATTTCCTTCCTTGCCTCTCAAGCCAATTCCTATATGAGCACATTGTATCATAGATGCATCATTGTCTCCGTCTCCTATAGACAAGGTCACATAGCCGGAATCTTTTACAGTCTGTACAACAAAACATTTTTGTTCTGGAGTCATACGACTACAAATAACAGTCGACGCATGCAACATGACTCTCTTAAAATTCAAAAATAGTTCTGTGTTACCGGAGCTTTTAATTAAGTCCATCGTATTTCCTGAAAATAAAATAACATAGCCGTGATCATCTTCATGCAATGAAGTACTGCTACTCCTTTTTAACAGTCTTTCTTCCTCACCATCTACCATGTGATCATGCAGACCGTGTGTATGATGCTCCTGATGGAATGGATCACAACAGCTATCTGGGTGGTGAAGGAGTAATGACACAATTTTATCATGGTGGAAGAACTCCCTAACAAATTCACGAAGTCCTGACCGCACATAAAAAGAGGATTGTTTTCGATAGTTTCTTTCTGCCTCTTCAAATTGATGCTTATGCAATACGTAATTGACACGCTGTTCCACATACTCCATATGCTCCCCCATTGTCATACTTTCCGCATCTTCAGGCGTTAATGCAATAACGCGGTCGTCTGGTCCAGCAAGGCCACTCGCGATGGCTGTCTGTTTCGCCGTTTGACTTTTGTCTCCAGTCAACATCCATACCCGCACTCCAGAAGATCGGATTTGTGTTATTGTGGAACGTACATTATCCTGCAATTGATCCTCTACAGCAGTGATACCACAGCAAATAAGTTCTTTCTCTATGGATTCATATGCCTTGGAAAGACGCAAGGCGCGTAGCGATGATTGTGTTATGGATTCATGTCTCTGTACGTATGCTAACCATTTTTCAGCTTCTTTACTTGTCACGTAGCGATATGCGGTTACAAGAATCCGAAGTCCCTCACTACTTAAGGAACTAAGAGTATGCAAAGTTTTTCCTGTGTCATAAGAATTGTGTACACATCTTGGTAATATACTATCATCTGAACCCTTTGAAAGAAGAAGATATCGCTCATCTCCATCAATCTGAACAAGTACACTCGAACGACGACGTTCCGGAGTAAAAGAAAGAACCTTAACTATCTTCACCGACTCAACATTACTAGCAAACACAACAACAGCCCGCTTTCGAGTTCGTTCTAATAATTTTACTCCCAAAAGAGCCGCCCCCTCCACAAGTGCGACTTCATCCGGTGAAGACGACATCCACTGAGATGATGATGATGATGATGATGAAAATAAATGAGACTTTGACACCGATGACTGTTGTGTTATGTTTGCTGTGATATGCGTCATACTCTCCACTGAGTTACAGTACACCAACACTCGCATACATTGCAATAACAACTCATCATATTGCAAAGATCGCTTCAGTGTAGATGCCTCACGTACTATACCCGGAATGAATGTATTACCCGTACTTGTTACTATTTTTTTAAGCGTCAAAGCATTACATGTAAGCGTTCCTGTTTTATCTGTCATGATGTATTCCACTTGGCCAAGATCTTCCATAAGAGAAGAATTATGAACTTCTGTTTTACCGTTTTCATCCGATATTTCATCATCCCACTTTATAAGAAACGTAATAAATGCCTTGGATGTATCCAGCATCACTTTAAAAGACAGTGGTACCATCGGAGAGACCAATGAAAAAAATCGCAAAGGTAACAATAAAACATATTCTTTTAACGATATTTTCTCATCATGTATGCCAAAATACCAAAAAGACAATCGATCCTTCTCCAACATCGTCTCTGATAAACTCACATAAATCACCACCAGAATAAACTGAAAAATAAACACAATGATAACCATTTGATTAAATCGCTGATCAATCATGGACCACTTCGCAGAGGGTACTTTACGCGTCATTGCAACCCGTGTCTCGCTGCCTGTCAACACGGCTACTCCCAGGAGAAAGCGAGTGTTTCTTAAAATACTTGAATTCAAAACAACATGTTCACTGCTTATACCAAAAACCATCTCCCTTTCTTCTGCTTCATTTCCATGTGGTATTTGAACGCGAGCAGATCCTGTAAAACTATGAAGAAATGGTTTAGGCCCTTCGGATTCTACAACGCATGCCGCATCCCTAATAAATTCTGCCGCATTGCGTATATCTGTTTCCTCTTCTAACATCAAGTCCACAGTTGCCGTGCTTGTTATTGGTCTCTGTGCATATAAATCACCCAATATGGAATAACGCTTCTTACACGTTGTTTCACCATCCAGTGATTCTGTAGAAACTACAACTTCACCATTTTCATCTGAAGAAAGCAATACAAGAACATCGCACGGCACGACCTCCATTGGTTGTAAAAGCAATAAGTCCCCCACACGTATATCACTACACTTCACCCGTTCTATTGCTAACGTATCGATGTTGATTACACTATATATTCTCGAATTGCACTCCACGTCCATTTTGTGTTGATACCAGTCATCAATGCCTCCTTTTATGGCGGTGATCAGGAAGGCTATGGTCAGCGGCGTGAGTGCAGTGAAGGGACTCACAGGAGCGACAGAAGGAATGAATTGAAGTGCTGTAAGCAGCAGAAAGTAAAGATTAATGGGTCGATGAAACTGTTCAAAGAGGTTCATGGGCAGAAATGTAATGAGTGTGTACTTTGTGTTCGTCACCCTGTTGTCGCAGTACTCGGTGGCGGGGTAGCCGGGCCGCAGTGTTCGCATCTCATCGTCTTCTTCATCTTTTCTACGGCACCAGAAACGAGAAAAAAACTTGGCGATTTCCATCAGGGTCAAACACTTGAAAAGCAGAACAAAAAAAAGGGGAAAATAGAGAAAATAATAATAATGGCAATTATTATTATATACATAAAAAGGAAAGCAAAAATAAACACACACACACACAGAGAGAGAGAGAGAGAGAGAGTTAACAACGACGAAAACAAAAAGAGTAAACGAAATATCACACGCATCATGAATTTAGAGAATTTGCAATAATTCTTCCATCTTTGCAGCTGATTTCTCTTTTAGCATCATCCCTGTCTCAAGTTGAGTAAAAGTTTTACCAAAACGCCATGCCAACCAGCAGTACATCTCTGCTTGGCGATACACACTCTCCATCTTCGTCAATATCTGCTGAATCCTTCTTTTATCTTGCATGCAAACACTACCACTATTATTGCCGTTGCTGCACTGCTGCAATAAAATCTCAAACTCCTCATCCACACGAAGACGAACTTGTTTCCCTGCGGCGTGGTCACGTGCAAACGCTCGAAGAAGATTAAATGTTTCTCTCCTTTGATCACTTAATGGAACATAACAAAACAAAATCCGATCGGATAAAGTCAGGCCATTTACAGATTCCAACTCCTTCGCAATTTGTAGTAATGAGCGTGACAGATCACATGGAAAGAACAAATCCCCAGCCTGGCAACTCTCTGCAAAATCCCTCATGCATTCGTAGAATGTTATCAAATGCTCATCTCCCTTTTTACAGTCTTCTTTTTCTTCGAGTCCTCGTAGCCTCATGTAAAGTTCAAGTACATCAACAGTAGGAAGGAGCCCCGCTTTTTTTAATGGAGTAAGACGGCTATGAACTGCTTCAGATAATAATGGAAAATCTTCAGAACAGAGAGTTGTGCATCTACCAACTGGACTGGTGTGTAGTAGACCAAACCGACCTGCACGACCAGCTACTTGTAAAGCTGTTGCTTGTGGTAAAACAATCATCTGTTTACCATCAAATTTCCTCATGGAATGAAAAATAATACGCTCAATACTCATATTCAAACCATATGCGATGGCATCTGTAGAGATGAGAACATGTTTTTTCTTAGATTTCCCTTGAATAACTTCCTTCACACCATTATTGAATGCATCTGCTTGGGATTCACGGACCGCAAAGGGCATGGCACCATAAATGCAATGTACAACACTACCAGGAATATTTTCAAGATTTTTCTTCATATCAAAAATCGCTCGTCGTGAGAAACATACAAGAGTATCACCATTTTCGATCCGCTGTAGATTTCCATCCAATGAAGGAGAAACCTCAAGTGGAACAAGTCGCTTGTGCGACACCAACTCTAATCCACGTAGCTCATATGTTTTGTAAAGCAAGTTGCGAATCAGTGGAATAGAACGTTCCTCGCCACACAAATGAATCTCTCGTGCTGGTAGTCCCAAAAGAGCCCGCGTCCATGCCCACCCTCGGTCCCTGTCAGCAATCATCTGCACCTCATCAATGACCCCCACATCAATCTGAAAATCAATCGGCGTCATTTCTACTGTGCATGAAACGTGCTCCGCACATCCCCCAAATCGGCGTTCATCGCCTATTAACAAGTCGCATGGAATTTTCGCATTGATTCGCTTCCATACTTGGGCTGCAAGTGCCTTGAGAGGTGCACAATACACACCACTCTTTGCCTTCACCAGAGCCTCCAGGGCGGCATGTGTCTTCCCACTGTTGGTAGGCCCATAGTGGAAAATAAATCGGCGTCGCATAAAGCGGGCCTTTGGATACCAATTCCAGGGCTCATGCATCGTCACTTTCTCTGGGGCCTTCCGGGCAACATACCATTTCTCAAATTGTGGTAAAACAACATTGATTCGGTCCATTTCATTCTCGGCCTTGGTTAATTTCTCCAGCCAAGCAGATTCCCCAACAAGAGAACTATCCCTCACAAATTCACCCAAGTGACGCAGTGCATTTTCGACAGACGCCTCGTGGATTAGTTGACGCAAATTTTCCCGACTAGAGCTGCTGCAATAAATGTGCTCACACGTCATCCGTAACAAAGTCGCTGCATTACTGGAACCACAACTTCTTCGCTGCAACGCTATTCCGGAAAACATCACGCCTCTATCCGCAGAGGCAACAACAACGCCCTTCCGCATTTGATTCCTAGGACCCACGGCCACCACCTCTCTCACCACACACGCATAACACTTGCTCTTTCCCCTTCACACGCAAGCACGGTTCGGCCTTTTCTTTTATTTTTGGTTGCTTTATTCTATTGTTGTTCTTGAAGAGAAAGAGACAAAGTCAAATAGAGGGAAAATATAAAAGGATGAAGAAGAAATACAGAATAAAAGCGCATCCAAGGTGAGAAACCAACAAAAAAAAACAAAAAAAAATTCATTTAAACAGTTAATCAATAATATCACTCCCCCATCACACCAGGTGAGTCTTCAGAACTCAAAGGCAGGAGCGAACATGCTCAACAGAGAGAGACAGAAAAGCATTGCAATACGCATACTTCGAATTTTTGTATGTGTGCTGCCCAGTACCCCTTCCATTCTCTCCTTACTTCTTTGTTTCATGTTTTAAATAAATATATAAATAGACTATTTTTGCCTTGTCTTCCCATTTTCTACGCACACCTCTATCTTTTTTTCTTTGCTTCTTTTTGTCTTTTTTTTGTTTCCCTTCTTTTTTCTCCGTTTCTCTTAAGTAATAATAAAACCTCCGGGTAGTGAGCAGAACATCTAAAGGCCATGATCTCCACAACATGCGCATTTATCCCCCGTCTCTCTTTCTTTTTCGAAGCGGACACTCATAAAAAGAAAAGAAAGACAAGACAAGCACGAACAAGCAGAGAGACACGCATGAGAACAACAGCAAACATACACACACAAACACGCGAAAAAAAAAAAAACGGAACAAAACCGAACATAAGAATAGATAAGATCCAGCGGCAATGTTATTCTTCTTCTTCATTTCTGCAAGTTGTACGGTAGGCCGATTCTAGGTCTTCATCAACCTCTCCAAAGAGGAAGTCTTTCTCGTGCTCGCGAAGCAACTCCACACTGCGACGCAGATCAAGAAACAGAGAATAGACTCTCTTGATGTCGTTGATCGACACTGTGGAGGCTCGACGTTTTTGGGCCACCAAATTTGCCGTTGTAATGAGTTGAAGGACATACCGTAACGAAGTACTTTTACCAAGCATAGTAAGGAGCGCAATGGCATCTTCATCCATTTCCACATCTTCTTCTTCACAACGAATGCGAATAATTTTGCTAAGCTCCGCCTCGGAATACGGTTTGGTTGTAATGATGATCATACGATCAAGGAGATCAATGGGAATACCATGCGGTGCTTTGTATTGTGTTCCACGGATGCGAGATATACCACGATTAGAGGCCATAATTACAACAGGTGCAAGTGGGCTTTCCAATGCACGATTCAACCACGAAAAACATTCAATATCAAGCATGTGCACTTCATCAATAAAAAGCACACCAGGAACAATTTCACCTTTGCCTTCTTCACGCCACTCGGCCACACGTTGATCAATTTGCTCACGCACCTCCTGCCGAATTTCACCCGTATCACCCGCGAACAAGGCAAGAAACCCTTGTTGCCTTGAATTAATAACATCCACTTCGTGAAGAGTTACTGTATGTACCACTTCCTTCCGTTTTGATAGCTCACCCTCTGGAGTTTGAACAAATCGTGTGTTGGATGACATGGCATCATAATCTTTGCTTCGCACGAAGCTACGACCCAATTTATTTACTCGGCCTGTGGCTTTATCAATCGTAATGACATCACCTACCTGCACCTTTTCCTTCTGGAGACTCTCAATCATCTTAACCCCAAGGTCAAATGTGGACTCCATATCCGATGTTTTAAGCACCAGCTGCCCTGTGCGCCCTCTTGCTTCCGCCGGGTTGGTGGACGGTCGCTCAATAGAGATCTCAACCACCTCACCCTCTATCATCTCCGTCTCCTCCTTGATGCGCACGCCAATGCTGCGGCGGAATGCCTGCGTGAGAGCCTCCGTCTTGGACATCTCGAGCGAGAAGATCTCGCTGCCGGCGATCATGGTGAAGGGCGTCTCGACGCCAAGGGCCTGCGCCATCCCCATCGCAATCGCCGTCTTGCCGCTGCCCGGGCCACCGGCGAGCAGGACGCAGCGGCCGGCGATCTTCCCCTCCCGGATCATCTGCACCACCACACCGGCAGCGCGGCGCGCCTCCACCTGCCCGACCATTCCCTGGCTGCTCAGGCGCGCCTCAAGGGCATCGTCAAGGCCAAGGCCACGAATGTGTGAGTGCGCCCCAACCCGCTCAACACGCGTGAGATCTCGTGCCTCGTCCGTTCGAATCGTTGTCGCCATTTTGCTTTCAGACGCTTGAAAAAAAGGAGAGAAAACAAATCAAAAATTTATTATTTTATTCTCCTCTACAAATTACCTTTCCTTCCTCGTTCAAAAAAGAAAAAAAATAACAATAAAAAAAGATGAAGATAAAAAAAAGAGCAGAAGAAAAACCAAAGAAAAAGATGTGTCTGAGTGCCAGCGAAATGTTGGCCTCAGGATGAACAAGCTCAGAGTTCAACTCCATATACTGTTGAACAGAAGAATTCCCCACCAAATATGTATGTATATACCTACAGCACAAAATGAGATGTACAGAACAACTGGTAGGTAACACGTAGGCAACGTGTGTGTGTGTGACATGAAATATACAACTGAACGCGCAATTCATGCAAGTATAATCTTATAGGAAGATAAGCTACACTTCATTCCCCCAAATCATGGGTGATTGCGTCCTCAACGCGACAAAGATATATCAATTCATTTTTCTCTTTTTGGTATTCATTGTTTTCTTTTTCTGTGTTTCCTGCTTTTTCTACCGTCTTTTCCTCTTTTTTTTGCTGTTGATTTTACTTCTGTAATTGAAATGCGTGTATTTGTCCACGTTAAGAGTTCCTACAGTTTTGAGGCAGCTAATGCATTCTCTGCAATATCGGTAAACTTTTTTTTCGCCTCTTCCTTGCTCATGCTCCCGCAGTTCTTATATGCTTTCCATTTAGCATACGCAGCAATACTCAAACGAGAAGGCTGAGGTCGTGTATTTGGGCCATGCATAGCCTGATTCCACAATCCATACAGCTCGAGTTTCGTGGAAAGAGACATGGGTGGTCGTGTCGCCTTTGTCTCGACAATCTTTGCCACACGCTTAAACCTTTCTTCAAGTGACTCCTCGGACATAATCGCACCTTCTCTACTACACTTTTCACTTCACTTGTGAGAATGAAAACAATAAGTACAATATAGGGCAAAAAATAGCAATAAAATAAATTTGAAAAAAAAAAGCAATAACAATAGCAATAGTAGCAATACATTTAATGCACACAGTCATTCATTTTCCGTGTAAACAACAAGAACAGAAGTTGTTGACGAACGGAGGGAAGGGAGAATTTATTTTAAAATGAACAAAAGTTCTTAAGAACATGGTATCAAGTGGATATTAAACTGTACGCACAACAAAACGGCCAGACTTCGTGATATACTTGACACCCTTATACGGCTTCCCTATATCGTTCAACACCTGAACACCATCCACGCAGATAGAACTCAAAAGATAATTTGGGATGCTAAATTCAATGACAACGGAATCCCCGGTACATGGAACTACTGCATCTGCACCCTTCTCCATAGCAAAAGAAAATTCACCACTTAGCGAGCTTGTTCCACGGAAAAGGCTTCCAACATTCCACGTCAAGACGCTTCGTGCCTTGTGAAAATTTGTGGTACCTTGTGTGCTACTATGAACCTGCACCGTCTCTGTTTGCGGAGGAAGAGGTAAGTGGATGACAACCTTCTGAATTTCATAATCTCTCTTTTTCACTGGGTGTCCTCCGCCTCGAATCCCTACCATACAGTTAAAACGACCACCATTTGTATCAAATGTAATTTGCGGGCTTACATAAAAAGGGAGTTGAATTTGGAGAAGTGGTTTGCAGATATACTCCAAAAGCGTGAATTTCCCGTCCGGTGGGATAAAACTAACGGTACGATCCGACTCATAACGATGACGACGCACACATCTATGAAAAGCAACGTCGTCAATCAGATCCAAGTTCGATAGTCGCATGACAACATCCGGCATTCCACTTAAGCGACAGTTTACACTCACTGCACCACGAACAGCAGTTCGCACAAGATTCCCCTCGCAGTCAACAATACAATCCAACTCCTCCACGACATCAAAAAATATTTCATTTGAAGTGTGCTTTGTCGAGGGATCCCTCCATGGAACAGAACGCACCCCAATATGTCTTCGCTTTATCTTCGGTGGGGCATCAATAACGGAACGAAATTTATTCTCCAAAGTCAGTGGCATCACCAACTCTTGCAAAGCGTACATCTCTGTTGTGAGTGGGTACCCATTATCAATAAGTTCTTCTAATAGCTGATACACCACCGAAAAATTCTCACGTAGAGTATTTTCAGAGAGAACTTTCAGGTACTCCTGAATCACATTCGCAATAAGAGATAAAATTTCTATTGCCAGCAGAGGAAACCCCTCGCTCTCCACAATAGCTAAGATAACCACATCATTTCGGTGAATCTGAACAAAGGCAAAACGACTGTATGGTGTGACTGCAGGAACATCATCTACAGAGCCCAGCGGGGCCATGAACGCACTCCAAAAATCTTCAAGAACGCTGCGACTCATTTTTTCACGAAACTGTTTCTCAATTATAACCTCGCCATGGTGATTTAAGAAAAATATACTCGATATCATAGAATCACCTGCCCTTGCACAGTCAATAGCTGATCTCATTATTACCACCCGCAGGATTAGAAAAAGAAAATAAGAAAGAGAAGAACGAGCAAAGAAAGCATTGCATGAACATTACAAATAAATAGATAAAGAAAGAAAAATAGAAACCAAAGAAAAAGGCACAAAGGGAAACATATATATATATATATATATATATATATATATATATATATATATATATACATAGAACGAAAATTAATAGGAAAGAAAACATATGTACCACCTCTCCCACTCCCCACAAACTCCGTCAAGATCCAACACCGCCACAGAATAAATAAGACTCAAGGTACAAATGTATCCTGCAGCGGGCCGCAATAGGTAGAACAAAAAAAGGCAAAACGCCATAATAGAGCATACAAGATAATCTTCAATAGTTCATTATATATTTATATCTTCCCCCTCTTCTTTCTTTTTATATTTTCTTTTTCTCAGTGCAAGTCTTCTTCCTTCTTTTCTTATCTTTGACATTCATATTCTTTTTTCCTTTGGTATTTATATATTATTTTCTACCTTTTTTCTTTTCTTTATTTTTTTCTCGCAAAAGAGTTATCAAACAATCAATTGTCCATGTTAACAATACTGTTTGTACCCTTAGCTCCCAACATTCAATTTCTTCCTGTTCCTCGCTCAGTTGTTCTCTCCCACTATGCCTTCTTTCCCCCCCCCCTATGACTCTGTTAACACCATGTTCTAGGCCGCGCCACCGCGAGATGACCCGCCGCGTCCGCCACGGGAGGTGCCAGTGCCGCCACCGCCGCGCGGGCTTCCGCGTGAGGAGTCACGCCCGCGACTGCGGCTGCTGCCGTTGGTGTTGCCCCCACGGCCACCGCCACGACTGCCGCGGCCGCGGTTTCCGCCGGACGACTCCCCGGGCTCGCGCTCCTCCTGCTCCTTCACCTCGCTCTCGGGAAGCGGCTCCTGGTACCCGGGATGCTTCTTGTCGAGCGGCTTGAGGGAGAGTGTGATGAGGATGGTTGACACCTTGCGCTCCACTTCCATATTCTCCTTCTTTCCGTCAACGGCCTCGTACTCGTCGTGGATGACCTCCGAGGAGATGTCTGTGGTCTGGTGCAGGCCAGCAACACGACGCTTCACAATCTCCGCGATGTTCACCGCATTGTGGATAGCGGCACCCATCGCGCTGATCTTGACCGTGTCGTGCTGCGTCTTCCCATCCTCGCCCCGGAGCAACGCAATCGCGTATGTGATGTAGCTGCGCTGGCCATGCCTGGCCGTCACACGGATCTCGTTTTCGGGCCCTTGGCCCTTCTCCTTTCCACCGTCATTCTTACGAACACGACGGTATTCTTCACGGGATGGATAAGCCGGCATCGTTGAGGTTTGTTTCTGAAAATGAAAACAGTCTAAAAGATAAAATAAAAAAGTTTTGTTCCTCAGCCAATGATTGGCCGCAGATCTACGAGGACAAAAGGGAGAAACAAGTCAATGAAATAGGCGGCTAACACACAGAAGAGACATATATATATATATATATATATATATATATGAACTCATATTTTCACTATCTTATATCCCGTAATGTACTCCCTGTATTTGTTTTTCTCTTTTTTTTTCGTTTTTTTCCGCCTTCTTTAGTTTTTTCCAACTCCATATATTTTTTTCCTTTTCTTTTATTCTTTGATTTTGGAAGGGAGAACACTTGGAGGACGAAGCAAGGAAAATGCAAAAATAAAAATGAAAAGGAATGTCATCACAACGCACGACATCCCATAAGTCAGAACATATATATATATATATATATATATCCTTCTTTTTGCACACTTCCCTACATTTGTATTCTCCCTTCGTCGCTATTGGCTTCATACTTTTCCTTTTCCTTCCTGTTTCTTTCATATACGCCTCTAGTGGCTTTTCTTGTGCGACATGCAAGAAGCAGAAATTTCGTTCATTTCCCACGGTGAGCATTCTGATACCTACTGTTTTTTTTTTTGCTTCTCGTTTCTTTGCATCCACTCCCCTTCTTTCCCTTAGACTTTTTTTCCTGCCCCTCCGTCTTATATGTATGTGGTGGGGAGGGGGTTCATTTTTTCTTTCTGTTCTCTCCTCATTTGTCTCCCCTTTGTGAAGATGAGTTTTTCCTCTTCCTCCTTTGGTTTTTTCTTTGCTCCAATCGTTTTCCATCATCCATCTCACACAGTTCGCACAGCTCATGAGTAATTTTACCCTCCCCCTCCAGATCTTTTTTTTTGTTTGTGTTTTATTTTTTTCCGACTCCATTCCTTCTTCGTGCTTCCTCGCTAGTATCAAAACTCCAACACAATCAAGGCGAGAAGACGGTCAATAGTATTACTTCTTGGTGGCACCAGCAAAGCGAACAAGCACAAAAGAATGGGAGGGAGGGAAAAAAACGCACCGACAGGTTCACTTCGGTGTCTTTTCTTGCAGTGCTCTCGTTTCTTAGTCTCACCAGACAAATATAATACCATGCTGTTACTGGATGTCTGCTTTCTTCTCTTGCAGTTACACGCCAGAATTTTTTTTCTAGGGGATCGAGTAACAGATATAGACACAGTTGCACTATCTGTACATTTTGCAGTGAGCAAGGTGACTGCCTCCTGCAGACAAATACGGATTATGGCGGAGCGGAAAAGGGAAGTTGGTAACAGAACACTGGCAAAAGGACAGGAAACAAATTCTACCGTTTCCCCCCAAGCTCAGAGATATATGTATAGAGGACTACACAGCAAAATATATATATATATATATATATATAATTCATGTGCTGGAGGTAACAGGCATAAGTTCGTTCCCCATTGCTCCCATACACAAATAACTCCCAGCACAGCAGTAGCAATTTGAAAACAAACAAACCAATAACAACAACAAGAATAAAAAAAGACAGAAGTGATTTCAAAACAAAGTATCACTCTGCCTCACGCAAATATATACGATTTTTTTTTCGTTTTCATGATAGTCAAAAATCCACTCCGAATCTCATAAAACCAAAAAAGAAAAAACATCACTGCTGCTTTAACTGAGAGTAGTGTTGTGTGAATCGCAAGGTAGTTATCGTCTAGGATGAGAAATGTGATGCTGATAGAAGGCAATAAAAAAAAAAACGAAGAAAAAATAGCAACATAGCGCACGAGTGAATAGCCGCCAATTGTCCTTCATTATTCATCATCTTCACTACTTCTCACACGCACCCTCCTCCCGCCTTTGTCACCTGTTCCTCGTGCAAGCATGCCTCCCTACACATCAAAACACCCACGTCAATGTTAATTGATTTCCGTTTTCTTCATGTTTTTTCCCTCAGCTTGGCTTGGATGGACCACCAAAGTGATCCCACCAACCCAGCCCTTATGATATAACCTGTAGCTTCTGATCCCTCTTTTTCGTTTGACTAGTCATGCTTGACTTTCTTACAACCACACCCATGCCGTTCATCCTTTCCGTCCTTTCTTAACAATCGACTTTGCGGAGAAAAAGCTCTAG
Organism: Trypanosoma lewisi; assembly: GCA_036321185.1. Taxonomy (NCBI): domain Eukaryota; phylum Euglenozoa; class Kinetoplastea; order Trypanosomatida; family Trypanosomatidae; genus Trypanosoma; species Trypanosoma lewisi. The sequence goes on along the minus strand of JAWVMQ010000171.1, from coordinate 197,795 downwards.
CTTGAAATTGGCACGGTAGATATTTATTCCCCTTCTTGCCTTCACCAACTTCTCACTTTCCTCTCTTCGTCTTGTTACTTTCCTCGAAACAGGGAGTTTTTTTTCTTTGTCTGAGTCAGTTATTTTTTTAATAAAGCGTCTTCATAGCCCCCTCATTGTCTTTTTCTTTTTTCTCCTCATGCTTCATTCCTACCCCATTTGCACACACACACACACATAGACGCAGAACAGCAATATTTTATTGTGAGATTTTTTTCTTTCCTCGTCCCCTCTATACGTTTGCTTTTTTTTCTTTTTTCCATCTCTTCGGCGTGTTTTTCTTTTATTTGACTTTGTTTAATTTTTGTTTTTACGCACCGCATTGTCTCCGCATCATTCGGTTGGAAAGATGTACGGGTCGCGGACCACAGCAAAGCAGGAATACAACAGATCCCCACACCCAAGAACATAACTTCCTCTTTTCACACAATAGTTGCCTACAAAAAGTTCCGTTTCTGCACTTACTTCTTTTCTTTGCATCTCCACTTCGACAAGCACCACTCGGACAACTGTTACATCACTCCACACGACGATCATTACGACGATCAGGGCCCCCACCGCGAGATGACCCGCCGCGTCCGCCACGGGAGGTGCCAGTGCCGCCACCGCCGCGCGGGCTTCCGCGTGAGGAGTCACGCCCGCGACTGCGGCTGCTGCCGTTGGTGTTGCCCCCACGGCCACCGCCACGACTGCCGCGGCCGCGGTTTCCGCCGGACGACTCCCCGGGCTCGCGCTCCTCCTGCTCCTTCACCTCGCTCTCGGGAAGCGGCTCCTGGTACCCGGGATGCTTCTTGTCGAGCGGCTTGAGGGAGAGTGTGATGAGGATGGTTGACACCTTGCGCTCCACTTCCATATTCTCCTTCTTTCCGTCAACGGCCTCGTACTCGTCGTGGATGACCTCCGAGGAGATGTCTGTGGTCTGGTGCAGGCCAGCAACACGACGCTTCACAATCTCCGCGATGTTCACCGCATTGTGGATAGCGGCACCCATCGCGCTGATCTTGACCGTGTCGTGCTGCGTCTTCCCATCCTCGCCCCGGAGCAACGCAATCGCGTACGTGATGTAGCTGCGCTGGCCATGCCTGGCCGTCACACGGATCTCGTTTTCGGGCCCTTGGCCCTTCTCCTTTCCACCGTCATTCTTACGAACACGACGGTATTCTTCACGGGATGGATAAGCCGGCATCGTTGAGGTGCAAAGACTCCTTTGGGTTTTCTTTATATTGTGTTTTTCAAAATCTCTTTGATGACTGGTAAGTAAAGCATCCGCATAAAGAACAAGAAAAAAAAAAGAAACAAAGGAGAAACAAACTAATAAAATAGTCGGCTAACATACAGAAAACAGAAAAAAAGGACACCATGAAGAACAATGCAATTCCCATGTGATAAAAAGACTAAATCATCTCTCACACAGGCTCCCATGCTATAATATTCTCTGTTGTACTTGTCTAATAGAGACGGTACCACAATAATGTTTTACGTGGAATACAATATATATTCAATTAAGGAAAGTAAGGCGCATAACATGATGCGGAATTATCCCAATTCTATCTTCGTACTTTTTTTTTTGGTATTGTTCTACACCCTCTTCCTGTTCTTGCGTTTTCATAGCTCGCTAGTGGGATTTGTTACATCTTTTTCATTCGGTTATCTTTCTTCTTTTCGTTTCGTCTCTCTTTCTGATATATTCTTACAAACAATGATGAGGCGACATTGCCAACAGATATACACTCACATTACTCCTACCACATATACATACAAGCATAGGCATGTACGTATATTTACTTTGCCTCCTCGGGTTTCTCTCTGCCAAGGCAATTGTAAAAAAAAAAAGCGAAAACTATGGTAAAAACAAAAACAAAACAAATGTAGCAGAGATAGAAACAACAACAATATTTAAGAACGTTCTTGATTCATACTCACCATCATACGGATTTGTTCACTTTTCTACTATACCATGTGCACCTCCACAACTAAATGTGTAGGAGGTTACAATAGTAGATCATTGACAGTGCATCACGCATTTATAATGCACACATTTCCCATGAAGAGACATAAGAGAAGATGTTTCTTGCTTTGAGTGAAAGGGAAGTAGGGCCATTAAAAAAAAAAAATGCGTATGTCAATAATTATTATCTCTATTCTTTTTTGGTTTTTCTTTCCTTCTCCACTTTATTACGACAGAGAAAAAAGGAATCCCCATATCCCGTTCCTGCTTCATCACAGAATACAAAAAAGGACACACAACAAGAACGACAAAAAGTATACAAAGGTCTACCTACTTCACCAGAAGAGTTATGCGGTGTTAGAATGCTTTGCCACTTGTTCGTTCATTAGAGACAGCTGACGCTCAAAAGCCCGCCTGTTTAACTCCCGGAGGGATGTAAGAAGCTCTTCTATAGACTTTTGGTGAGTTTCCATCCATTCCTTTTGTTCGTTGAATGACTGGAGACGCGAGTCCAGCAACGCCAAAGTAACCTTTACTGCAGCTCGTGATTTCTCTGCACATGCAGCTGCGTTATCTAACTCTTCTATCACCTCCGGGACCTCCTTCTCGCGGGTGCTCCAGAAGACACGCTGCAGTGTAAGCGACGCCGTGCGGAACGTTTGTCGCACGCGCTGGTTGTCTTGTTCGTGCTCGTTGAGTACATCCTTTTCGTTCACAGTCTCATCCTCAGAAACCTTAAGAAAAGATGCATACTCTTCCCTCAAAATCGTGAGACGGTCCTGTAGTGTTTCGATGATGTTCTGCAGTGCTGTTTCATATTGACGCACAATCATCTCGTTCGTCTTTTCCTCTTTACTTACATCTGTGTTACGTTGGGCCCGGGACTCTTCTTGGCGCTTCTGATGATCTTCAGCAAGCTTTGTGTCACGAAAAGCCTTCAATTGCAGCTTTAGTGCCAGTAGATTGTTCTCATAGATGACTGCATCCGACTGACGGGCCTCCTCTGAAAGTTTCAATGCTTCGGACAGGCGTTGGATCTCTCCACGTGCCTCTGACTCCGATTCTTGCGTCTTCTCGAGTACGCCAGCCATATCCTCCATGCGCCCCATGAGTTTTGCAAATTCCTCAGCGCGGTCAGTGTCCACAGATGCTGCACGTGAGAATGCATCCCCGTTAGCTGGCTCACTCTTTGATCGTAATCGGGCACGTAGGTTCTCAATGACTACATCCTTTGCAAGCAGATTCTCTTCAAATTCACGCTCCTTTGCCTCCATCTCCTTCTTGTTCTCTTGTATGATGGCAGCGATCAATTCATTTTGACGCATTGCATGCTTGTCAAGTCTCTTACGCTCTCGCTTAATTGCCTCCAGTGCCTTCTTCCTTTCCTCTTCAAGACGCTTGTTCTCTGCCTCGCTTGCACGCAGTGCCTCCTGTGCCTTACCGAGCGCATCGCTTAAGTTCTGCTCCTTTTCGTGAAGTTGCTGCATCAGCTCCTTTTCCAGTTCGTGCTTCTCTCGCTCGAGTTCCTCAACCTTCTTCGCATTCTCCTCCTGTAATTTCTCAAGTTCGTTTTTCATCTGCTCCTCCAGCTCTGCAATTCGTTTAAGAGCCGCGTCCAAGCCGCTCGGGGGAGCATCGCGATTGGCGTACAGTCGCATCACCTCGCGAAAGGGATACAATTCAACGCGTTCCTGAATCTCACTCTCGCCTACGTCCGCGTCGTGCGACACATGGAAGGTCACGTACAGGCTTCCAAGTTTGAAGTCAAGATCCCTGATGTCATCCAGCCCCACCTGGCAAGCAAGGGCCGCCTCAGACACAAAGGTGGTGCATAACGCCCCCATGTGGTTATCCAGCACACATTTCCAGTCATTCCCGTCGAACCGCTTCGTGTGGCGCGTTGTGATGACCATGCAGGACACCGATGATACAGAAGAAATGCCATCCATCAGCTCAGATTTCCCAATCAGTGAAGTGTAGGACGCCTCAGAATCGACACTCGTGCCTTTTTTCTCACTATAACGACCTCCACACATCTCTTCGTTCCATTCAACAGGGGCACGTCCCATCCGCTCGATATCGCAAACCTCCATCACTGAACACGGAAATCAACGAAAAAATATGTGATCAACAAACACAACGACAGGAGAGCAACCAAAAAAAAGTATGTCCTTCTCTGATAGAAGATTTCGTCCTACTGTCATTTGTGTGGGAAAGGGGTAGAAAGAAAACAAAAACAAAAAAACAAAAAAGAGTGGAAGCAAAAGGAATTGCACCGGTGTCTACAGGTATCGCATTCCACGGGGAAAGCCACTGGAAAATCATACACAAAGAGCCCAATGAAAAAAATGTTATTCCACGAAGTCACACTTTAGTAGGTAAAATATGATAACACGAATAAAAATAACCAACCCTCACAAGTCCCTACACCTCACTCAAAAAAAGGAAAGAAAAAAGAATTAAACCCACACACAAAAACAACCAACCAACCAAACAAACAAAAAACTTACTTACAATTATTCCTCACTCTTAACTCTGCACGCAAGTCTTCAATCTCTCTTTCCAATCCATTTATGCGCATTTCATGGGACACACGCGATTTGTCATCACAATCAAGAAAGCTTCTCAATGTATCTCCATGTGACTTCACTCCTTCACGCAAATTCTTAACAGTTCCAACCAGTGATTTGTACACTGCAGCAGCCTCCATCACAGAAGGAATCACACCAGAAACGAACTCATCCTCGCCTTCAATACCGGATAAAGTACGAGAAACAGACACATCACTCAAACCCATAGCATTCCCTGAAGTCCCCAGCATAGATCGCAAAGAGACACACTCACGACAAAATCGGTATACAGGTTCAAATTCGCACAAGCTCTCCCGACAAGAAGCACACTCATACAAGGCCGCATTTGTTACTTTGTGCAGACACAAAGAAGGACGTGGCTCTGGTGTAGATTGCCTGAGATCGAAGCTCAAGGGCAATGTCCGTGTCAGTGCATCCGTTTCTCTTCCAAGGTGGGCCATGGGGTCTGACTCGGGTTCCAGGTTCTGCTGTACAGAACGTGCAGCCCCATACTGTGTGTGCGCACCTCTGTGTGAAGTGGAAAGCTGGTCACTATTAACGCACACTGGCTTTACAAAGCCCTGAGTCTCTTGTACATCCAAGACCGACGGCGTTACAGACGACACTGAGCGCGATTCACCCAGCCACGGCTTCCCCCCAGAAGATACACCCTTATCATATTCACCATCCTTCAGAATCCTTGAGCGAGAAGACGTCTCTTCACTAGATCGCAATAAACCACTAAGAGAACGTGTTTCCCACAAAGAGTTACTTAATGATTCATACAACTGATCCTGCTCACAATACAACCTTTTCACCTCAGACTGCAAATCAGTATTGCGTTCCTGTAGCTCTTTCGCTTCATTTACACACCTAGAAGAGCCCATTTGTTGGGACGGAAAGCCTTCTCCAACATACGGGCCAGCCTGTCTCACCGTACGACTAAAGCCATCAACAAACGCAGAATAAGTCACAGAACACTGACGTTGAAGACGCTGCACCGCCCCCCTCATCCGCAACACACCACACTCATTAACAACCTTTCCCTCCAATTCATCCTCCTGTCGCTCCACTTCGCCAGGCGCCTGCTTCAGCTCCTTCACTTCAGGATCAGTAACTGTGGCACACGCTGCCTCTGCTGGGAATTGCCAATTGGTCGAAGTTGATTGTCTCGCCTCAACCACCGCATCCATGCAATTCATGGCAACACGCGACAATGACAATTCCGCCTCCAAAACATCCCAAATGCGACCTACGTCAATCTCCAACCTTCTTACCCTCTCCATTTGAGAATCCGGGGCGGGAACACGCGCCGTCCCTCCCGTATACACCACATTCCTCGGAATGGCTGCACGCTCAGCCTCCAGTCTTTCCAGCGCAGCACGCGTGTCAGCCAGCTGTGCCTCCATTGCATCCTTCTCTCGCTGCACGTCCTCCAGCGCCTGCTTGAGCTCCTCCACTTCAGGATAGGCTGCACGTCCAGTCTCAGGGTCCTCATCAGTCTTCTCCATGGCAGTACGTTGTGTATGTAGTCTATCACTCTGCTGTGGCGGATTTTTCTGTTGAGGAGTCACTTCTTCAAATCCGTGCAGAATATTACTGTGTTGCTGTTTGGCAGATGCGTCTACATACGTGTGGGGGTAGCTTCTGTGCGTCTGCCGGGGAGAAGCTATGCTATTTTTCTTTGACTTTAGGAGTTCCGATGGTTGGTTGTTGCGTTGCTGGGGTGGGTTATACTGGCTTGCGCCAGACGTTTGTTGATGCTTGTTGTTTGCCGCCTTGTGTGGTTTTTGCTGTGCGGTGTTTTTTGTGCCTGGGAATGTCTCTGGATTAGAGATCCTTTGTGGAGGCGTATCTGTGGATTGTGATGGTTTATTGGTGGTGTTAGAACTTAGCATATAAGGCCTTCCTTCAACAGTGGATTTTTTTTGCGGATTGTCAACACTTGTTTGGATGTCTGTTTGAGGGTCATGAGCGTGGGTGTTGGATGGATACGGATGGTCAAAGCCTGTGTTCTTTGCGTTCTCCCTTGCCTTCACCTTGTTGTCTTTGTTGAGTGAATGCTTGTGCTTGTCGGTGATAAGTTTCGCTCCCTTCGTCCTCGTAGAAACATTATCTGGGTGTAAAGCTGCTGCTACTGTGGATGTAGGGATATTGTACACCAAATGTCCGTCCTCAGACAAAATCATATTCTGTATCTTGTCCACGCCGGGTAGAGTATCCAGTGTATGTTGAAGAGCTTCAATAGTTCGTTGGGCTTGTTCAAGTTTAGTCTTCAGAACTTTTTCATTACGAGTAGCCTTATCTACACATGCTTGAAGGACTTTAATCTCGCGCTCCTTTTTCGTGCACTCAAAACTCTTCTTATTATTTTCCTCTCTTAGCTTTGCTAACTCATCTTGCAGCTTCTTGACTTTAGCACGAGACTCCTCTAATGATTCCTGTTGCTCCTCATTTTGTGGGATGGCCTTACAGATGCTAGTAGCATCTACACAAGAAACAATTTGACTGTGAGGGTCTTTTATGAACATGGCATCCCGACCTTCCCCAGCAAAAAGTCCTTTTGCATTGAGACAGCGTGCTCGGAGTGATCGTGCAAGGCAAAATGAGTACACGGATGTGCGACGATCAATTTCAACTGGATCGCATTTGTCATCGTGAAATACATGAAATTCAGCGCATAGCCTTCCGTCTGAATACGTTATCTCAGACGCACACTCTGCATAAGTTTCACAGCAAACAAATATATCACATGTAAGTGCCTGCAGAAACTCTTCATAGTGTTGTGCTAACACAGGATCCCAATCATCACCGTCAAGAGATATTCGATGAAGTGTCGGTGAACCACACTTTGCTGACTCAGGAGAAAACATGGTGTAAAGTGTTCTTTGAAGCTTAGCCACCCCACTTTGTGTCTCAGCGAACTCTTCTTCACGGGCGTAGCACATAACCCTATGTTGTTCGAGCTCCTTTTGAAGTTCATCGTTGGTACGACGCAATGTCTCCAATTCCTTCTCAGCATATGAATAAATTTTTCGTGGAATAAGGCGTTCAGACTCGGAGTTCAGTGCGTGGCCTAGTTTCCTCAGTTTCTTTACCTCTTGCCCCACATAGGTATTACCAGCAGGAAGGTCCCCAATTCGATTTTCAAGATTCTCAGTGCACTGCATTATCTCATTGATGATGGCTACAAAATCACCCGTTTCCACTTGATGTTCTTTCTCTTGTAATAGCTGTGTCTGAATCTCACGGTCAACAGCATCTCCACCACCCCAGCTGTGAACTTGATTATGAGTATCAGATTGATAAGCCCGCAAATCCCAGACTATTTCTTGAAGTGAAGCGATGCCAAATTCTACGTTACTCACATGTTCCTCTTCTTTAATTTTAAATCGCTTATACTCCCTCTGCATGTTATTATACACTTCTTCAAGTTCATCATATGACTCATGCGAGGTGTCGAACTCCCCCTTTACACCAGATTCATTATTATTATTATTATCTATCCGATGCTTTGTAATATATCTAAGTAGCTCTGGTCGGTGGAACGAAGCCAAACGTGGTATATTATAGGTCGTAGGGAAAGCAGTTATTATAGAAGAACGCAAAATTATTCTTTCCTCAGCTCGTGGAAGTGTAAGTGATCTATATGGGTCACCCTCCACGTTATTGATTCGGCCACGCAGTGATGCAATTTCCCGAATGAGACGCACCAAATGATCACTCATGTTTCCAACATTCAAATATGAAGCCGATTCCAGTTCTTTAAAGAATCCTAATTGCGACAAAACCCATTCATGAAGTGGACCCGCTGCGTGCGAAGATTTATATGCTTGTTCGACAGTAATGCTTTTGCTATGGCGTCGTTGCAGAATCTCTGCTTGACGCTGTGATGAAACCTTTGAAGAGTCAAAATTTAAAACGAGCGAAATAAACCCTGAGTGACCAATTACGTTCTTCACATGCACCCATGAGGAACCTCTTGAAGCATGTCCAATGATTTCAATAACATCAGACAGTATATACTTCACGATGGTGGAAGGCGTCTTGTAAGACTGAATCTCTCGAAGACAGGCAGCCTCAATCCCACTAACCTTTGCACGAGCCTCGGCAATTTCTCTCTGACGAACAGCAATACGTTCTATTGCATCTTTTTCCATCCCTGTGCAAAGCTTCTCCGCCAATTCGGCAAGTCGCCTTTTGCCCATCTCAAGTTGCTGCTGCCCTTCGGGTCCAAGAGCGGTGTGAGACACGGATACACGGGCAGTATGACTCGAGAGAGATGTCACCACTCCCGTCTCGTAATACCATACATCTCCTACTAAAGTATCAAATGCTACTGAACTCCCCACAGAAATAGCATCGGGGATTGTAATGGGGAACTCATTCCCACTCACAGACGACTGCTCAACAAGCATTTTTTTCTTCGTTTTTTCTTTCTTCTTTTTATTTCCTTCTTGATTTCCCTACTTCCGTTGTTACCTCTCGCGCAAAACAGGAAATTTTTTTTTGTATCTTTTTCTTTTTTTAACTTGATAACGAGAAATATTTGCTTTTTGTTTTCTTTTCAATTAATTTTTTTTCTTTACTGTTTTCCCGTTTGACGCCTCAGTCGCGTACACTGATCAACTTTTATAACTGAACTGGTAATGTGTCCTCAATATATATAATTTCCAAGAATAACAATAGACACAATAAAGTAAAATAAATAAATGAAAAAAAAAGAATACAACAATAAAACCTGAGGACACACCCAGTAAAAAAAAAAAAAAACGCTTTTATTTACCTTTTTTCCCCTCCTTTCGCTCAGTCTTACTTTTCTTACCTTCTTTGAATTAATTCAGTTTCCTTTTTTCTCCTTGCTTTCTGTACTCCTTCACCCTTAAAAAAATTTTTTGTTTCAACGCGGCAACAGTAGTGGTTCTATAACCGCTACCAAAAGCATTACTTAAATTTGTGATAGGAAATTTAACCTTTCTTGGGCTTCAGCGACGTGACGTCGGCTGGTTTACTGGGACCAGATGCACATTACAAAGCAGGACAAACAAAAAGAAAAAAAAATGAAAAAAAAAGGAAAACAGGGAAACAGGGAAACGAAAATAAATGAAGTACAGAATCCGAAATAGAACATATTCTCATATATCCACAACAAGAACCATATATATATATCAAGGCCATTGTTATAACTACAAAAAAAAAATACAACAAATTCGAAAATGTAATCATCCATCCAACTGAGATTCAGCAGTCTCATTTCTATTCGACAATGTCATATTGGATACCAACTCTCTAGATGATTCTAATTGTTCACCATTCATCTCCTCGTATATCTTTTCCTGTCGAAGAAGGAAAACTACCGCTTTTGCCAAAAGAGTCTTCCACCGAGACACTGTCAGACATTTCTGGAGAACATCAATTTCCTGTTGCTTTCTCAGCAAGTCCCCGGATTGATGCTTTATGCATTCTGCCATCTCAGCTTGGACCGTGTCGAGGGCCCCATAATCCCTTGTAAATATTCGATGTGCTTCTTCAAGTCTCCTAGCAACTTGAAGTACATCAGAAAGTCTTTGTTTGAGTTCTAATTCACGTTGGTATCCTTGCTCGTGTTCACTTTTGATATTCTCCTTCAGGGTAGATATCTCCTGAGCCAACATTATCTTCTCATTCATAAGTGAAGTTATCTCAGCTTGGGAACATTCACATCCCAATTGTTTTTTGGTTGCAGTCGCTACCTGGTTTTTAAGTTGTTCAACTTCCTTTTGGAGTCGTTGATTTTGTGTCGTGCAGTGTCTTAGTTCTTTTTCAAGTTCTTCACACCGCATATTGAGGAAAGCAACCTCATCGGACTTCTTACTAGCTAACGTTCCATTGACGGAAACAATCTGGCTCGGTATATTCTCATATCCACGTGAGAGAGATGGATCAGTATGCTCAGAAGTCTCAGAAGAACAAGCACCACGAATCCGTGCAGTTTGAGAAAGTGATGAGGGCACATCTGAAAAAACACCATCCAAGACATGTATACATGAAGCAATAGGAATATTATAAACTGTTTCTGTCCTTTGCAAGATCCTACCCAACAAAAACAACTCAATATCACTCTTGAGCTCTTGGCGTCGCGTTTCTGCTCTTCTTATACTGTTAACACAAGCATCAATTTGCTGTTTTATCTCAATATCATCTGCTAAGAAAAACCGAGCTCGTTGATAGTCTAAAAAAGCAGTAACCCATTTTTGCAATGCGCCCACAACACGAGACTCTCGTGTACAGCTCTCAAAAGAAAATAATGGATGGGCTACATATCGATACAAAATTGTTCTATAGAGGTCTTCTCTCATGGGTTTATCGTCAATATTGCACAGATCCTCAACAAAAGAAATACTTGAGATAGCATTTTGTACTGTTTTCCAATCATTAGGCATGTCTGCATTTCGAAGAATAGCCATGACAGAGCCACAAACAAGTCTAGAAGATTCGGATAACATCTTGAGTTCACGAATAGAAAACCAATCTTTTCTATCAATATCCTGTAACCGCTTCTTCGCCAATTGAAGAAGAGTATACTCCAGCGCAGATGAGGATCCACCTGATCCCCTGGCGTCAAATTTCTCACGTAGATGCTTGAGTTTCGATTGCAAACTTTGAATGATGGCATCCTCTTCAGCAATATGACGACGCTTGGTATCTAATGAAGAAACCTCAATACCCTTGGCGTACTCCACAATTTGCAGCTTACCTCCATCAACACCAACGACACAGCCATAACAGGTATCTTTCTTTTCAGCAACATCAAAAGCTACAACTTTTCCAAGAAAAGACGTTGGGTCCATTCATCTACAATTAGCACAAACAATTTTAAACCAAGAAAAATAAAACAAATAAGAAATAACTATAACAATAAATCATAAAGAAAGGCAAAGAAGCAAATTATGTTGTACAGGGACTCAAGGTATTTAGAAGAAAATTATTTAATGAGCTGAATAAAGATTATATATATATATATATATATATATATATATATATATATATTCTTATGTGGGTGAAATACACATATCCTTCTCTAAATCCACACCCAGACTATTTTGAGATAATATGTTATTTCTGGTGAATCTCGTAACTCTGAAAAAAAAAGCGGATACAAGAGGGAGGAAAAAGAGGAGAAGAAAATGGCTAAATAAAGGAATATCTATAATATGAATATATCCAAACTATGAGTAAGAGCTACTAAATCCAGCACACTCTATTTCGTTTTTTTCCCCTCATCACCCTCCTAAGAACAAAGCGATCCATAAAAATAAAGGCAATATAAAGAAAAAAAAGAAACGAAATAAATAAATAAACTGTTCTCCTCATCAAATTTTTCTCTTTTCTTCCGCCCCCGAAAAAAAAGCATATACAGACATAATAATAATAATAATAATAATAATAATACCTGACTACGAATGTTATCTATTTACGGAATAGCGTTTGTAGCCATCAAAACATCAACATGGTGTAAGTTTTCTGGAGAGCTTACCTCCATTCGTTTTAAAAGTTCACTGAAACGCAGCTTTTCATCTTCAACCTCGGCTTCAGTAGGAACAGTCATTTTTCCAAAATCATCACTCTGCATGATAACTTCTACCTGAGCTGACCTTCTTGCGTCTTTTGTCCCGGGATTTTGGGCCACAATAGCAAGACGTTGACGAGGAACGCCCCGATATAAAGAAGCCATTGTGAAGCAGGCATCACCAACGTGATATTCACGTGAACTGCTTTTTGGCTTGTAATAAACATGAAGCGTTATCACATCCTCATCAGGTTGAGCAAGATAAAAAACAAATGTTTCATCAAATCTTATAACAGATGCCAATTCTTTGACAGAAGTCTTATACTTTTCCTTGACAGATTTTACTTTTACAATAACATATCCTGGTTCAGTAATAGTTTTACCATTTCTCATAATATCCGATAGTTCAACAATTGTAACAGCAAGATGTGCTCCATCTGCAACAACAGTTCTTCTTCTTTCTTCAGACAATTGAGTAGATGGTTGAGAATAAATCAATGGCTCTATAGAATGACGTCTTGCGCTTCCACGAGGCGTTCGAGAGGTTCGTCCACTTGATGGGCGTCCTTGACTTCCCGATTTTTTATCTTGAATATTCACAAGTTGCTTCCACAATCCATCATTTGCCTCCCTCATTGTTGCCAATTGATCATTTAATTCTTGAATTCGTTTATCCTTGTATTTTGAAATTCCATTCATATCAGCCTCTTTTTGTGCAATAGCTGCTTCAAGTCTTTTCATTCGATTTTCCATCTCGCTTTCTTTGGAAAAAACAGGCGTTTTTCGTAGCTCCTGCTCATCATTTTTCAACTGATTTTCCAAAAGTGTCAAACGATTTTGAAGGTCTTGTATCTTATCATCCTTCATTTTATTATCATATTGAAGATTGTTAACTCGGTCAATAAGCTGATCTTTTCCAGTTTGATAACGAAGAATATCTTTTTGTCGTTGCGCTTCTAGGTCATCCAAATGCTGAATACACCTGCGCAATTCCTCTTCTTTTGCCCGATGATCAGCATTTCCCAATTCGGAAGCAAGTTCAGCATTCTCACGAGATAATTTCTTAAGTTCCCTCTTTGCTTCCTCTTCATTTGCCCACGCCGCTTCAAGAGCATGCATAACATCTTCAACAGAATCAATCTTATCTTTTGAAAATTTATCAACCACCGATGGATCGATTCCAGCCCGTTTTTTTCTATTTTGATCATTTTCTCTGAAAATTAATTCTTGTAGCTCTTGAAAACGATCCGGTACAGAACTTTTTCTTGAATTTAGTGTAGGTGCGCGTGTTCGTAAGCTGTTACTTTGACGCAAAAGCTCTTCAAATTTTGTCATTTGCTCATTTTGGCGAGCTTCATGAATAGCAAGCTCTTGTGCATGTGTGGCTTTTAAGGCTTCAATTTGTTTTTCAGAACGTCGCAAAGAAGAACGCAATTGTTCATTTTCTTGAAAAACATCTTCTTTTTCAGTATCTGAATATTTATTAGAATTTCTTTCATTTCCATATTTGGAAGTATTTGACATAATGCTTTTATTCTTTTGAGCAGATGCCGCAACAAGAACTTCTAGCTCTTTTATACGAACCTCACGCTCACGTTCCCGATTTTCAATACGGGAACATTTATCCTGAAGACGCTCAATTTCTTCTCGAAGTTCCTCATTTTCCTTTGTAATAACTGCAATCTTTTTGTTAAGAGAAAGGTTAATTTCCTCATACGTCTTTATGCGGTTGGAATTTGATTGTATTTCTGCTTCAAGATCACTGATTTGATCCTCTGAATCTTCTGTCAAGGTAGTTTCAATAGGGAAGGTGGGTGGAATGCGACTCGCTCTTCGTTCTCCTCGAAATGCTGTAACTTCTTGTTTGAAAGAGGCCAATTGATCTTGAAAGGCACGATAAACTTCCTTACCTCCTTGGTTGCTACTTTTTTTTAATGAATTGATTTCTGCTCGTAATGTAGATTCAAGTTGCCACCATTCCCTTTCTTTCGTTCGAAACCGTTCTTCTGCAAGACGCACTTTCTCTTCAAGTTCCACAATATCTTCCTTGAGAAGAGTCTGTTGAAGCTGATGCTCATTGTCACGGTCCTTTATATCACGAAGGTCTCGCTGTTGTGCTGGCCCATCAAGTCGTTGAACAGAAGAAAGTAGCTCTTCATAGTCTTGAATATACCGTGATCTTTCATTTTCCCAAGCATCCTTTCCAAGTGACCACTGATGTTGCTCTTCACGTAGGCGTTCTTCAAGTTCACCGTTTCTTTTTTTAAGAAGAAGCATTTGGGCATCTGTTTTTTCTTGTTGCTCCACAAGCATCTTGCATCTTTGATCAAGCTGATGTTCCCGCTGAATCGATTTACTAATTGAAGCGCGAAGTTCTTCCATTTCGTTTCTCAATTCATTGTTTTCTTCAATCAATTTTATAGCCTCCACATGTATCGCGGAAGCATTGCTGCTTGCCATTTCACCTGATTTCAGCTTTAATAATAAAGAATTATTTTCTTCTTCCAGTACTCGTGCATTTCGATTAGCAAGAGACAGTTTCTCTTCCATATCGCTCACTTCCTTAAGTTGTGTCCTAAGATCCCGGATACGGACCTCTTGCTCATATTCATTAAGCTCCTTTGTTGCAAGTTGCTCTTTAAGTTGAGTGCAGAGTTCATTAAGTTCCTCTATTTTTTGCTTGTATTCAACATTTTTTCTTTGCATCCATTCTGCAGATTGCATCTGTGAAATACCTTTAAAACTCAATTGGTTTTCTTCCCTTTTTTTTTTTGTGTGTGTGTGTGTTTTCTTTTCTTTTCTTTTTTTTGCTTCTATACAGTACACAATAACAAAAGCAAGCAAACTATAAAAAAAGAAAGAGAAGGAAAGAGTAGTATGGAATAATAAATCAAGGATACGTCAGAGTAAGAAAAAATATTTTTTTAAATCATAACTCAAAAAAAAAAAAACGGTAATTTAAATATATATATATATATATATATATATATATATATATATATTAATTTTAAATCAACAATGCATGTAAACAAATAAGATGTACATACTATTCGTTTACTGATAGTAATTAGTTCAAAATAATGCCATCCTTTCCTGTTGAGGGTTAATACGTGTTTTGTCTGTGGGCCGTGCAAAAAAAAAAGAAGGAAAAAAGAGGGGGAGGGCTTAAAATCCTCGACGCGGTTCCACGCCCCAAGGCATGCGAAGAAAAAGCCAAGAAAGCAACTTTTAAGAAAAATAAGCACAGTAAAGGGCAAAGCGCGAACACGGCCCGCCACCCCGCACAGAAACGCTTGAGAAAACGAATCCGGAAAGAAAAGAAAAACCACAGGGAGCATCAACACATCCCGAAGAGAGAACGTAGAAAGTGGAACGAAATGGGCCGCGAGGTGCGTTCGAATAGCGCCGCCCTCGCCGCGCGCGGAGGCCGGAAATAAAAGCTACGCGGCGGCCTCCCCGCCACCCCGCTCTTCTCCCACATCCGCCCGCAGCGCCGCGCGAAGGAAAAACGAAACGCAATAAATTCGCGCGGCGTTCAGGCCCTCCAGGATTTGAAAAGACGGGGCCGGACGTCGCCCGGGCGGCCCGGAAACACCCCACCCGCCATGGTTGTCATTGCCGGCGTTTATGTTTTCATTAGTTTTTTTTTTTTTTGGCATTTGTCCTGCTTCCCCCCCCCCTCCCTCCCTCCTTCGTTGGTTGGCGGCGTGGTGGTTGAGAATCCGGCTTCCAAGTGCGAGGAGGTGGTATGATTTTCTTGTTTTTTTTTTACATTTGTGGTTTATTACTATTTCATCCCACCCACCTTTTTTTTTTCTCTGTATGGGTTAATTGCTCTTTTAGTGGTGTCGAAAGAAGGAAAAAACAGTTAGATTTTGAATTTTCTTGTTGACGATCGGAACCCCTGACTCTTTCTTAAGTGAAATTCTTGCGAATTCTTTTTTTCTTTTTTTTTTCTTTGTTCTCTTTGATTCTGAAAGTGTGTTGCGATGCCGTGGGGGTATGAAGAAGTTGCTGTGAAATGCGGGAAGGCTCTGAGTGAGGAGCGGAATCCCCGGCGACGTTCATTGCTTAATTTAGCGGTTAAGGATCTTACTGAAATAAAAACCATGGCAGAACAACCTTCTAGTCAAAGACCTGATGAAAAGAATGAAGAAACGTCTCCTCACGAAGTTGAGGTGAATTATGTGGAGATGGAGGGCAATATACTAAGTCACTTGAGTTTTGTGACCAAGATGATTCTTGTGGAAAGTTGTGGAAATCGTTTTTCAAGCAAAAGTTTAACGGCTATATTGGAGTTCACAACTGTACTTCTTAATTCAGGACTTATTCCCACTTCCCTTGTATCCAGCCCTCTTGATATAATCATACCGGAGAGCCCAACTAGTGGTGCTGGGGAATTTTTTTCCAAAATCCTTGGTGGTGGGTCATCTGCAAATCGTCGTTCTGCACAAAGTACGGCAACGGAAAATAATTCTCCTAAAGAAAATGCGTCTGAAAAAGAAGTAGTGAATGCTTTTGCTTGTATAGTTGAAGGGGTATTGACTGTTGCTTGTCATATACAGAGCAAAGAAATAAGTGATCAGTTTTTATTTACCTTAGTCACAGCCCTTCAAGCTTCTGCAGTTCCTGGGTTTGGTCGTGCACGCTGTTCTGAAAAACCACGCAATGATTACAATAATTATTTTCTTGCCATTCGAGGGAATTTGCTCTTCTGTGTGGTTGAAGCGTTATTTGGAATCTTTAGGAGAAACAATGTGTTTCTTCCCTTAGTTGAGGAAACTAAATCTGCACTAAATAATATTGCCAAAACATTGTCGAAAGCAATTGAGTATGAAACGGCTGAAACAAGTGAAGGAGAATTGTTGACGACAGTAGGTAATCCTGAACAAGGAGGTGAAGGTGGAAACAGAGGAAGTGGATACCAAACGGATGCGGCTAGAATATTGGAGTATTGCTGTAGTTTGGCTAGATCTTCAGAATCACCTTCCAAATCTCTTCCACAACAAGGAAGTGATGCAGGGATTATATCGGTACAAAATGAGAATTCCGTGATGTTACTTACAGCACTTGGTATTATTCTACATTTAACTGTAAATGGTGGACCTATATTTAGGAATTCAACTGTTATTTTATCTGCTGTAAAATCTACAGTTGTTCCCTTTGCTTTGAGTACTGCATTATTGAAGGACTTGGATGCTTTTAGGTTATCAGTAAACGTATTATTGACGTGCGCAATGACTTTTGGACATTTACTTGTAAACGAGATCAAAACAATTTTTCGTCATCTATTTTTTCGAATTTTAGAGTCGAAAACAAACTCCCTAACACAGAAATCTATAGTTGTGGAGGCATTTCGTCGTTATATTGAAGAGCCACAAAATATGATCGCATTATTCTTAAACTACGATTGTAATGCATCTTCCCAAAGCGTTTATGAACAAATGATAGGGTATTTGGCTGCTTTATCAATACCTTCTGGTGCAACAACTATGGATATTCCTGATAGTGCTGAATCCATCTCTAGAAGGATTGTATTGGATTTTTCCGTTCCGGAGTCTCTTCAAAGAAATGCACTAACAACCCTTTTATTGGTTGCGTATTCAAATCGTCAGTGGATAGAGCGTTTTGAGTGTGATCAGAAAGTTTCCTTTCCTAGTACCTTGTATTCTTCCAATAATCCATCATTAGGTGTTTCGGAACCTGAAAAAAAAATAGATAAAGGCGTTGATCTATCTCAAGGGGAAATGATTGCATCTGATTTAACAGGTAAGGATAATGATCAATTTGTCCAGGTGCTTCGAAAAAAGGATGCCCTTCGTAAGTTTATGTACCTGATGAACGAAATAAAAGACCCGAAAGCTGCAATTCAATTTGTTATAAGTGAACCTCTATTGATTCCAAGTGTAAAAGAAGAAAATATAATGACTCAAGAAGCATTGGAAAAATCTAACTTAGGTGCCAAGAATGAATTATTGCAAGATGCAGAAATCTCTTCGAAAATTCAAAATAAGGATTCAGAGGATTCAGAAAAAAAAATGGAATCCAAAGCAGAAGCGATTGCTCTCTTTTTAAAAGAGAAGGAAGATTATATTGACAAGCTAGTTCTTGGAGATTATTTTGCAAAAAGTTTTCGAAATCTTGAACAACGTATGATCTTTGTAAAATGGATTGAACGACATTCTTTTTTGGGCATGACACTTGATGCAGCACTCCGATTATTTTTAGGAGGGTTTAAACTTCTTGGTGAAGCCGAGGTTGTCGACAAGACAATGGAGATTTTTGCAGCACAATATTGTAAGGAAAATCCTACAGCCTTCCGATCTGCAAATACAGCTTTTATTTTGTCATTTTCAATTTGTATGTTAAATACTGACGCTCATAGCCCTCATGTAAAGAACAAGATGACACTTGATGAATTTGTTCGTAACAATAGGGGTATTGATGAGGGAGGTGATGTGGATGTAGCGTTGTTAGAAGGGATTTATGAGCGTATTGTTCAAAATGAAATTAAACTTCGGCCTTCAAAGTTTGTTCCAAGTGCAATTATATGTGAAAGTGGAAATAGAAGTAAGTCTCACTCGACAAACAAAATTTCTTCCGGATTGCTGGAGTCTATTCCCATATTGAAACATTTTGCTCCTGTTGCAAGGTCCATAACTGATACTGTTATGTTACCTTTGGATGTTGCAGGAAATGTGCTTTTTAACACTGCCCAACGAAAACAGGAGGAAATGTATCGAGCAGAACTTCGAGTTGCGTTGAAAGATGCTATTGAAGCTCTTGATACGGCTAATGCACTCAAATCTAATTTTGTTGAGGCCACCCGAATTGAAAATGCCATTCCAATGTGGGGAATTACTGTAGATCACTTAGTGCGATGTCTTTTATGTGCTTTTGAAAATTTTTTCTCCGATGCAGAAAGTGCAGTATTACCCCCTAATGTCCAAGGCTCTCCTAGTGCCACAGAAACATTTGTTGATGCACCCGAAAATCGGGAATATTTTGATAATCTTCTTCGAGGTGTTATTAATACTGTTCACGTATGTTGCGATTTCGGAAACATTTCCCATGCGGAAGATCTCATTGAACGATTGTTTAATTTGACCCAACTTCCGAAGGTTGTACTTGTCTCTCAACGCTCAAAACCTTGTGTAACTATTTCAAATATTATTTCGAAGCCAAGAATTGAATTATTGAAGACCCTATTAGATTTATTTGTTGTAAATGGTGTATCATTAAGTACAAGAAGTTGGTGTGTGGCATATACATGTATTTCTCTTTTAGACTTGATTTCTAATGGATTGGAGGGGATTTGGAAAAGACAGAGGAAAAACTTTCCTTTGGAAAAAGGACATAGACTTCCTCCAGACACCTGGTTTGGAAATTTGGAAGATATTCCTCCTTCTATTGATAAGGAATCATATCAAAAACGTAATGTAATTTTGAACTGTCTAAGATCCTTTTCTTCTGTAGATATTTGGTTGGAGCGTTTATTTGATGCTACAGAGTATCCATCTCAAACACAAGTCTTTATGTCAAATGCTTTGGCTTCCGTGTGTGAGAATGAATTAAGATCTTCACGTACTTTTTCTCTTACAAAATTATTGGATTTTTTGACTGTTTGTGCCACATTTTGTTCACGGATGCAGTGGAGAGACTTATGGAACAATGCAAACAAAGTTTTTATCCTGGCTGGTACAATGACATTTGGTGATATTGCAAGTTCTACTCTAGAAGGACTACGGATTATTGCACTTAGCTACATTATGCGTGAAGAACTTTTGAATTATTCATTTCAAAAAGAAGTTCTTATGCCATTTGAAGCCATTTTAATGGGAAATAAAAGTGTGAATATTCGTCAACAAGTGATTGAAACTATTTCAGAACTTATTGAGTTTCGTGCTAGTCATTTGGCAAGTGGCTGGAATGTTGTTTTTTCTATTTTAAGCCATTCTGCAGTGATTCCAGATGTAGTTAAATCTGCTTGGAATGTTTGTGAACGTATTATTACATCACATGTCGTTCTCATGAAAGATTGTTTTAAAAATTTGGTATTTTGTCTAACATCTTTTGCCTGTAATAACGTGGATGAAGACGTTGCATTATTGAGTATTTCATACGTAAGGGCATGTGCCCATTGGCTTCAGTTTGGATTGGAACCGCCTCCAGAAGATGTACGTGATGTTACTGCAGTGGCTGAATGGGCAGGCCGATTTAAGGATGCTGATAATGAAGCGTATGCAGCACAATTAGTCGTTGGCTTACTACCACGCGTGACATTCGCAACAGTTTCCATCACTTCACAACAGACGTTGGAAAAACCAACAAGTCTTGGAGTGAAAACAAATTATCATTTATGGATGCCTTTATTAGAGGGCTTGATTCCAATTATATTAGTTCATCCCTCAGTAAGAGTTAGAGCACATGTTATATGTTCTCTTTGGGCTCTTATCGAGCAATATGCCATTGCATTTTCGATAGATATTCAAGAAAGCCTTTTTTCTGGAATTTTAAGACCTGTTTTATCTAACCTTATGCATACTCCAATTGATCAAAAAACCTTTATGGATCCCATGGATTATAAACTATTAACATTTCTGAGCCTCAAAAGCATGTTTTTGGCTTGCCGCCGACATTCATACCTTCTGAAACTTGCTTGTGAAACTTTTGTAACAATTTGCAGAACAGGGATTTCTCTAGAACACGTTCGAGAAGGTCTTATAGATGTAATATTACGTATTTGTGTGGATCTTGAGCCATATGGATTTATTACTCATTTTAGTTTGCCAGGTGTAACCTCAGAAGAATTATGGGTAAATAAGCTTTTGCATGAACTACTTCACGTTGGATATATTGATGTTATTCATTTCAAAAAAACGTCAGGATGGCGTGAATTACATCATGCAAAGGCTGTTGGTACATTTGGTATAAAACTTGACCCGAATATGGAGAAGGGGGTAGCCAGCTACATTATTGATACGGTTCTTACTGCCATTCTTGAAGGTGTCATTGTTCAAATTTCGTTCACAATGAATCGTTGCGATTTACAAGATGATTATTTGCTATGTTTTAGGGCAATACGACGTGCATATTTGGTAATTGCTTTATTTTGTTCGGCTGATTCAACTGGGAAAGTATTTCCTCAATTACTTGCCGGAGTATCATCATCTTCAACGTCTGCAATTCCTGAACAACAATTACTCATTCCTTACTTTTGCCTGTTGATTGAATTTGTATTCGTTTTGCGTTCAAATTCCCCCGAGAATGATGAGGTTCATTTATTACAAGAAACGGTGAAGGCAATGTGTCAAGCAATTCGACAATCCCGGGAAATTTGTATTCATAATCAAGCTGAGCATTTTAATGTATTGGAGAATGAAAAAATGAAAGATGAAGTGTCCAATGTTGTTAAAAAACACAAAGGGCGGACGTTTATTGACATATTTCGTTCTGGTAGAGCTCCTTTGACATCTCGCGCCCAACATATGTCTCGAACTGTTCCAGAGCGAGTTCTAAATGAGTGGCGGTATCTGACCCATGTTCTTGGTCTAAAGTTTGCTTTTACATTTAATGGTGTCGTAGCGGACTGTATTACTGTGGAAACTCTACATGACCTCATCGTACTATTCCCAAGTGAGTTGGAAGAGAAGTTAGTTGAGCCTTTTCTTAACAGTTGCTGGGAAGAGCTTGATACAGGGATGCCTTTTATAGAGGCGTCGGGTATATCGCAGACTCTTCTTGTTCTTGTACGAAAAGGAAACCTAGTCCATGCATAGAAGGGGTATTGTGAGGTGAAGTACGACAAGGGGGATTTTCATGCAGAAGAAAGCATATATGATGATGATGATGATGATGATGATGATTTGGTTTTTGTGTTATTTGATGTCCACATGAGTCAAATTGACTTGTGTTTATTACGGGGTTCTATAACCTTGACAAATAGTGTCCGTCGTTTGTGGAACCTAAAGTTTTTTTGTTCTTTTTTTTCTGCCCCTCCCTCATCCACTTCTTTTTCCTTGACATTGGTATGCGCTTCTGTATTCCAATCCTACTCCCCTTTCTCTTTCATTCATGAGAGCGAACCTCTTTCCTATGTAGAACCAGATGTGCTTTTGTTTTGTCAATCCTTATCTCTGTGTTATGATTAAGTTTTGTATGTATTTATTTTTTTGTTTTTGTTTTCTTCTCTTTTTTTTCATTCTCTTTTCCTTTTTCTTTATTTTTCTGAATATTTATTTCCATTTATATTACTAATGTTTCAGAATTCGCATATATAGAGAGTACGAAGGAAAGAAAGAGAGGGGTTGCCTGCAAGTTCTCAGAAGACAGGGTTTTTAGGGTATCGGATTACATTCTCACCCAAAACTGCAGCAGAAGCAGTTTACCACGACAAAACATTGGCAATACAATTCCGGTCTCCTCCCTTCTAGCAACAAGAAGTAACAGCAAAAACGAGGGAGAAAAAAAAAGGTGTTAGGGTGCCTGTGGGGAGCGTGCTCGACGACAAAGTCTTTCGAAGTGTTGGTATTTTAAGAGGCGCGGTGAATTATATAGGAGAATAAGAGCAGCATTAGCGCCAAAAAAAAAAGAAACGAACGAACGAACGAAAAACACACACACCGACAAACACGAAAAAGAAAGGAAGAGGAATCAGGCCTACGAGCGCGAGCGGAAAGATAATTGAAGTGAGAGCGGGTAGACTCAAAGAGGGAAATCAAACTTAGAAAAAAAAAGTTTAATATATATATATATATATATATATATATATGAGCACAGACGTCAATAGAAGGCGTACTGTCGATGCATCGGCTTCACCTTCTTTTTCAGCCTCCGGTGTTACGCACTCACTTTGGCGAATGTTTGAGTATGGAGTGACGTCAGAACAGGGCTCTCGAAAGACGATGGAAGATCAGCATGCCATGGTTGCAGAAACTATTCCTTTTTTCGCCGTGTATGATGGGCATGGTGGTACACAATGTGCCGAATTCCTTCGTGATAACTTACATACCTTAATTCTTAGTAATCGAAATGTCAAAACGGATCCTGAAAGGGCGGTACGTGAGGGGATATCTAAGGCTGAATCGACGTTCCTTACGAAATGCGCCAATGGAAAATGTGAGTCTGGAAGCACTTGTGCTGTCGCCCTGATCGTAGATGACACACTAGTGACTGGAAATGTTGGTGATACTGAGATAGTGTTGTGTCGTGCCGGTTCCCCGTGGTGCTGTCAACGAAGCACAGCTTGCAAAACAACGAGGCGGAGAGTGAACGCGTCAAGGCCTCTGGTGGCAGGATCATCAGCAACCGTGTGGGTCATCCAAAATTCAACCCACAAGTTCTGAGCCTGGGCATCACCCGTGCTATAGGCGATGCGGGATTCAAGCTGGATGAATACACGGATGGAAAACCGTCCGGCATCATTGCCGATGCAGAGACTCGAACCACAAAACTTACAGATGATGATGAATTTCTCGTTATTGGCTGTGATGGCTTGTGGGATGTGATGTCTTATAGTAGGGTCGTGCAGTTTTGCTCTCAACTTGCGTTAGAGGGCGTGCCCCCGCAAGATATAACTGATAGATTGTGCCAGGAGGCCTTGCGACAAGGAAGTACGGACAATGTGACCTGCGTCTACATCAATCTAAGAGCCAACCAATCAAAGTCGAGTGATCGTCGACCCCAAAGTGCTGCTTCTTCATCCCAAAAAAACGCATAGGAAATAAATGAATGTGTATTATTGGTCTGTTTTTTTTCGTTTTACCTTTTTTCTTTTCCTTTTTTTTTCGAGAGTCTTTTGTCTCTCGTTGCCGTTTTTTTTTGTTTTTTCTTTTCTTGTTGTTTTGTTTGTTTGCTTTTTTTTTGTTTGTTTGTTTTCGGTTGTGTTCCTCGCCTTCTTTATATCATACTCAACACAAAAACTGTACAGAACAACGCATTTTTGTGCAGGAGATGGAAGTAGAAATATAAAGACGGAGTCAGAGAGGCTAGTATAGAGGGATGTGGGGGAAAAAACGCGGTTATGTACAAGAAAGAGGGGGACAGCTGAGCGGCAGTGATGATGATGATGGAGGAGGTGATGATAAGTTGGAGCAAGAGAAGGTGAAGAAATGAAATGAAGTGACTGCGGGTGCAGTTTGGGGGATAGCAGAACGAAGTGTGGGGAAAATAAAAAAGGGGGTTGGGTGGAGAATGAGGATGCACGTGAAACAATAGGTAAACAACAGGAAGAAACTAACAACCAAGAGTGTGGAGGACCTTGTGGGAGATGTTGAACTTCAAAAGAAAACTTCTGCTGGATGCAGTAAATGTGCCTATGTATGTTTTTTTGTTATTGTTCTTTTGTACGTCCAGGCCTTCTTTCGCCTTGAGTGCACGACAGCTAGAGGAAACATGCACACACAATAAGAACAAAAAAGACAAGAAGAAATAAGAGAATAGACGGAAAATAGAGAGAGGATAAAAGGTATGTGTTTGGGTGGGCGAGGTGAGGTAAATAAGTTGTACAAGATGGAAAGAGGAAAAAATAGAGTGATGATGGAAGATTCACCAGTCAAGAGAAGAAAATTTTTGGCGGGATTAAATACATATATCTTATATGCATGTGTAGATGTATGGATAAGTGGATGCATGAGATTTTTTACGTGTGTGTGTGTGTATTTGTCGGAGCGAAAAAAAAAAGAAAGTGCTAATGGTGGGGAAAAAATGAGGAAGAGGGGGGAGTGAAACTTGGCATAATGACTTTGAAAGAGGTGAAGAGGCTGTAATGTGCTTGCGTTTTGTAAGGTGTAACCAAAGAATGCAGCGATGAAAGCCAAAAAAATTTTTTTGAAAGCATGTTTTTCTTTTTCTTTATTTGTGGTACTAATATAATGCATATTTCAGCTGTACGTATATATGTTTTCTTGAGAAAAAAAGGGAGGGGGAACTCCCTGTCTTATTTATATTCATACTTATGACCCATTTCTCTTTTTTTTTTTCTGTGTTTGTGTTCTGTCTGTTTTCTCTGTCGGAATTGGGTGGGGGGACGGTGGGTGGGTCGTATTTGTGTCTTCCGGATCCGCTGGTGACGAATTCATGCTGCAGTTTGTGTTGTGTTTTTTTTCTTCTGCTGATGCCGTCGCTGCCGTTGTTGTTACTCTATTGTTTTCTTTGTATATCGATGTTCTTGTTGGTGAGTAGTGCTCAAACTCTCTGTTCTGCGCTGCTGCACGCGCCATCCTCGTCACCTCTCTCCATCTTTTCCATCAATAGATCTGAATTAAAGCCCTTGAGAGTGTGTTTGTGTATGTTCTTTTCCCTAGTTCTTTGAATTCCCCTTCGTCGCTGTTATTGATTTTGTTTTTCACTTCTTTGTTCTTGTAGTGCATGTATGTGTATGTGTCTGGAAGAGAATCCTTTTCCTCTCTACCTGCATTGTCTCCTGCTTCCTGTTTCTTTGTATCCCTCCCTTTGTTTTTGCTCCTTCGTGAATTTAATTTAGTTTTTTCTTTAATTCTCTTTCCTCCTATTTTATTTGTTACTCGTTATTCTAACCTCCTATTCTTAGATATATATATATATATATATATATATATATATATGTCATTGTTCCTCTTTTCTTTTGCTTTTCTCTTACATTCTGAATCCTCCCAATACTACTACTACTAAATAATAATACTGGTTGTAGTAACTGTGTGTGAGGAAACAAAAACATTATATATTTGCCGTACTTTTATGAATATATTGGTTCACATAGTGTGATGGCTTTACCAGTATCTCTTTTACATACATCTGAGGGCCACACCAATCGACTGGCATCTGCAGTTACGGACACAGTGCGTGCCTCCTCCTCATCCGAAAGCGGCACTTCACCGAGTTTGATGCGATCTTTTTTCCACTTTACCGCCGATGATGCAGTTATTCTGGCGATGGAGCACAACAATCATAGCAAACTGCTTGCCATATCAACGTCCAAGAACGAACTCTTTGTGACGTCCACGCGCGACATGCCTCTGGAAAGAACTGTGACGTCTAACGGGGAGCAGCCCAAGTGGGATGTCGTGGAGAACACACAGCGCATAGATCACCTGCGATACCCATGTACACAACTTGCATGGGCGCCATGGCAGTATGGCACATACTTGGCTTGCGTGTGTCGTGGGAAACAGGTTCGACTCTATCGTTTTTCACATGGTATTTGGTCATTAGATGAGGTTATAGTACAGGACTGTAATTCAGTAGCGTTTTCTGTTTATTTTACAATGTCCTGTGTGACTGCTAAAGGTGAAGTGTCAATTTATGTTCAGACAACCGATAATGGGAAAAACATATGGTCAAAGCATTGTACGTCGTCCTTGGAGGGGGATAATTATGGTATGATGAGGGAAGTAGATGGTTACCATCGCACCATGAAGGGATATAATTATGCTGCATGGGATGAAACAGGTAGTTGGCTAGCAATGGGAAATGAAGAAGGGGTTGCATGCATTTTTTCGGTTTCAAATGAAGGACGGACTATTGGAGGAGAAGTTTATACATCGGAGCAACTCTCAGATCGTAGAAAAGGTATTCAGCAGGTTGCGTGGTCACCAGGGGCCGGCCGTAGTTTTCTGGTCCTTGCTGTAGTCACCCCGTGTAAGGTTACACTCTTGTTTTTTCGATGTACTCGAGTAGGAGGAAGCAGTAATACCAGTAATATTCCACATGCATCGATGGGAATGCAGCTTCAATTGATTACAAAGACAAGTATGGGAATGGAGGAAGTAACGGAGCTTTCATGGAATTCACATGGCGGAAGTTTTGTTACTGCTCATACTGATGGGACTATTTGTGTATGGGCTCTGAGTATTTGTTATCAAAGAGGACAACAAGGATCTCTTGTTGACGTAGAAAATGTCATGGATGGTAAGAATAACAATAATAACAGCAACGGTGGAGATGGTGGAGTACAGCACGTTACTGGCTCGCGAACACATCAGAATTTAGTATTGGTTGCATCAATACGCAAGGTTTCTGGGGTCCATCCATACTACGGTGGTAAATAGAAGTGATAGGCATCTAACGGACCCAAAGTACTCTGTATACAGTGTCGGAAAAAAAAAAGCATGAAAGAAACTCTGGTTTAATGTAAATATGTTTCCCTTTTACTGGTTTTCGCTTTCGGTTTTATTCTTCTTTTTTCCTTCTGTGTGTGTGCGCGCATGTAGCTACTTTGATCTTTCATTCCTTCGTGTGATTTTGTATTGTGCGGTCCACGTGGCCTATAATTCCTTTTTTTTCTTCTTCTTTACTTTGCCGGTTTGAGTTGTTTTTTTATCTTTTTTTCATTCCATCTTCTTGGTACAGGTGAGAGAAGGAAAATTTTTGCATTGGCAAAAAAAAAACATTATTAGGACACATGAACGACCATAGGAAGGGAGACACAAAAGTAACCCAACGGCAACAAGAGACAAATTGTCGCTCGTCCGGTGTGAAGCGGCCCTCCGCGCGAGATGACACGGAAAGACCCTCAAAAGTAGTGGCGAATAAAGCTTCTGCATCTCTTGATGACGCGGTTTCTTCTGCCGCCTTGGGGCCGCACGTCGTCAGTCCGAACGGACGACCGTCAAGGGAGGTGGAAAAGGAAAGAAAAAAGGATGAACATCTCACGGATCCACTTTCGGACCCCATTTACCGAATCATGCACGTATTGCCGCGGTCTGATGTTCTTGAAATTGTCAAGTGCCGTTTTGGGCCGGAGGAGTGTGAGCGAGCCGTGTTATATTTTAATGAGTCGTTTATGAAAAATCCACTACGGCGCCTTCGATTACAGATCGGCTGTGATCGCCCCACAGGACTGCATCTCTTCTTCCCAAAGTTATACCACCACCGGACGACGTTGCGTCTTCTGGATTTGTCTCGTAACGACTTGGATGAGGATGATGTAGCGACCCTGACGCAGTTGCTAGATCTTCACAGAGATACATCGTCAAGTGGTTCTTTATCTGTTTTGGAAGTGTTGGATTTGAGTTACAATCGTCGTATTGGAAACCGTGGGGCAACATTCCTTCTTTCTGCGTTATGTCATAATAATCGCATCCGAGCTGTAATATTAAAGGGTATCTCAGTAGATGATAGTGGTGCTGTGGCACTTGCACCGCTATTACGGCGACGTCCTCAACCTCGGATGCCGGACGATGACGAGAATGTAACTTTTCAGGAGACATCTATACGTCGACCCTCAACTTTTTTTTTGAACTTGAATGAAAATCGAATTGGCGCTCTGGGAACTGTGGTCTTGGGAAAAGGACTCCCCTCACACATGTCTCTTACGTTGTGCAAACAGCGCCCTTTTTGTTTAAAAAAAGAAAAAGAAAAAATAGCATTGACATAATGGTATATACGTATGCGCATGTATGTGTGTGCGTGTGGCTTTGCTGCTGTCAGTGCCAAAATCAATGCTTTTTTTTTCTTTTGCGCAACAAACGAACCGAAACGATTGTAAACTCTTCCCCTCTGCAGGCACCACTTGGCGGTGATTTATTACAGTATTGTTACTAACTGTCATTCTGCTTGTTATATTATATTATTTTTTCCTCCTTCCTTCTGGCATTATGAACCATTGTTTCTGTGTAGCTGCATTTTATATTCTGTTCCTTCTTCTTTTTCTTACTGATAGCACTTCACATAGATAACGTGAAGGTAGTAATAGTAGTTTTATTAATAGTTTTTTGTTTTGTTTTGTTTTCTTCTTCCGTTAGGGTCCTGTTTCTTTTATTTTCCCTTTTCCTTGAAACTTTTTGGTGTGTATTGCTATCTTTGACTCTTTCCTCTTCCCTGTTTCTGTGCCGGTGTCTGTTTGGGAGAGGGAAAAGGGAGAAAAGAAATCTCATTTTCTTGTCTTGATGGCCGACCTCTCGCCTCTGCTTGGAGATGCCACCGATGTATCCCAGTCGTCTGCGGTTTTGGTCCTCAACACTCTTATGGAGGAGGGTCGTCTCATTGAGGAGCGGGCGGACTACTTGAAGCAGAAATTCAAAGAACTTCACAGCCGTGTGCTGGTCGTGTACAAGCGCGACAACTTCCTGCTGAAGCGGGCACGCCAGCTCCGAAAGGAACTGGACTCGCAGCGGGAGCAGGTCGTCGCGCACGGCAACGCGGCCATCGAGGACGACGCGGAGATTCAGCGGCTGAAGAAAGTTCTCCTCGAGGCCGAGGCGGAGCTCTCCGACACGCAGGAGCGGGAGGGCGTTCTTCAGGTGGAGGCATTGGAGTTTGATCGCAGGAAACACACAATGCTGCTTGAACGTGAGGACGCTCTTGCTGCTGAGGAAGCGCGACTACGTCCAAGAATGGAAGCAATACAGGCGGAGATGTCGTTGATGGGAAAAGAGGTTGAAGAGATGGCAGCGGAAATGCAGAATATTGTGGCAAAACGTGATGACATATTAGCGCAAGAGGCAGAATACAAGGAACAGTTGTCGCATTGGAGTACAATCATGGCAGATGCAACAAAACTGTTCTCTAATGTTGAGAAGGCACCGGAACGCGCCATTAGACAAACTGAACTGGTTGTAAAGAGTTACCAAGCGGCTCAGGTTGAAATGAGTGCTTTGGATGAGAAGCTCCAAGTTCAAACCGACATGATTGCAAAGCTGGAACTTAAGAAAAATACACACAGTTCAGACTATGCACGGGCGCAGGCCAATTTACAGAAACTTCGATCTCAACTTGACTCGAAGCGAATGACGCTGGCTACACTGAATACATCATTAGAAATGGAGTTGGAGGCACGTCAAGGGTACCAACAGCGTATTACTCATTTAGAACAGCTCATCAAGAGCACAACCATAGCGCAGGATAAGGAAGCTGGCGAAGTTGAGCGTATCCGACTGGAGAAGGAGCGTGCCGGTATGGAATACATGGAAGTAGACCACCTTGTTTCAAAAATCTTAAAGGAACAGAATGGAATCAAGGAAAATATTGCCAATACAAAGAAAGGCATGGAACGTATTCAAATGAAGCGGGAAAGGAATCTTCAACGTCTCGAAGATCTTAAGAAGAGCGTCGAAGTGCGGCATCGAGCCTTCTTGAAGGAACAGGGTCGAGAAAGTGATTTCATTGCAAAAGCAGAACCCATAAGAGAAGATATTGCCGCTATTAAATGTGAGATTGTGGAACGTGCAGCACAAGAGGAAGTGAAGCGTCGTGAGACACAGGCCTTAATTCTGCGACGCCAGGAACTAAATCGGGATTGTGCCAGAGAAAACAGTCGAATTACAATGGGAAAGAATGAATTACGTATGAAGGGGATGTATGTGAATGAAGTACGTAGAAGAAGGGATGAACTGGAGCAACGACTGAGTGCCATGATAGAGGTGTTTCAGAAGATTAAAGCGGAGCGTAGTCATAAGGCGGCACAAATTCAAGCCATCACACAGAAAATGACAGAAATGTCAGAGAAGAAATCAATTCTTGAGAATGAACTTGTTGTTCTTTGCCATGAGTCTGCATTAAAGGAAATAGAGCTAACAAAGAAGAAACGTCAAGTACAAGAGCTTCGTCAGATCTGCAAAAATCTTCGCATGGAAAAAAATAGACAACGTAAGGCTTTGGAGAAGGTTGTTAGTAGTGAGATCAATCTCAAAAATCAGGTTAGACGTGTGAATGCACAGATTGTGGACTTGGAAGATGAAATGGAGAATGCGAAACAAAAGTATCATGACGTGATTGAGAAGCGTAACTATGCTGGAGTTCAATTGCTTGACTGCAATGATGAACTTTGTGTCCTCTATGAGAGGGTAAACGCACAAGAAAAGGTCATACTCGATGGTGCCCTCATGAATAATGCGCGTGATGAGGAAATACGCACTTTGCGAATTAAACTTGCAGATCTTTATCGTGAAGTGGATGCGATTCGAAAGTCTGTACCAAAAATAAAAGAGTTGGAGGACCAGTTAGCGACATTGATGGATGAGATTGATGATGAACAATGGAAGGTGGAAGTACTTGAAAATGATTTGACAAATCCAAAGAATCCACACAGATGGCGACTCATTAAGCGAACGACGGCAGGAAGGGATATTCCTCCAGTAACAGAAAAAGGAACAGATAACGCAAAAGGTACATTACAGTCTTCTTCGGTTAAACCTCTTGTCCGTAGTGGTGTGGAGGGCCCATCAGATGAATTTTTACACCTACAACGACGTTGCCAAGAGTTAGAGGAACGGGTAAATGCTATTAATGAACGTATTCGAGAAAAGGATCTCATTCTAGAAGAAATAACGGAACTTTCATCTCGTCTTGGAGATCAAGCAAAAACGGGGCGTGAATTTACGCTAGCGTTGGCCAAACAGGTAAATTCTTACCATAGTAGCATAAAAGCCAAAACTCGTCAAATGATGGCCACGGTTTCTGAGCTTTCTGTTTTTCAAGCATCTGCTATTCAACTCCAACAGGATGTCCAGCGATTAGAGGGTCTTGTTGAGGAGGCAGAGAGGTTGATGGAACAAGGAGAGGTGCCTTTTGTTGAGGCAGAGGAGCGATACCTACGAGATGTAAAGAACAAACAGCGGTATGCAAGTATGCTGCGACGTCGAAAGGAGGCAGAGGTGGAGATGACAGCAGCTTCAGTGACATTAGTGACAACAGCAGAGCAACGCCCAAATGCCTACATTCCGGATGATGACTTGGGTGTTCCAAAACCATATGGGGCGCTCGTCCCGTTTAAGCCTACACCAAGTCTGCAATCTTCACGATTTTACGCAGGGCAGTTGGAGCGCTATCAGTGCAAGGAAGCACAGAAATCATTCGGTGGAGGTTCGAGTGTCTCTGTGGATCATACCTCAAGCCGAAAGCTTCATGCTTATAAAAGACCTAACCATCTTTCCATGACGCGTTAATATCAATAACTAAATAGGTATGCGTACAAGCGCGTATGCGTATGTGGCTATTTATTTACTTATTTATTCCTTGCGTACTCCGTACCTTTGTTGCTGCACAAATGGTTTTCCGATGCGATGGCGAAAACCTGCTTTGTTGTTCTTGATCTTGATGGTGATATCCATCTGGTGTTTTGCCCCCCCCTTTTTTTTTTCAGTTGAATTTGGCTGGGATGAGATTATGTTCATCTCGGTGGTAATGTACAGGACTTTTTCTTTTGTGTGTGTGTGTGTGTGACAGACTATAAAAGAAAAAATTTGGAGATGTGATGCATCCAAGATATATATATGGTTATGTATACACGATTATTTATGTATGTATTTCCTTTCGTTTCAGGTTTTTTGTTTTTCGTTTGCATAAGGATTTTCTTGTTTTGCATCATCTTTGTATATGCGAACCCCTTTTTAACCATTTTTGTTTTTTGTTTTGCTTATTACGCTCATCTAATGTTTATCTTTCTTTCCTTCTTTTTTTTGTATTTCCCAGCGTTTGTGAGATGTTCTCTGTTGACTCAAGTGAATTAGTTGCGGTTCGCTCTTGTTTTGGTAGCTGGAATGCCGTTGTGCTGCATAAGTATGGGGATGGAGTACTGTTAGTTCGGGACGAGCAGAGGAATGTCCACTTAACTCTGATCTCTCGGGAACACGAGCATCCCCGATTGTTGATGTCAAGTTGGAATCCGCGTACTTTTTCGGTGCGAGTGAATCATGTATTGTATGACGCGGGGCCGATTGAGCTTGGAGTTGGTGATGAGCTGCAGCTCACTCATGCAGGTGCGTGGAGTGATGAGGACGGACTTCACTTTCGCATAGAAAAGGTCAATGTGGGCGAGAAGAGATTTGCCTTGGAAGAAGAGGAAGATTGTAAACTAAAGCCAGGTATGGGAGAGACTGCAACTTCATCGCAGTGTTTGGATGTGTGTGGGCCTGAAAATGTGTGGCGTGTTTTTGTGAGGCATCGGCTGGAGAAAGTGGACGAGGTAATCTCCACATGGCTGAAGATAGCGTCTACTACTACTACTACGATTGCTACTACTATAACTCCTCCTCCACGTTTCTCTTCATTGGCATCATCTCTCTCTATATGAGTCAGTGCTTTTTTTTTCCCCACTGTGCATGTAACTTTAATGTTTTCTGGTATTTGAATCTTGTTTTCTCCCACCCACACGTACACATTCATACAGACACTTTCTCTCTACACTACAATCACTTTAGGTCTCTCTCTCTCTCTTTCTCTCTCTCTCTCTCTCTCTCTCTCTCTTTGTGTGTATGTGGTGCTAGGAAATAAGAATCTGGTCTATTACTCATAGTTATGTTTGCAGCCGCTGGTTCATCTATTTCATCATGCCGTCTGTCAGATTTTTCTCTTCTCAGGGGATCTCTCTTGGCGTTTTGTATTCTAAATGCGTCTTTGGCCTATTTGTTTGCGTGGATGATGGATTCAACGGAGGTAGCGGCCTTTAGAATTCCGGCTTTGGAGCGTGGATGGGACCTGAGCGTCAAGGCGATGGCATGTCGTCGTGCAGGAATGATGTTTTTAGTTTTTCTCGTCTTCGTCTTATTGGCGCCGCTGGGGATTTTGTTAAATGGGCCATGCCATACGCTGTACTGCCGTCTCAGGCACCACGCTCGCCAGAATTGCCGCAGAGCTGTGCCACGGGAGTATCACAGACTTTTTAGGTACAAGGAGAGCGATTCGGAAGGGGATGAGATGTTATTGCGCTAGCCTCTGCTGGTGCATGTTTCTGTGAATGCGTGCTTGAATTCCATTTCTTGTGTGCATGGGAAGGGGGCAATTGGCGTTTCTTCTAATGGTCTCATCCTTTTATTATTATTATTATTATTATTATTTCCCTGTTCCCTAATTACTGTTGATATACATAAGTGCATACTCTTCCTTACGTGTCGCAGTTACTATCGTCCTTTTCCTTATCAGTTGTTAAGATATAATGAAGAGGAAAAAAAAATGCGTTGGGTAAGGAGAAGATATGGAGACTTATGTTTTGCAGAACTTTGCTTTCTCTCTCCAACATGAAATCTATTTTCTTATATTGAGATGTGCCACTGATTAACAGCATGAATATGTATGCAATCACAGATGCCTGAGACTCCGGGTAAAGTAGACGATTCCTTTCACTCTATATCTTACTTATGCACCAGCAATGCAGCTTCACCTTCTGTATAACAGAAGAGAGAGAGAGCGTGTATGTGTGAGTGTGTGTTTCTGGGACTGCAGTCAAGAAGAAGAAGAAGAAAACAAGAAGAGGAACATATATATATATATATATAACTGTCTGCGGCTACTTGTATATTGTGTATATGTATGCCCCTGCTCTTTTTTTTAATGTCTTTTTTGTTTTTTTCCTTGTCTCTCTGTTGTTTTATTCTGGATGAGTTCTCACTGTGAAGACAATGTCTGGAAATGAGTGTATTTACATAGCTTTTTCCGTTCTCAATGCGGTGACAGCTTTTTTCATAGCTTGGCTGATGCACATTCGCATCAGTTCCTTCGCCATTGTGGCTGTTATCAATGGCTGGGACTTGGACGAGAAGGCGGCTGCGTGCCGGAATGCCGGTTTCATGTTTCTTTTTCTTTCTGCCGGTCTCATCCTTCGTTCCTTTCTCAGAAGCAACCGGGATGGCGTAGTTGGCGTGGATCGAGAGGACGCAGGAATGTCGGAGATGCAGGAGAGACTCCCGCTCTTGTATTCAACAACCCTGGAAGTGAGAAGGGCGACACCAAAGGCTGGGACCGTTCGCTTCAGTAGTGGCTACGGTTCCAGCGCAAGTACCTAGAAGAGGGTTGTATATATATAACTCCAAATGTTTAAACCTGTATATACATGCGTTAAAAATATTTTATGTTATAAGAAGCCATTATTGTAATTCTTTTTTTTTTTGTTTCTTTCTCTCTCTCTCTTTGTTGCTCCTCCTTCACTGCATTACTGTTGTTATTTCATATTTCACTTTTTGTTTTGTTTTGTATTTTATTCCATGGTTACTCTTTCTCGCCTTTTCTTTTATTTTCCTCACTGAAAGCAGCTAGGCTTACGCGACTACACCCAAAAAAAATCTCCTTGTCAAGGGCAAACATGACCATGAAGAGCTTCTCCGGTTCTGTCGCCGCTAACCGCAGCAAGAAGATCCAGCAGTTGACCAAGAAGACCTCCACGGTGAAGCGCAACCGCAAGTCACCCCGTCTCTACATGAAGGCGACGCTGGCGGGCTACACGCGGGGGCTCCACGGCCAGAACAAGAGCACCGCCATTGTCCGCATCGAGAACGTCAACACGAAGGACGACGCCGCCTGGTACGTCGGCAAGCGCGTCTGCTACGTCTACCACGGCTACAAGGTGAAGCGCTGCGTCCGCTGGAGCAAGGCCCCCGC
The DNA here is from genome assembly GCA_036321185.1 of Trypanosoma lewisi. Classification (NCBI taxonomy): domain Eukaryota; phylum Euglenozoa; class Kinetoplastea; order Trypanosomatida; family Trypanosomatidae; genus Trypanosoma; species Trypanosoma lewisi. The sequence goes on along the minus strand of JAWVMQ010000171.1, from coordinate 162,400 downwards.
ACGCCGCAGCAACACACGCGCCATCTGGGGACGCGTCACCCGCCCGCATGGTGGCTCGGGCTCCGTGCGTGTGAAGTTCAACGGCGCCTCCATCCCCGCCTCGGCGATCGGCAGGCGCGTTCGCGTCTACCTCTACCCCAGCCGCATCTAAAAGGAAATAGGAAGATGGAAGGAAGAGCACACATAAAGATGTGGCAAACTGGGAGGACTAAAAAAAGAGATTCGCTTGAGCCTGAGCAGCTAGCAACTCATTTCCCACAATTATTCTAATTTTTTTTCTGTTTTTGTTGTTGAGGGAAGACTCTCGTCAGAGATGCTCTAGAATCAGCAGCTACGATAGAAAAATGAAAAAAAAAATGAACGCAGAAATGCATGGATAAATAATAATAATAATAATGCTCCTGTTTTTCTTGGATAAGTTAATGCTCTAATATTCTTGTATTCCCTGATTGTTATGTTCTTTTTCTGTCTTCTTGCTCTTCTTTGTTTATACACACAATCTATCTGTCAAGGATGGTTTAGGTTGGGAAAGGGTGGTAAAGGGTAGAGTTATCGTCAGTAATGGGTGCTATAGATGCTGTTACGGCGGGTTCATCCCCACCCTGGATAGATGCTGTGGTTTCCATTGCGCCAGTAGAACTGCTGGACACGAAAGAACTTGCACTTTTAGCTGTGCACCCTGATGGGTGTGTGACTGCATGGTCACCGCAGGATCCTAGTGTTTTGCTGATGCGCAAACGCCCGATGAAAGTTTCATGCGTCGCGACTGTCCATGAATCTGTACAACACAGTTCCTTGGCGTGGTTTGGCAGGTCGTCTGATGTTCAGTGCTATCGTGCTCGTCGTCGGGAGGGCCGGTATATTCATCTACAACTTTTGTACAGTCTGCCCTTTGGTGACGTCTCAGGGGTACGGGAGTTGCAGACAGATGGAAATTCACTCATTGCTGTTGTCAATTTGGAGTCTCCCGACGTCCTTTTTTGGCCTGCCATTGGCCACGTAGCTAATGCGACAAATATTAAACAGGAGGCTGAATGGTGCGTTTCCACTCGTGTGTTTGGCTCTCAAACTGTGTTTTCTACTGTGGCATGTGGAAAAATCTCATCCTTACTTATGACAGAAACTAAAATTTGGATCGGATGCACAAACGGTGCGCTTCTCGTGGTTGATCGGAAGGAAATTGAACGAGATCCTAATCCGTTATTTATCCTTCGAACAGCAGGAACTTGCTCTGTTACGGCCTTGGCCTTGCTACTGCATCCCTTGCGGAATTCTATAGTGGTAAGTGGATTGGAAAATGGAGACATTGTTCTTTGGTCAGAGAAGGGCGCAACCCAACTTGTAGAATATTTTGAACATGCCGGGGCAATTTCCTCCATGGTGTACATGCCGTGGTCTTTATGCCTGTGTACTGTTAGTACCACACGGGAGGTGTTTTTTTGGGAGTGGCAAACGTCCCCGCCTGCATTGATGCTTCTGGAGCGTGCTGTGCTCGATGATGACATGGGCCCAAGCGCTGTGCGGTGTCTCTGTCCTGTACGTGATGCGGGAGTTCTGGCGTGTGGAGCAGAGTCATCGAACATTCTGCATTGGAAGGCAAAGAATAATACAAATGAAGTAGGGAATGCATTTCCAAGTGTTCCTTCTGATGATGCTTCCAATCGTGATCCGTCGATGGTAGAAAAAGTACGCGGCGTGCAGAGCAAATGTTCTCCGGGACAGGGGTTAGTATACACATCGAAGGAAGCAGAGCGTCATTCCATTGATCATCATCATCATCATATGAATGGTTCCGGCTTGACGCAAAGTGCGATGGGGGAATATGAAGAGGAACACTTTCCCCAGTGTACAGAGTCTGTGGTCAATAGCCAGGTTCCAGACGGGGAAGTATTACATGCGAGCAACCGAATCGCAGAGGAACTTAAAGCACAATTGAAAGCAATGGAGGAAGAACGAAATCAGTTATACGAGAAAGTGCAGGATCTAGAAAAGGAAAGAATAAAAGGGAAGAAAAAGGCTTCTCAGACGGAGGTGGTTTCTCCAAGTGAAAAGAAATCGACCCAGAAAGAAGGTGCTGGAATGCCACAGAAATTCAAGTTGTGTGGAGAGGATGAGGATGGGTGTTTTCTTCAGCTCCCACACAAGAAAAAGAAGAGGCTACATACAAGTGACAATACATGTGATCCAGCAATGCTCTATCCTGGTATTCTGCAATCAGAAAGAAGTACACAAATACCATCACGCTCCATGAGTCCACGAAAGGAAGAGGTAGGTGAAGCGCATGTAGTAGTAGAAGATAAAAAAGAAGCAGATGAAATTGGAAAAGGGGGAAAAAACGCTGATGAGTTTCCAACGATAAATTCTACTACTTCCTCTCCTCCTTACACTTTGGTACAGTCGTTGGCGCGGCATTTTTTACAAAATGCTAGGGACCTCTCTGGGGCGGAAGGGATGATGCCGCGAGCGTCTTTAAATATCTCTCTGCCGTTGAATGATGGAGGGAGTGATTTGGTTCAGGAGCCTGCGGAAAGCATGATGCCCATATGTATTGTGGAGGCCTTGCAGGCGGAACTTTCACTTATGAATGTATTGTTACGGAATTACCGGGAAGTGTCCCTTTCGACAGATTCTCTCCCGATGCAGTCTACAAATATTTTATCAGATGCGTATGTAATGATGCGGGATGTTCTGGGGTGTGATGTATCCTCAACAATCATACATGAGGCGTTAGAGGGCCTACCCCTCTTAAGGGAACGTGAAGTAATTTGTAAGTTGTTTTCTATTCTATGTTGTAGATATAGAGCTGCACTGCTGCAGTCAGATGCCTGATTCATCTCCTGTGTAAAAAAAAAAATTCAGAGAACGTTAACTATACATCCTCTCCTCCCAGCAAGAACAACAAAAGAAATTTGCTTCAAGTGGCTTCTCTGCCCGTTTTCTATTCTTGTTATTATATGTTTTGTTTTGAATAAACCTCACTTATTCCCAGGTATTATGAATGCGTGTGTGCGTGTGTGTGTGTGTGAGGTGGTACAAAGTGTTAGGTAGTGTGAAGTAGTATGCTTTGCTTTGTTGTTTTTTCTTCTTGTTCTTCTACTTTTTTTTTTTTTAAGTCAGTACCTAAACTAAGGCGTAACACGCTGTGTTGTCTTGGAGAGTTTTTGGGCGGCAAGCTTACACACAGAGAGAGAGGGACAGAGGGGATTATTGACACAGGCGAAAAAATAGAGACGCACACAGACACATTTGCTCTGTCCTTCTTCTTTGACTGGACGAAGACAAAGTAAAAGTGGAACAGAAAATAAAAGCAAAACAACGATAAAAAGAAACAGAAACATAGGCACAAAGAGAAAGGAAAAGAAGGGAGGGTGATTGCCTATCATTGTGTGACACGGGCATGCCTGCAAAAACGGGTTGCGTTCAAAATGAAAAGCCACAATCGGTGACTGCCTCCACGGAACACGCCCTTCACAGACGGGCCGCGGCGTCGTTTGATTCCCACCGTCGACTGGCGAGGGTCACTGCGGCCGCGTCGGAGGGTTACGACTGCCTCACGGAGGAGGACGACGACGGCGATGTGGAGTACAAGTGGCGACTCACAGGCATTACACCGAGTCGCTTTGAGCATCTTATGACCCAAATGCGATTTCGCGTGGGGGAAGGAAATGGGCAGTGCCTATATGAACTGGGAATTGCAAATAATGGCTCCCCGAGGGGACTACCACTGTGTGAATACCAGGAATCGGTGAATACGCTTCAGAACATGGCGGAGGCACTCGGTCTTGATGTTACCGTTTTAGATGAATTTTTGATGGAATCCAACTCTGGTCCGCTTTGCTGTGGTGAATTTCTTGTAACACGACGACAGGCAGAGTCACAGGATGGCAAAATTGCTTTCTGTGGAGCCACAAGCAGTGGCAAGTCAACACTTATTGGAGTTCTGCTTACTGGGTCTCTTGATGACAAGGATGGAAGTGCACGTCAGTTTCTTTTCAATCATAAGCATGAGATAAGTACAGGGAAAACAACATCCATCGTGACACGCGCCCTTCCTATTGGTAATGGAAACGTTAAAAATAGAATGTTTTCTCTTTGGCCCTCAACGGATTCTTGTGGATCCTCGTCACGCTTCTTTACAGTGATAGATCTGGGAGGAGATGTAACAAAGCAAATGCTTTTTGGTTTGATGAGCCGACGACCTGATTTTACCGGTATATGTATTTCTGTTGAGCAGCCCGTTGAAGAAATTGCACGGTATGCACGAGTATGTTGTGCTATGCGATTCCCCTTCTTTGTTCTAATTACCAAAATAGATTGTGTTCTTGAGTTTGAGCTGGATGCATTTTTGCTCGATGTAACCGTTGAATTATCGTCCATTGGGTGTAACTCTATTCTTTTAGAGGATGTAGACTCTGTAGATAATTTCCAGCAGACATGGAGGCAATCGAATCAGGTTCCTATATTACGTATTTCCTCTGTAGATGGATCTGGTATAGAATTATTTCGGTACTTTATCTCAACCCTTCCCTCTGGTGACATCCCACAAACACTTGATCAAAAATTTGAAATTCTTCTTGACGGAAGCTTTTTCGTTCGCGGTGTGGGCCCTGTTGTGCGTGGGTATGTGGCAAAAGGATCTATGGAATTGGGATGCCATTGTAGTATTGGCCCGGACTCTGATGGTTTATTTCATCCTGTGGTAGTTCAGGGCATTCATGTGGAGGGATCTCATGTCACTCGTGTGCGGCAAACAGACGAGGCAACATTTGCCTTGTCTGAGCTTCCAAGCAGTGTAGACATGTCTCAAAAGGGAAAACTTTTAATTCCATCTTCTGTAAAAGTCTCGTGGGCGTTTGAAGCACATGTAAAGGTACTCTCACAGTGTATGACACCTCAGTTAGAGCCCATTCTCTACACCGGCAATATGCGCCAGGCTGTAAAAATTATATCACCGTTCAACAAAGATGCAGAGTTATTCCTCAGTGGAGAAGGTATCGTGCGATTTAGGTTTTTATACCACCCAGAAGTACTTCGGGAAGGCGCAAGTATCATACTTCAATGGAATCCAGAAGGTATAGCTGTTGGGGAAGTACAAACAGTATTTACCCACTGCCATTTTCCAGAAACAGATTAAAAGGCTCTTTTTATACCTTTATATATATATATATATATATATGTGAGGAAAGATATCTTTCTCTTTTCTTTTTATTTTTGTGCTTGTCTACTTTCCCCCTTTCTATTTGTATATTTTGCGCATTCCCCCGCCCCCTCCTTCTTCTGTGTTTTGATTATATCTTTATACATGCATATATACATGTATCTGTATGCATAGAAGACCCTCCGATGTAAATGACAGCTGACTCCATTTTTTTTTTGATGGAGTGCGTCAATGAGTGAATGTGGAAGTACCCAATAGAAGGAAGAAAAAAGGGTCCCCTTTTTTTCTCTCTGTTCCATAGGACTATTCTTGGACAGAGAAAAAAAATTGTAGAGGTATTTCTTTTTTCTTTCTTTTCCTTGGGAAGAACCAATGCAACAAAAAGCAAAGAAAGGAACCCGTATTTTGGGCTGTTTTTTTTTCTTTTTTGCCCTTGTTCAATCTCATTCCGCTCATCTGTGGGTAAATAGATAGAGAAGGAAGAGGGAATGGTGGCTTTCAATTATTCCGATTCTGAGCATAGTAATTCGTTGTTCTCCCTCTGTGTGGATTATTGCATTGTATGAATTTGTATTATGTGCATATAAATATTGTGGAGTTCAGAGAGTGAAAGCGAGAAATATATATATATATATATAGAGAGAGAGAGAGAGAGAACGAGAGAAGTTGGGGATGTATTGTTTTTTTCCTTTTTCCTTTGTGTTTCTTTAGTTTGTCCCATACACTCCTTTTTCTGTCTGTTGTGTTATTTGATTTAGTTTGCGACACGGAATAAAAAAGGGGTTACGTATCTCTCTTGTTTTCTACATGTCTGTTCAGATTGCGTAGTCTTGTCCTACATTTGTTTGGTGTTATTCTGTCCTTGTTCTTTTTGGGCACATTGCGTTTTTCCCTTTTATTTCTTTCCCTCTTTCTCTTTCTTTATTCTGTGTATCTCGGTAATGTGGTCGGGACAAAAAAAGACAAACAAAAGGAGAAAGTTCTTTATTGACATGCGTTTCTTCTTTTGGTTTTGTGTTCTCGTTTTAACCTCCGCGACACTGAGCCCTTTGCAAGGGGGGGACATTACGGCAGATGCGAAACCGGTACATAGCTGCTTTAAAGGGGGCTCATGTAATCTGAGCGGGCGGTCCATAACTTTTCTTCCTTCAGGATACAGGGAAAGTAAACACTTTGAAGATGACGTCAAGAAATGTGTGGATGTACTGAAGGGTGCCCATGCAGGCAGAGTTATTTCAGAGCCATGGAGCAGTTACGCGTCGGGGTTGAACATACACACTGTCTTTGAGCCTTCTCGTGGTGCAGCTGCAGGTGGAGCTATGGACGCGAGTGAAAAGCACATAAATCTTGGCTGCGTTGTCAACACGGAGGCTCAGCCTTCATTTATTAAATGCAATCTTAGTGCCGTCTTCAGATTGGCGAGTTACGCCCCTGTTCAAGATCTCGTGGTTGTGCTCGTGAATGAACCCATGAGAGTAAGTGGTGTTGGGGGAAATCCCTTGCAGTATTTACAAACAATGAAGAGTTTATGCCCTTCTTTACTATCCGTGAACTTAGTAAAGCTGTTGCTTCATTGGGCTCTGAGTACAATACTGGAATAGAAGAGAATACTAATAATAATAATGATGTGTCTATACCGAACTGTGCTTCATCCGTGGAGATGGCTGAAAAAGAATGGGGTTATTGGATGGAACAGAAGGAAGTGGACGCAACTCCGTCCAAAGGATGTTTCTTTAATAATTTCTACCGCCCAACAAGGAACAGTTGCATGATGCATAATTCTTCTGTGGATGGTTTGTGTGCTGTGTGTAAGGAAAAAGTAAATCTTGCTCTCCTTTCTTTTAACGATGATAAAAATAAAAATATGTCTGCTGAAGGAAAGTGTTGTAAGACAGAATACATCCATGTGCCTGGTGGTCGTGGCAACGTATCTCAGCATAATATTAAATTGACGGTAAAAGAGATGGTAGGAATGACTCATGTAGAAGTCACTTGGTTATATAAAAATGGATCTAGAATTGTAACTCCTCCGACACCATATGAGTTACAGATTTCTCCAAATAGTTCATTCTTGGGATCATTACCGAATGAAATATGTGCTGTTATTCAAGATAACTCTCCGTACATACGCCCAGAACTACGGAAGAGTCTTTCCAAAGAAGTGATATCATTTATACTCTTTTCAAGAACGTCTTCTTCATTAACTGCAACAAACTGTGGAATATCAACTTCGTGTGTGCAATGCAACAATAATAATGGGTCTCAGTCAGTAAATATGAAATGGGTGGAAGAGAAAGGAATGAAAACTGGAAGACAGACATACTTCATTTCTGCTGGTGTACTCCTGGGTACAGTTATTATAGTATTTCTCATCAAATTCACGGTATATAAGATTTGTTATTTACGTCGGCCACGTGAAATATTTTCTTTGTTTTTCATGGAAAATCTTATTTGTGGGGGTATTCTTCTTCTCTTTATTATTATACTATGCCTGACTATTTATGCCTTGGCATCTATTATACAAGTTTCAGAAACTCATGTGATCTTTTCCAAACAATTATTTATTCCTTCTGCTGTCCTAACATTGTTTATTTACGCGTCTTCACTTATTGCTTTCATATTCGTCGTGTTCCGTCAGTATGTATTAATCATCATTTGTGGGATTGTATTATTTCTCATTGGATTATTTTATACTGTGATGGGTGCATTACTGGGAGTCTCAAACTTTTTAAATCAAGAAGATGCATTGATAAACTATGTGGCTTCTCAATGGCTGAAAACCGTAAAAGTTAATCCAGATGATGTGGAAAGAATTCAGTCCCACTTGCGATGTAGTGGATTTTTTGTGAGTTGTCTTGAAGTCACTTCTTCAGAATGCCCACGTAACAGTGAGACTAATATGTATCCTAATCCATGTCATGAGGATTTCATGGATGTTGTGAGGTCTGCACGTTATCCTCTAACCGTGTTTGTGACCATCACAGGAGTTCTGCTTATCCTTTATGGATTTTTTTTATTTGTGTTTGTCATGCGCCTGAAGCATTTATCAAAGGTGGCACAACAACGACGTTCCTATCGCAACGACCCGCATGCCAAAACTATACCCGTGACATATGCAGAGATGCGGAGGGCACGCACATTGTTTTACAAAGTTGCGGACACGAGGTCCAAAACATTATCGGGTCCAAGCGTCACTAACTTCCTGAAGAAGACATTTAACGTCAAACTTACATCAGACGAGAAACACGTGTTGGAGGGTCAAGGACCGGTGACATTTGAGAAACTCATGTCTTTGTTTTCTCCGTACCTTATCCCGTCACGTGTGGACCCACGCCAGTTAACTCCGGAAGAGATTGAGGAGGAACATGGGGTGATTGCGCTGCAGGAACATCAGTATGAGAAAATATGGCAATTTGCCACGGCGTCTGATACACTGTCACCAGAGGCATTGCTGAATTTGTATCGCGAACATACACAAGAGTACTTTATTGTGGATTATAATATATTTCTCTCCCTCATCAAAGAGAAGGCGAAGGATTCCCCCGATGCTTCCATGTGTAAAGGCTTAACCCCTATGGAGCTGGAGGCATTACGTAATGCCTGGGTTGCACTTAACCCGAATGTATCCGGAGATTTGACTGACGAGCAGATTGAATTATTTTACGAGTGGACACATAATAGACCAGTCCGCAATGAAGGAGAGTTTGAGAAGTGGAAGCAATCATTGGATGTGCGTCATCGTAACGGAATTGGATGGGGCGAGTTTTGCTATCCCTTTGCAAGGCGTACACTTTTGTGTAGAGCACGCGGGTTCTTGGAAAGTATTGGGAAGGACGTCCCTCCCGAGTTGCTCACTAAAGATGTTGTGCATCAGAGATTTGGTGATGATGTGGTCAACGCCACGTTTTTGAAATATGAGGAGGAGATCCCAATTGAGCGGGTTTTTGAACATATCTTGTCTTGTAAGAAAAAAAAGACGAACTGATGAAAGGGGGGTCTGTGTGGTAGTGTCAGAGGGAAAAACTAAAAGGATTTATCTGTTTGCTCATGGTTTGCTGGTATCTTTTTTCTTCTTTTTTTTTTTTTGCTGTTTTACATTTTTTTACATTTTTTAAAATTTTTCTTTTCTTTTTTTTTGCTGTTTTGCTTTCTTTCCCCCCCCCCCCATTCGATTTTCCTGGCACTCGTCTCATTTTGTTTTTCTGCGTAACCGGCTGAGGTTTTCATTTTTTTTTTTGCTATTCCCTCGGTATTATCTACCTATGACACATGTTCTACATAAAAAAAAATGAAAAAAACACATGGGTACATATATCTATGAAGAGTGTTTGTATGTAATGCAAGGTGGCTGTGATATGAGACTGTGTATACAAGAGACCCTCCCCATACCATCCGGTCTTTATTTCTCTTTATTATTATTATTATTATTATTATTATTATTATTATTATTATTATTATTATTATTATTATTATTATTATTTCCCTATCTCATTAGATTTCCTGCGTGAAGGGGGCGGTGTAATAGGTTTGAGAAAAAGGACACGGAACAAAACAACAAAAAGACATAAATAAAAGGAACTAAAGGAACAACAGCGACAAAAACAATGAGGCGGGTGCTTAAAGTGACGGAGGCGAAGGAATGCAAACCTTTATCGTCGTCTCGTGTAGACCGCTGGCGGCGGAATCGTCTTATTTTGTCCAACCAGATACAAAATCTTCTTGTCGCCATACGATCCAATGAGAGATTCAGCGCCAACGCCCGGTTTTCAAACCCGGAACAATCGACGGAGCATCCCTTGCTCCGCCAGTTGAAGGAACTTCAGCGTGAAATCATGGCACCAACTTTGGAGTGCCATGTAAATGAGGCGGCAATTCTGAAGCCCTTCTGCGACCTCTGCACATCGAGAGAAATGAGTGACACCATTGTCGGTGTTGCCTTGGCCTCCCTGTCAAACCTCATTGACCTTCGCTGTTCATTTATTTCAAAGTCCGGCCTTGAGATGATTCTTGGTATAGTTTATGCGAGCAAAAGGGAGGTACGAGATTTTTCCACACATGAAGTTCTACTCGTCCGAAGATTAAATTTATGTGTGAGTTGCGCAGGCCATCCATCGGCGCGGGGGTTATCGGAGGATACATTTGTCGATATGATACGTCATGCATACAAACTGGCAGTCCATTCCATGGGTAGCCCACTTCTTCGCCGAACAGCCGAACAATGCATGAAATCTATTGTGACGTCTTTATATAGTTTTGTTGTGGAAAATAGATCAGGCTCCTTTGCGTCAAATAAGAAGGATGAAGAGGGGACAAATGATCCAATGATTAGTGTAGAAAAAGACGAAGAGGAAAAAGAAGAGTCGACTCTTTCAGGATGTGTTATGTTGCGTCATATTTGTTCTCTTATACGAGGTAGAGATAATGGAGATGCATCTAATTTGGATATTCAACGTTCTGATGCGAAAGAGTCCTCAAAAATAGCTGCGGTGCAGTTGGAAGGTTTTTTGTTGGTACAATGCATGTTATTTGTTGTTCACGATTTTATATGCAACCCTGGATGGGAGGAATTACTTTATACTGTTCAACATGAGCTTTGTCGTGCTCTTTTAATAACAGGAGTGAGTACAAATAATATTATCGTTCTCTCTCAGATACTTCGAACAATACATATTGTTGTTAAAATGGCTTTTGCTTGTGTGGTACCGCAGACATTTTCTTTTATTAGGGCAATCCATATTGATCCTCTTATACGTATTGCAGAAGAACTTCACTCTGGACTCATGTCACCTAGAACGACTTCCTCCCCTCGTTTAGCGGCATCGCCGTCTGTGCCTGTAGGACCTTCATTTCATATGAATGTAACACGTATGATGGATCTGTATGAACGACGAGAGCTCTTATTGGAAAGTCTTGTGGAGTTCTCTGGGGATCCTAATTTTGCCACATTTTGTTATCTCCAATATGATCTCTCTAAGCGTTTTTCCCCTTTATTGGATCGACTCTGTACATCGCTGGTGGAGAATTGCTTTTGTATGACAGATGAAGAAACTTCTGATCTTTTAAAAAAAGGAAACCGTGGTGGTGGTGGCGGCGGAGTATCTTATGATTTTAGTGCCGATGGATTTTTGACACAAATGGATGCACTTGCTTTAGAAGCACTGAATAGTTTTTTACATCAAACCATGTTGTCTTTTTCCCATCCGTCACCACTACCACCTCTACCTCCTGTTCCTGCGGAGTTAACCTCTCTGATTGAGTTTCGTCTCGAACAGAAGAAATTACTAATGGATTTTGCTTCTCGTTTTCGAGCGAATGCTATCAAGGATGGAATTCCATTTCTTCTTGAAAAGGCAACGCGTGTGCATTCCGAATCATCCTATCGCGATGTAGTCAGGGGAGCACAAGGAGGACAAGGGGGTGTGCAAATGGATGCACCGGCGTTAATTCTTGTGGAACCCGCGGGCGGACGTGAGGTGGGTATGTGTCTTTTTCATCTCAGTGCGATGCTTGATAAACGGGCATTGGGTGATTATCTTGGGGAACTTGGTAGGGAGTCACCCGCACCCATTGCTGATGGAACACAGGAAAGTATTGAAGCGCTTGCAGCTTGGGAGATGAAGCGAGAAACGGAGCACTTACAAGTAGGAACTGTTCGCTTTTTTGAGGAACAACTAAAAGGATTTTTGGAGGAGTTTGATTACCATAATAAACCCCTCTTGTCATGCATCCGTGAAACCGTCTACCATATGTGTGTGCCAGGAGAGGCTCAGAAGATCGATCGTGTGATGGAGGCCTTCGCTAAAGTGTGGATGAAATCTAATTCCGATGTAGGGAAGGAAATCAATCCATTTTGTAGTGAACAGGGACCTTTTATTATTGCATTTTCTTTGATTCTACTGAATACAGATCAACATTCTGGTAAAATGGTGAAACCGATGACTCTAGAGGATTTTAGACGCATGCACCGGGACAGTGATGGTGGCAGTAGCCTTCCAGAAGGGTATTTGGATGAATTATATAATGATGTGAAGGCCCATCCAATTATTATGGCAGAGATGATTGATGCGGGCTTTACAAATGATGTCACGTGGGCCTTGGAAATGCATGAACTTGATCCTTCTGATGATTTATTATCTAAAGATCCTGTATTGAGGTATTCTAAGCAATTAACAGGCTTACATACAATAGATGAAGCTATGTTTCAGGTATTACATCCATTTGTATTTTCAACTGTATGGAAACATTGTTTGAGGGCATTTTCTAATACTTTGTATGCCTGTGGTAGTTCTCTTGAACATTACCTTATGGAAGAAGATGATATTATGGATCATGCTTATACTGAAACGAAGTATCCTTTGCCAGCAGCGGAAGAGGCATATAATCGTGCGCTTGAGGGTCTTTTGTTTTTGGCTCATACAGCCACGCATTTTGGTGTGAGGTCTGCAGTAGATCATGTCATTTTGGTTCTTTTATCGCAACTATCTCTTGATATGGAGGATGCACATGGCTCAGTGGTTCGTCTTGGTAATCAGCCCTTCTCTTTGCGTTGTTTGCAGACACTTTTTTCTGTGCTGCACGACTGTGTACATATGGTTATGGATTCATGGGGAGAGTTGGGCAGATTTTTTTCTACAGCCTTCTTGTTTGGTATGTTTGCTAAAGAAGCCTCCAAGGTTCCCGCATCAACGTCATTATTATTATCATCACCTGATTCTGCGGAATCATGGGAGGAGTTATTGTGTCACAATCCAGGAATAGTTGTGGGGGGAGGAGTGAGGCGTGAAACTTCAGACCGTGGTTGGTTTGCGGCATTGCTAGGGGGATCTTCCAATACCCCTGAGAGACTTAAGGCACAAGAGGAGGAAAAACAACGAGCGATAAAACGAGTTAAAGCTCTTTTCCCCTCAATGGAGGAATTTCTTAACATGATTGATTCTCTGGAGAAAAAACCGCAACAGCAATTCTTCTGCGCCCTGCGTGACAAGGGGGTTATGAACACAAAGAACGCGGCAGAGAGTTATGCTGCCTCTTACACTATAATTCTTATTACAGAGGTTGCCATACGTCATTCAAAGGATCCTGTTGTATTGGAGCGTTATATAAAATTATGTCAACAAATTACATCAAGTATCTCTGCGATTTTTGAACAACCGAAGAGTTCAGATGAAGCCAATAATAATAATAGTAGTAACAGCAACGTTAATAATAATAATAATAATAATGGAAATAATGGGAATAGAGCTCGAAGGGTTGAGGAGGACGAAATTTCTATTTTTGATATTGGCCAGTCCAACCGCTCTGAGGCGTACAATTATTGGCTGTCACTCTCTGTCCGCGTGGTAAGGGCATTACTTAGGGCAGTAGTGATGTTTGTGTGCAGTGATATGCATCATGAGACAGGGATACATATTTTGAAATTACTTACCGCGGCTCCACAGAAATTGTTTACAGCTGCAGTGGCCCCATTACTCTCAGGTACATTGTTGAGGTTACTTACCGAAGAGCGGAATTTCCCACACGTGCCCAATCGCCCACTGTTGATGGAGTTATTCAATACTTTTTGCATCACCGCAAGAGCACATGCCTCTTTTCTTGTTCAGCAACGAATACGGAAGGCGCTGATAATTATAGTGAAGGATGAACGCTATGATATTTTGCGAGATGCTGAGGACCTTGTGAAAACTATAGTAACCTGCGCTCTTGAGTTTTCGAGCGAGAATGCGGAATCTGCGGGATCTCCAAATCAGTTGGGCGACACCGTGCAAGAGGAACGCTCAGAAAGTCTTGCAAACTATCTCACTGTTCTGTGCCGTCGTCTTGTTGAAATGTACGGCATGGGATGTGTCGCGAACAAGGAAAAAGAATGGCATCAAGTGTGGATTACTTCGCTTTGTGGTTTGTGTGTATTGGTTGTGTCTTCACGCCAGAGCCGTGATCGAGGCGAAGCTCTTTTGTGTCTACAGCATTCTCTTTTGGATTCCAATATCCACCAACTCCCCGGGACAGCCATTGCACTTCTTTACGAAGATGTTATTTTTCCTCTTACTGAAGAAATATGTGCACCTTCACCTGCGAATGTGATGGGAATAGTAGGCACATCATCGTCAAGCAACAAATCGTCTAATAATAGTAGTAATAATAATAATAATAATAATAATAATAATAATAATAATGCATCCGCTACTCTGGCTTCAATAGAAGCGTTTACGAAAAATCCTTTAGGTTTCTTTGGAACACGACGGACGGCAAAATCAGGAAACGGTGCTTCAGGATGTTCTTCTTCTTCGTCGGTTATGAAGTCAAGAAATCAAGTAACTCCTACGGATCTGAAGTGCCGTGTTGTGTCTTTACTAACACGAGTTTTTCTGCAGTATGTAAAATTCCTTGGAGAGACGCCTGATGTGATGCAGGAGTTATGGCAACGTATACTGGGAACTCTTTATGCGCTTTACACTGTGCCAACAGAGAGAGCATTGAGTCCCACTGTGTCTGATGCACACGGGGCAAAAGGGAATGACGGTGTGACGGATGATGATGGTGCATTTCTGCGTGAGGCGATTCAAGAGGCAGTAAAAAATATGATTTATGTCCTCTCATCTACTCTTTCTGAACCAGAGTGTGTATATACCTTGCGGCAGGCACCGTACTTCTGGACATCCACAAAGAATTTGTTGCGCCCCTTCGATTTTGCTGAACCTCTTCTTGCACACATTGACAATCTTGACAGTTAAAGAAATGAAATGATACCATGCGAAAGAAGAAATAAAATAATCGTGTTTTGGTTTGTTTGTTTATGTTGTTCTTATTCAACTGGAGAATTTTAGCAGACTAAATTACAAATCTCACCTGTCCCCACCATTGCTATCATAATCACAACCTGAGCGTGGAATAATGTATAGCCAGCCAACGAGTGTGTGGGTGTGTGCTTGTGTGAGAAAGAAATAACTCATCCGCGTCCTGTCCTCTTATTTTTCCTTCCTTTGTCTTTTTCTTCTTCGTTCCGTGCCGTGAGCCCCGCAAGAGAGTGTACCCTTTGCGTTGTAATGGCTGGCCGTGGTGTGCGGGACGCGGTGCAGGTCGACTCCTTCGTGACCCCCGGCGAGGTGTACCGCATCCTGGCCCCGAGCTCCTCGCTGCGGGAGCACCTCACCGACAGCTACTGGTGTGCCGCGATGGAGGAGGTCTGCGGCGGGAAGCTCGAGGGCGTCGCCGTGCGCTACACGGGGAAGAACCTCGTTCTCATGCAGTTCCGGCCGAAGCGCCTCTCCCCCGCCGGCTACCGCTACCCGCTCTCACTGTCCATCCCCGCGGAGTACTTGGTGCCGGTCGTGCGGCGGCAGGGAACGGACACGGTGTCGATGGCCGCGAGCTTTCATTCCTCGCTCGACGCGATGGAGAACTCGAACGCCGGGGCGACCCATTCACGGCTGTGCGTCGTATGTGGGAAGTACAATGTGCCAGGCATGGTGCAGCGGCACCACGGGCTGAAATGCAAGGAATGTGTAGGGAAGAAATCCAATTCAAAACTACGCATGGAATGTGGACGTAGGAAGGATGAGGACGACGCCTAACTGACATCGATTGCATTGGGTGTGTTTCTTAGAGAGAGAGAGAGAGAGAGAGAGAGAGAATGGTTTCTCGTTTCGGTGTAGGAATGAAAGAGAGAGAGGGGATGGATGGAGACACATGTAGAGAGACAAAAAGAAGGATAAAAAGCAAAATAAAAAGAAAAGAACACCTGGGTACACACATACATACTTAGATACATATAAAAGCAACATCAAGAGGGCAAATTTTTTTTTTCCTTTAACTCGTGGGCTGCCCCTGGGTTTCTTTCTTTCCTTTCCTCTCTCCCTTTTTCTTTTCTTTTCCTTTTGGTTGTG
Organism: Trypanosoma lewisi; assembly: GCA_036321185.1. Lineage (NCBI taxonomy): Eukaryota > Euglenozoa > Kinetoplastea > Trypanosomatida > Trypanosomatidae > Trypanosoma > Trypanosoma lewisi. The sequence continues at coordinate 146,359 of JAWVMQ010000171.1, read as the reverse complement.
CTTTCCTAACCTTTCGTCTTTCCTCCCTTCTCCCCTATGGGGAGGATTGCAACAAAGACAACAAAAACAAAAACATAAATAAAAAAGAGTATTGGAACTTGCAACATTGTAGATTAATGACAGTTGTTCGGGGATTACTTGCTGTGGAGTTATTTCTCTGGCTTTCACACTTGTTCCCTTTCCCATTCTTTCATGTATGTATTTACTTCTTTATTATTTGTTATTATTACTTTTTTTTTTTGTTCTTGTCTTCCGCGTTGTTTTTCTTCATCTAGGTGGGGTTTTGCTGCTATTTCTTTTTCTTTTTGCAGACTCGGTGTCCACTCACACACTCACACGCACATGGAGACGGCCCGGAAGGAAGAGTTAAGTCACATCGACACGTCGTCGTCCTCGTCGTCCTTCACGTCGTACTCGAACCCGCCGCAAGTGCGGCCTGTGGATGAGAACGCGGGTGCCACGAGAGTTGCGGCCGCGCAGACGAATGCCGTCGCGGGCGACCTGGAGCTGCCAAACCCAAAATGGATTGAGAAAATTATGACCACACATTTTGTCTGTGACCTCTGCCACAAGACTGTGATAGATCCCGTGCAAATTATGCCAAGAGCGCTGTTGGCATGCAGAAAATGTGCACACACCCTGCGGATACCCACAGGGAGTTTGTCCGAGTTACCATCGGGTGTGGTGAAGGCCTTCGGGGAAATGATCGAGGCGTACAGGATTCAACACAAGTCTAAGGCGACAAATTCCCCAGAGAAGGAATCGGTAAACCCACCTGTAAGTGATCCTATTTCAAAGAGACGCCTTGTTCATGTTAGTCGTCCCAGCCATCAAGGGAATAATAGCAGCAATAATAATAACAATCATCATAATGAGAAACCTATAATTTCAAACGCAAATGTAGACTTTACCAAGGCTGCCAAATTTCCAACGATTTCACCAGAAATGCTGCGGGCTATTGAAGAAGAAGAATCTCATTTCAGAGGATTAATAGATGAAGCACATGAAAGTGAGTCTCTCGAATTACTAAGGAAACATTCTGCAGCATTACGAAATATTCAAGGTCGAAGTAGAAATAGTAGTAAGGCTTTGAAGGCAGAAGCAGATGCAAAGTATGAAGAGGCTGAGTATACAATGGCACTAGAGTTATATTCAAAAGCAATTGAACAACAACCTCATGATCGATTGACGCGCCTCAGTGTTTTGCACGGTAATCGAAGTTCGGCATACTTTATGGCTCAGCGCTACAGTGATTGTATTTCAGATTGTCTAAAGGTGATAGCACTTGAACCTGGAAATGTTCGAATGTATACACGAGCAGCGAAGGCGGCAGCAATCATGGGAGATATTTCTCGTGCAGTGGCTCAAATAGAGACAATTCCAGAGAAACTCATGACAGATAGCATTCTTGCTGAAAAGAAAAAGTATAAGAACGGTCTGGATTTGTATCAACGGGCTGAACGTTCCTTTGGAACCCCTGAAGGAGACGAAATATGGCTCATGTTGGTTGCCCAGTTCAGTGATACAATATCCTTCCGTCTGCGTTACGCAGAGTCATTATTTAAACAACGACGTTACATGAAGGCGGTAGAGGCGTTAGAAGTAGTGTCAGCATCCCGTCGATCACCCAAACTGTTGTATATGATGGCGAATTGTTTGTATTTGTCTGGATTTGAACACTTTGAAAGGGCGCGTATGTGTCTTCTTGACGTCCAACAGTTGGATGAGAACTGCGCCAAGTTGTTAAAATTGATTAATTTGGTAGACGAAGGTAAGCAAAAAGGGAATCAAAACTTCCAGCAGAAGAAATTTACTGCATCTGTGGAATATTACACATCTGCAATTAATGCTGCTGAGGGTAATAATCAAATATTGCGTATATTGTACTGTAATCGTGCCGCTGCCAATAAAGAACTTGGAAAATATCGTGAAGGTGTGGAAGACTGTACACATGCTATTCAATTGGATTCAGAGTTCTCAAAGGCGTATGCACGTCGTGCACGTTGTCAGCAACAACTTAGTAATTTTACCGCTGCCATTCGTGACTTCAAGAGTGCGATACAGTATGATCCAAATGATCATGAACTAGTGAGAGAGTTACGAAACTGTGAGCACAGCATGTCAAAAGAGGCAGAGCGTGAAAAAGATTATTACTCCGTCTTGGGTGTAAATCGTAATTGCAGTGATCGTGAAATAAAGTTGAAATACCGCGAGCTCTCCCTCCGCTGGCACCCGGACAAGTGCATGTCTCTCCCGGACGACGAGCGTCTGCAGGCGGAGCGCAAGTTCAAAATAATCGGCGAGGCCCACACAACTCTTATCGACCCTGTGAAGCGGCGCGAGTACGACCTCAAACTAGACCGCGAGCGGATGACGCGCTCGGGGGGATTCACCGGCTTCGCCACGTACAGCGGGGATGCATTCCGCGGGCAGGCGAGCCGCTACCGCACCGGCGGCGGGGGGTTTTGGTGATGATGTAAGACTGAGTGAAGACAATTAGATACAATTTTATTTTATTTTATTTTATATATATACAATGAGAGTGCACAGAGAGAAGGAGAGAAAGTACAAGAAAATGGAATGAGAAACAAAAAAAAAGAAAACAAAAAAAGAAAGAAAGAGAAGGAAACAAAAAAAAAGAGGAGGTGAGAAAGCGAAGCATCCAACCTTGGAGAATGGAGATGCAAGTTTTTTATGTTCAACTTATTTTCTTTGTTATTATTACTATTATTATTTCCTCTAGTTTTCTTAAAAACTTTTTTGTTTCACTATTCCTTTCTTCTTTTTGTTTCCCAATGATGTGTTCAACAATGTCATTGAAAAGAAAGGGAAACAAATTTGATAATAGTGTTCCTTGTGTCTGTGTGCTATTTTTGTTCTTTATGCCTCACCTCCCCCCCCCTTAGAAAAGAAAAAGAAAAGAATTATGATGAGGATCCAAATGCTATTCTCTCTGTTTCTGTTTATCTCCGAGTCTTTCTTTCTTGTGTATAGTATGAGAAAGGTGTGATGGGGGGAATGTAGAGAGGAAGAGAGAAGGAGAACACTATGTGACGGCGCTTGTCATTTTCGCTTTGCGTGTCTTTCTTTTCTTCTTCTTTCCTTGTGCTTGGTGATTTGTCTTTATTGGTTGATTGGTTGATTCCTTTGACTGATTTCTTGGTATAAAAAAAATTCATCTCATGCCTGCTTAAGAGCCCAACCAGAGTCTCTGTTGATTGTGAGGCGCATTTTCATTCCCATTGCCCAACTTTCCTTGCCATGATTGTCGTTATGGGTTGTTTTTCCCCTCACCCAACATTTATCTATATTTCACTACATTTCTCTATATTTTTCCCTCTGGATGGGGGATGGTAGCTGTTGCACAAGGAAGAAAAGGAGAGAAAGAAATACTATACTGCACAACCCAATGTATGTAATTTTCCCTATTCTGTCTCTCACCTTCGGATGGTTCTTTTTCCTTATTGGCGCCATGCTCGTGCTTCGTCTGCGGGTTCTTGAGGCCTCACTGGGCCGGTTGAAGCCTGAGGCGTCTGAGCAGCGGAGCCCAACCGACGTGGGCGCGCAGAGAAGTGCCCGGCGGCCGCTGAAGGTTGTGATTCTCCACCCCGATCTCGGCATTGGCGGGGCGGAGCGGCTCATCATCGACGCGGCCGTGGCGCTGCAAAAGCACCAACAAATTACACCCATCAATGTGACCATTGTGACAAATCATCATGACCCCAAGCGTGCCTTCCTCGAGACGGTGGACGGCACGGTCAAGGTGGTGGTGAGCGGGGGCTGGCTGCCTGCATCCGTTGTGGGGCGCGCGAAGATATTGTGTGCGACGCTGCGTATGATGTGGGCTGCCATCATGGTCTGCTGCCACTATCCGGATACAGACTGCATTATTGTGGATCAGGTGGCCGCCGTGATGCCCTTGTTGCAGTTTGTTGCGGCGTCAATCCCACGCCTTTTTTATTGTCATTTTCCAGATCAATGCTGCGATTCCAACCGTGATGCGAATGGTCTTTTTGTGGAACCCACTTGGGAAATCCACAGGCTGTACCGTTTGGGATTTGATAGATTGGAGGCACAAGCGATGGGTTTTGCAGACAGTATTGTTTTAAACTCAAAATTTACGAGAGAAGTCACGGTGAAAACCTTTCCGCATATTGAGTCTCTTATTGATTCTGAGGAGGATATTTTTTATCCCCCCGTTTCGTGGGCAGGTAAAGAACAATCTGCAGACATGAAGCCGGATTTGGAAAACAGTGAAATTGTGTCTTTACAGAAGCAACTTGAGAATCGAAGCGTTGTACTAAGTATCAACCGTTATGAGAGGCGGAAGAATCTTTCATTGGCGATTGATGCGTTTGCCCGGGTTGTCTCAGCAGTTTCTGATGCCGACTTCAAGCCTCCACTTCTTGTTATTGCCGGGGGCTACGATGTCCGCTTACCGGAAAATGTGGAGCACTTGGAGGAGCTAAAAAAAATAGCGGAGAGTCATAAACTCACAAGCGATCAGGTTTTGTTCCTACGGAACATATCTGATGCGACTAAAGGTTATCTTTTGTCGCAGTGCTGCTGTCTCGTCTATACGCCAGCGATGGAGCACTTTGGGATTGTTCCCGTAGAGGGCATGGTTTGCGGCAAACCGATTGTCGCAGTAAATCAGGGCGGACCATGCGAGAGTGTGGGCGAGGGTGGAACGCTTTGCGATCCCACACCGGAGGCATTTGCAAAAGCCATACAAGCATACATAACGGATGAGGCATTGAGAACACGTGTTGGTGCCGCTGGACGCCAGCGTGCATTGCAGATGTTTGGTATGGATGTCTTTGGTAGGAAGCTAGCAACAAGACTGGTCGGATTATGGATTGCGAAAAACGAAGAGCTGAAGTGTAATGATGGTGCTGAGAAGCAGAAGGGCAGTTGATTACACAGCCATACCAAAAAAAAAAGAGGGAGGAAAGAAAAAGAAAATAAGAACCAATACGTAATGCGACGTTTCCAAGTGGAGGGAAAGCATTTGCTTACGAATTCCTTTGTTTTTGGTTTTTGGTTTTCTTTTGATTGCTTGATGGGAAACATGTTGGTGTGTGAGTTGGTGGATTTGCCATAGTTGTTAACTATCTCTTCCTTCACCTTTTTTTTTGGTAAAGTCACAAGTCTGTCTTCTTCTCTCAGAGAAGCCCTCACTTATTGCGTTACTCTTTGCTTAGAGTCTGTGCCTTCAAGTTGTTTTGTTTCACCCTTTGAACCTGTTTCTGTTTTTTCTTTCTTTTGTTCGTTATTTCATACTTCTTTGCTTCTTTTTTTTCTTTTTTTTTCATTTAGGCATTATCGTGCTCCTTATTCTTTACTGCCACGATGCAAACTGTGTTGGGAGGCATCCTCTCCCACATTCCAACATCTGTAAGGAACTCGATTCTCGCCGATGCATCATGTGAGAAAGTTTGTTTTTTTGGCCCAAGCTCACATGAAACCATCTCCGTGGATGAACTCCGGTCTCCACCGAATGTTTCCCCACCCACGGCTGTGGATTCAAAAGAGTGCCAGCTCGTGTACGATGTCATGCGGGTGCATCACAATTCCGTCATGTTTGAGAGGGATCACATTCAACGCATTTATGAGAGTTGTATGTTTGCTGTTTTGCCTGCACCTTTGAGGGAAGAGGCTAGATTGCCATTTCCTGCCGACAGCGTGAGGCAGACGATCCATGATTACATCCGTAGTCATCATACGACAAAAGAGGACATCAACCTTAAATTTATAACATGGCAGCCACCGCCAAGCTCTGCTGACACATTAAGTTGTGCAGATAGGTGGCAAGGTTTTTTATATGGGTTTTCATACGCTTTGTACTTTGTAAAATCCTTCTTCCCCCCTGAGGCGTGGTACTCGGAGGGAGCCCGAATTGCTCTCTTGTATGGCGCACAGAGAAATACACCCAATGCCAAAATTTTTCACCTGCCTCTTCGTTCACGTGCTAAGTCTCTACAAGAATCGATAGGTGTATTTGAGGTTTTGTTGGTGAGGGATGGGGCCGAACATTATCTTGTTCCAGAAGGCTCTCGTTCCAATTATCTCCTCGTCACAGAGGACGATCGCCTGCTCTGTTCACTTGAGAAGGATATCCTTCGCGGAGTTACGCTGCAGGCGGTGAAGAGGGCCGCCTCCACCCTCGGACTGACATCCGTTGAGCACCGCCCACTGTACGTCGGCGATATTTGCACCGCGAAGGCAATCGCTATATTAGGAACAAGTCTGGGGGTCCTCCCTGTGCGGGAGGTTCAGTTGTACTACGACAAGGAGAGTGAGATGAGTTTTATGTCCGCCCTGGACGACTACGACAAGGCCGATGGGGTGAAGAAATGTCCTCTGCCGCTGCGGGAAGATATTGTGTCTGGCGCCGGAAAACTGCAGTTCACCAGTGCTAGTAACACTATTCTGATACGGTTGCGAGAGGAATATGAGGCAGAAGCCTTCCGTTGATTGTCTCTTTCTTTTTATGGTGGAAAAAACCAAGAAAAAGAAGGAAGCGGAAAACACAAACAAAAGAGTCGTTCCGTTTTTTTTTCTGTATTTGTTATGAAGGCGTGAAAGCGAAAGAAAGTATTGAAAAGATGAAAAAAAACAGAGGGAGACTAATAAAACAACACTATTGATTGAACCGACGAGAGCGAGAGAGAATGGTAATCATCAGTTTTTTTTTTTTCCTTCTCTTTTTCTTTCTTTCTTTACCTCTCGGGTGGGAAAGGTAGATGCTTCTGTTTATTTCAGGTCTTCGTTATCTTTGTTTTTTATTTTGTATCGGCGAGGGAGTCTGTTGGACTGACGGAGGATATTGATAGTTCTTTCAATGCGCCGGTCATGTCGCCTTCTTATTATGGAGGGGGAACGAAAGTTCACATTTCCCGGAACCCCCGCAACACATTCCACCGGCGGTATTCCATTTTACGGCAATATCTACGCCGGCCGTGTAGACACGCAGAATTATGTTCCGCCCATGCAGGAAGGTTCAGGACTTATTAAGCCAAGGTCAAGTCTGTGGGACAATCCACAGATACGTGGAAAAATTGAACGTTGCCCATACTTCGCTCTCTGTGATCAAGTGCTGTGGCACAATATGGAGCCTTCATATCTTGATCCCGGGCTTCTCACTGCAGAGGAGCATCAGTTACTACTTTTGTTTAGTCGTGCTTACTTTGAAAAATGGAAAGTCATACATGCACGTCCTGCGAATGGAGTTCCGCGACTACGCATAAAATATGGGGATACTCGTGTACTGGATGAGATGTTAGATTTGTTAGATGTTCCTTCAAAAGTACGACGTTCACTTGTAAAGGAGTTCCAGTTAGACGATGCGTCGTTGATTGGGATGAATCCGCACTGCTGGGAAACGGCATACTTGGACCCGTTTAATCGGGACCATCTTTCTGGCCGTGTTCTGGAATTTGCGGGCATGGATGAGCCTTTGCGCATAAAATTCTTTCTTCTTTTAGATCAAATGCGTCGTTTAGTTGTGGTACGAAAAGATACCCCGGAAGAAGAACGTGTTATACTTCCATTCAGTTCTGGAGTAACGTTATATGATCTCTACAAGCACTTGGGTCTCGCCCCTTATAATGGTCAACTCAAAATTTACGATTATATTGACTTGCAAAATACAAGACGTGTGATCACTTTGAGAGATGAGGACACGTATTTTGATTTGCTCATGACAATATTTTTTAAGGCAAACCTTCGCTCTGCCACATTAACGGACGTTGCAGACGATACCGACAATACATCACGCTACACGATCACTGTTGAACCTTTTAGTGTAGCAGAGAAACGCATAGGCCGATGGTTTTGACCTCAAAAAAAAAAGAAAGAAAAAGTGTAGGGGAAGGATGGTGAAGTGGGTAATACAATTTTATGTGTTGTTATTATTTTTTTTAGTATTGAACTATCTTTGCTCTGTCTCTCTCTCTCTCTGGTGTAGGATACCTCTATTTGCATGCATATATGTATTCTTTTTGTGTATGTTTGTGTGTGTGTGTGTTTTCTGTTTCGTAGTGTTCTGATGTGTGCAAAATATTCAAAGCTTTACCTTGTCTGTATTTCTGCTTAGTGTTGTACTTCGAATTTTGTGTTCTTTGTGTTTGATGTGTTTTAATTTCTCTTTTTCTTTGCTTTCCTGTTGATGTGAGACTGAGGGTTCTGCGGGAAACACAACAAAACGACTAGAGGAGAAGCAGGAGTCAAACCAGGAAAAAGAAAAGAAAAATAATAGGGAACCACAGGACTGAAGGAGAAGAAGAAGAAGGAAATTAAATAGATAGAGAGAGAGAGAGAGAGAAACAAGGAAGAAAATAACAAGAGTAAAAGAGTAAAGAGTAGGGTGGAGTCGCGTAACCACCACCACCACACTCTTTCGACATCTTCAAGAATCCGCCCACATACATATACACAAATACATACATATATAGTGGCTGACTGGCCTTTGAACCAAGCTAACGAAAACCACACCCAAAGAACAGGAAAGTAATAAAACCAAAAAAAGAAGAAGGAAAAAAAGGAAGAAAAATGTCAACATCGCGTGCTGCTGGAAGTCGTCTGACGGCTCCTGTCCGTACAGCTGTTCCTGCGGCATTGCCCCGCAAGCGTCGGTTTGAACTGACGGATGAGCAACGACAGGAAATCCGAGAGGCCTTTGAGCTCTTTGACTCGGATAAAAACGGACTGATTGATGTACACGAAATGAAGGTAAGTATGCGGGCGCTGGGCTTTGATGTCAAGAAGGATGAGGTGCTGCGCATGATGCAGGATTGTGCCGCGCGGGACCAACACAATCAACCGCTGATGGATTTAGCCGGCTTCACGGATTTGATGACCGATCGGTTTGCGCAGCGAGATCCGCGGCAGGAGATGATAAAAGCCTTTCAGCTCTTTGATGAAAACAACACTGGGAAGATCTCATTGCGTTCATTGCGCCGTGTGGCGAGGGAACTCGGGGAAAACATGACAGATGAGGAGCTGCAGGCGATGATTGATGAGTTTGACACGGATCAGGATGGAGAGATTAATCTGGACGAATTCCTCGCCATTATGCTAGAGGATGAGGATTACTAAACCCCATTCCTCTGCTCTCTCTCTCTCTCACTCTCTGTGTGTTTGTGTGTGTGAAAAAGTGAGGGAGGGAAGGAGGGAAAAAGAGAGAATGGGGCATGACATAGACAAGAGAAACAGAAGATGGTTGTGATAAAGTTGCTGCACTATAACTTCTTCCCTCTGTTCTGAAGTAATGCATGGAGAAATTGATTTCACATGTGTACCGGCCTGTAATTAGTGTTTTTTTTTTCCACTTTTTCTCTCTATCCCTATATATACACGTATGCTTTTCTTTTCGTTTTCTTGTCTTCTGCGGAAACTTTGTGGAATCGAACTCAAGGGATATTTTTATGATTATTTTTATTTTTATAATTTTGTTTTATTTTAGAAAGTGACTGCACCGAAACCGAAAAAAAAGAAACGAAAATAGAAATAAAAAATCGAGTGAGAAAGTAAAGATTGTTGATACATAATCATACCCAATAATGGCACCGGGGAATTCGGGAAAGAAATCAGGATCTTTGATTTCTTTTTTTCGTTCCGCCTTTGGAACGAAGAAAAAAGACTCTGAGATCTTATCGCCTGTTTCAAGTTCTCACATACGCAGTGATCCGATTCCTCGTAAGCTTCGCAAACAACCCTCTCTACGCACCACGGGAAGTATGAGTTACCGGGTCTCTGTTGAGCATCCATATTTTTCCTTTGGAAATGCAGTTACTGACGGTGACGCTGACGAATACTCCTGCATTGGATTTGGTGCCTCCGGCTCCTTTTCCTACGATCGTGTTGGCCTCCGAAAGATGTCATTTGCGAGGAACGCAGTACCACCTCCCAGTTCTCCGTCTGTTGCTCAAGGTGAGTCGAGGTTGCATGATGACAATGAGAAATCAGATGGAGAGGTTTGCGAAGCCATTCCTTTGTCGGTGCCCAGTGTTGTGAAGATTACAAACGTGCTCAGTTGGCTGGAAGAACAGTCGGTGGAAAAGATAGAGGTGGGGAATAAAGCCACTTAGTTTGTACACTGAAATTCATGCCATAACTGTGTCTGTGAGTGTATGAGAGAGAGAAAGAGAGAGAGAAAGAGAGAGGCATAAAGGACATAAAATTTTGGAAAGTAAGTAGGGAGAACAGTATCAAGTTTTAGTCAATTTCATGCTACTGTTGCTTTGTGGTCTATGCATGAATGTGTAAGGGGTTTCTTTTTCAATCTGTCTCTCTGTTGTTATTCTTATATACCTATAGTTATAAATATATCAAAGGAGATGGAGATGTTTAATGATAAATGTCCTTGATCTCTCTTTCTTACTGTGGTTTCGAAGTGTCCCTATTGGGCCATATTGGAGGTGAATAATTGAACATTTAGCAATAGTAACAGAGAGAAGAATACTGTCTGTGCAAAGAATTTAATGAAGGGTCACTGAGGAAATATATAACTGATAATTGTGATTTCACCACCCTTTTTTTTTAAAATACATGAACTTAATGGGAAGCATCAGTGTGGAAGGTTCTCGCAGAAACCGACACGACACAGCCGTCTTGAGCAAAAGACCAATTGAGACGCTGCCTGCATCTCCCCAGCGTGAGTTTCATATATATAGATTAAAAGGTACCATTAGAACTATCCGATGGCATGAAAATATGTAGAGGCCTTAGCTTGGGCTCTCACACTCACCTCTACACCTTTTTTGACGTGCCCACAAACAAACAAAATATTTACTTTTTTGTTTTTTTCTCACCTGGGGAGGTGGTGCTGGGACAATTTGTCTTTTTTTTTTTCTCCACTCTGGGCAAGGATTACCTTTCTTTTTGTTGGCGCTGGTGGTGGAGTTGTGCTGAAGAAAAGAGAGTAAAATGGGTTCTAGACAAAATGAGCGTGTGGCGTCGAGAGAAGCCAGTCATTACTTCTAACCAATAATATGATTGATTGATTTTTAAAACCATCTTTAAATTTTTTTGTTTTCATTCTCTATTTCTTTTATTGTTCTTGTAAGGATTTCATGGGGAGAAGGCATGAGAGAAAAGAATGTGGGAAACACGTGTTTCTGTCAGTTACGTGGCTCCTTCCTGCCAAATGTTTCCAAACTCTGTTTTTTGTTGTATTTTTTTCATTTTCTGTAATGGATCTCATTCCTTGGTGTTTTTATCCTTGTAATGAACTCCAGCAGTATTCCTGCACGCTACCTTTTTGATTTAATCTGTGTGTGTGTGTGTGTGTGCGTGTGGGTATGTTTGTTGTATTTCCCTTCGGTTTGGTTGGCTATCATTCTGTCACAGAAAACAAGTCACATGGACACTTTTGGATGCTACGGCCGGAGTACCGGGATACACATTTTTTATTTGTGTGGTTTTCTATGGTATCCAGTTGATGTTTGTTTTTTGAGGGCTTTCTTTTTTTTCGATTTTGTATTCGGTTTGGTGGATGTGTAACTCATCTTTCCAGATCAGTGGGCGCAAGCAGTTGGGAGTTTTTTTTCTCGGATAGTAAAGAGAAAAGGTCGCTATACTCATAGAATACCAGCCTGGTGTTTGTAGCTGCTTTTATTATTATTCTGGTTTTGTGTACTTCATTACTTCTATGCAGTCTGTGCATTGTGATGAGAATGGGATAAATAACTATACATATATATACATATTTATTTATTTATATTTATATTTATTGTTATATTTATATTTATGCATGTACAGAGAAAGCGAAGTTTACGTTTAGTAGTGAACTTCTTGTTGTATGATTAATTTTTTTTTTTTTGGAGGGAGTTTAAAGGGCGTGTGTACGCACGTACATATTTTCCACTTTTCTCTCTATTTGGTTCTTTTGTTTGTTTTCTTGTCTCGACACTCCTTTATATTCCCCACTTCATTTTTTGAAGATGTTTTAAATTACATTCTCCTTTTTCTCTTTATTTCGTTCATTCTTCTTTTTCTTTTCTCCCTGTTTTGTTTTGTTTTTTTTAGTGAACATTTTTTTTTTCGTTTTTTGTCAGTGGGAGCTCCCCCTACATACATATTTTGCTCTGCGTCAATGTGTGCAAAAGTAGTTGTGGTGTGGCGCCTTTATGTGGGTGGGGGTTATTGTTTAAGCTTCACCCATTTTGTCATTTTTATCTTTTTCTTTCTACTCTGTGATGTATGTGCCTGTATCGCCCTTTTGATGCAACTACATGCCTGAATACTCTTATTTATTTATTTATTTTATTATATTTGGTAGAAGAGGGTGGAAGCATCGGAGATATCATAGAAGGACAATCTAAAAGAAACAAGAAAAAGGAAGGAAGGGGAACTGACCGGTCTGTGAGTATCTGTGTTTCTCTCAGTGCTGATATTCGTGCTGCACTGAAGAAACTCATATGGAGAGGGGAGAGCATGAGGAAGTGGAGGTGTTAGGCGAACATACATTTGATGATCAAGAGGCAGCATTTCTGCACCCGCACCTCGCAATATTTACTGGTGACACCGAAAGCTACACCGCACCACGAGGGGACTACACTAGAGGCGGCGTTGGCGCAAGGAACGGTGAGGCAATGAACCTTCTCGATGAAACAGGAAGTCTTGAGCAAGAGGAGACGCACGCCCGTTTATTTCACGGTGCCATGAAACATAATGACGAGGATGAGGAGACGTGGGCGGGCGAGGGCGAGGACGCCACGGTCAGCGCCGGTGTCTTCCTTGCGGGGAGGGACGATGATATCGACGATGACGATGACGAGAGGAGTGATGGCGATGACGACATGACGTTTGACCCCGACGCGCACCCGGCGGGCGACGGTGGCGGTGGCGGCGGCGATGCGGGCGGGAGGGTGCGGCCGGCGTTTCCGATCTCGCGGGTGCGGGAGCTGCTGAAGTTCCACGCGGCCTCGCACATCGTCGCGCGGGGGGCGGCGGTGGCGGCAGCGGCGGCGGTCGGCCTGATGCTTGAGGACGTGACGCGGCTGGCGGCGGCGGAGGCGCAGCGGCAGAAGCGCAGGACCGTCACGTACGCCGACATCGCCCGCGTCGTCCATTACTTCGACCGCTTCTCATTTCTCACGGAAATTATTCCGCCGTTGCCGGCAGCGGCGGGGAGGTCCGTCGCGGCCGAGGGAACAGTTGGCGGCAGCCGCAGCGGCGGGGCTGGGGAGGGAGCGACGCGGACAAAGTCGAAGTCTACAGGCAGTGTAAACAACGGTATGCGACAGACAACACTCCCCTTTTAGGCAGTGGTATGAAATTGCGGGAGGACTCCTTTGTCGTTTTCCTTTCTGTGGTGTTGTTGGCTTTTTTCCCCCCTGGCCTTCACACTTTCTCGAATCTGAGGGGCAGTTTCTCTTGGTTTTTCTGCCGCCAATGTGTTAATTATTATTTACTGTTCCTCTTTTCCTTTGCTCTTTACCATGAAGATGGACGTGAATTTTTTTCTCTTTTTCTCTCATTTGTTTTTTCTCGTGGCTGTTGTTTTCTCGAGCCGACGTATTCTGCGTATCACACAAGAAGAAAAAGGAACGCCATTATAACTCTACAGGAGAAGACACAAAAGAAACAAAGCAAAATCAAAATCAAAAAAAAAGGTGAGAAAAACCCGTAGCAAGATATAGACAATATATATATATATATATATATATATATTGATAATAGTGATGATGGCATCATCTCTTCCTGTTACACCGCATCGAGAGAGGGATCGCTCGCCACATTTGATGACAGATGAAGAGTTGCGAAGGGAGTATGTCGAACTGCGTAAAATGAATGCCTCTCTTACTGAGGAATATCACTGCCTTCAGGGTGAAATAAATGCCATTTGTGAGGAATCTGTTCGTTTTCAGCAGAGCACGGAAATTGAAGAGGAGAAAGTGGCAAACCAGTTGCTCCGCCGACTTCAGTCTGAGGAGTCACAGAAGCGTCGGTTTCACAGTCTCATTCGCCGTGAGGAATCTGCTCGCCAAGAGATCATGAATCAGATTACACAGATTCGTACGGAAAAGACGGATTTGGAAGGCCAGGTGGGTCAACAGGAGTCGTTGATGCTTCAGCTGCAGAAGAAATTGATGGATGTCGTGGCCAGAAAGAATGAGGTGGAACGTGATTTGCTGCAGGAGCGTCGTAAATATTTGGATGTAATATCCACACAGTTGAATCGTCTTCTTATGGAAGGATCCTCCCCAGAAAAGAACGAGGGGAAGGCGTCAGAGTTTGGTGCCAACACCGATGCAAAGGAGGAGAAACCGACGGAAACATCATTGCCAGGAGCAACGAATGAGACAAGCAGTAATACCGCCACCCCACCTGTATTTGAGGGTGCCGCAGCTGAAACGGATGTAGCTATCAATCGCCTAGAAAAACAGCTTAACAAGCTTCTTCGTGAGCATGCTGCTGCGGCTCAGGCCTCCGCAAGAAATGAGGTACTTTGTGCCGAGCTTACAAAAAAATTGGAGACCATACAGCAGTTTGCTTTCCTAGATCGCGCACGAGCATCCAAGTTAAAGGAAGAGCTTATGGGGACCAGATCACGTTTAGCGGAGTTGGAAACTCAAGCGCGCCAGAGGGGGACCTCCGTGATTTCCGATGACAGCTCTAGCATACCAACGCCGACATTGAGCTGCTTCAAAACTTTATCACTGCGTGATCGGACAAGAGAAGTTCTTTCATCGCATCAACGTGAGCCAAGCAGCAGTTTGCAGCCTTCATGTGATGCATCGCAGACAGGGGGGGAGGAATCACGCTTTGGCCTGTGAGGTGTTTTGTTGTTGTTGTTGTTGTTTTTGCATATACTCCTTTACCCTCATGAATGGAAGAGTGGTGCAAACAATGACGAAAAAAAAGGTACCTGATTGTTGTTACCCAACCCAAGAACAAAAAAAGAAAAAGAAAACGCAAAGTAAACATCGGGTACAATTTTTTTCTTGTAGAGGTATACCTGTTTATATTCGTATTTCTTTTCATCGTGTTGTTTTGTTCCTCCTTTTTTTTATTTAGAGGAGATGTGGTTGTGGATGCGGCGACTTTTTTCCCCGTACTTCTCTATCCTCTCGTGGCATTTGGTCGTCTCTTAGTAGATAGTATGTACCTGTATACATATACGTTTTCGTTGTTGTAGCTGATGCTCCGATTGTTATGGTTGTTTATGGATGTTCTTGTCCCTATCTTTCTTTGGATATATATATGATTGTCAGTGTTTGTGGTCCTTTCCACCTGTTTGTTCGGTGATCGTTGCTTACCTTCTCTGCTTGCGGGAAAATGTCCCCTGATAAATTCTCGTGAGTATAATATCCCTCGTGTCGACATCTTTTTCACCCTGTGGTGGGGTATACTTGAATACAGTGGAAGCAGCGGCGGGTGGGGTGATCAAAAACAAAAGAGAAAAAATAAAAAGGCGTCTGGAAGAGTGAGAAAGATAAGGAAAGAGGAAAATCTATGGATGGTATACATATATATATATATATATATATATATATGTGCACTGGTGATGATGAGTCTTCCACCAATAACTTTTGTTTGAGTGTGAATTTTTGCATTGTTGTTCTCAGTGCTTTTTTTTATTTTTTTTTTCCGTTTTTGTTTTTGTTTTTTTGTCACTGTCCTTTTCTTCCCTATTTCTTTATTCCATTTTTTTCTTGCTTTTGTGTTTCCCTTGACTTCGTGAGGGATTTCATGGTTTAGGGAAGTGGAGAATTGTTAAATACATCGTTAATATTTGCACTCCGTGTAGGGAAGAGATAATAAAAAAGAAGCAAAGACTCTGCTGTGTGTCTGGCTGAAGTGAATATGGAGCCGACTGTCGTCAAGCGAAGGATACCACCAATACTTGAGGAGGAAATAGAGAAGTCGTCAAATAACGGGGAAAAGGAATATGGAGTGGCGTCCTCATCGTCGAGAGTCCGTTTTTTCTCATGGGAAATTCTTCATATTGTGCTGATTCATGCTATTGCTGGTATTTTTTTTGGGTACAACATTGGGCTCATTGGACCTTACTATACATTCGTTGGGATAGCTCTTGATTGCACTCTCATCACGGCTGCGGATGTATGTCCAAATTTTGCTCCTGGAGAATGTGTATGGCATAAAGGGACTTGTGTGTTTGTCGAAAATGCATGCGAGGGTTTGTTGCAGGCAGAATGCTCTGCAGATGTTACTGAGAAGCAAAATAAATGTCGGTGGAATACTAGAAACGGTGTATGTGAGCCTGTCGTTGGGTACTCCGCCCTGCAGAACGGAATATTTGCTGCAGGCTTGACTGTAGGTGGCTGCCTAGGTTCATTTTGTGTTTGGTTTTTTCTTTCTGAAAGGGGACAAAAGGGAACGTTTTTGATTGCTGGCTATTTAGCATGTCTGGCTGCAGTGATAACCCATATATCAACGTATACGGATCAGTATGCCCTGGTTGTTATTGGTCGTATTATTGCAGGTGTTGCTTCTGGGATTGTATGTGTTGTTTCTCCCATGCATGTAGAGGAAACTACACCTCCATCCCATCGGCAAGTTGTTGGTGTTTTCTTTCAGGTTGCATGCACAGTGGGTATTCTTCTTGCGGCATATATGGGCTCAGTTTTAAATCCTCAGGATTTTTCAATAGATGTACACATGCAAAAACGACGTCAAGGGTTATGTATACCCAACACAATTTTTAGTGTTCTATTGTTTATTGTTGCTCTACGCATGCGAGAAAGCCCTGTTTGGATGGAGCAAAAACAGTTTCAAAGAGCAATAAGAGGAGAATCACATGGTGTCATTTCTCCGTTCTGCGGAACCGCAGATGATAAGGCTGATATAGACGATGGGACAGAAAGCATAAGAGAACCTAAGATTGCAAGACATTCATTGAGTCCTCTAATTCGGCCTTTTTTCACGTCGTCTGTGATGTGTATTGCTCAACAATTAACAGGAATTAATGCCATTATGAATTATGCCCCTACTGTCACCGGTGCTTTGAATTTTGATCCTCTTTCAGGAAATCTTATTGTCATGACTTGGAACTTCGCAGCTGTCCTTGCATCCATTCCCTTTTCGCTTAGGTACCGAGCGGATTATATGTACATTATGGGATTATTTATTACATCTGGTTCAGCCGTGTTAACAGGTGTATCACTGCTCCCATCTTTTAGTCCTTCAACCTTCGCAAAAGCAGCTCTCTCATATATTGGTATTACCTTGTTTATCTTCTTTTTTGAGGTGGGTATGGGGAGTTTCTTTTGGATTCTTTCCCAGGGTATTTTTCCGCCCGCACTTCGTGCACAGGGATCCAGCTTTACCATTTTCCTTCAGTTTCTGCTGAGCATCATGATAAATGTGGGGTTCCCCGTGATCGTAGAGTACCTCTCGGGTGGGCCGTGGGAGACTCAAGAGAGGGGGCTGGGCATCACTTTTATTTGCTTCGGATGTGTTGGATTCCTTTCAGCGGCGTATTTATTAAAATATTTGCGCCTGTGGGACTCAGCAAAATAAATCATGGCGATGTTTCTTACCTTTTTTTTTTGTTGTCTGTGCGTCTTTCAGCTCCTCACACAGAGTATGGAGTTTGGTTCATTGTATTTATATGGAACTACTTTTTACTCTGTGTTCTATGGGTAGTCATCCCCAGTTTATTGTTTTCTAGTTTAATGGATTCTAGTTTATTGGTTTCGAACTCCCCCTCTTGTCCTCGCAGGTTAGGGGCGGAGAAGGTGAAGGGTCGTTTGCTGAGGAAGCGCAGTCGTTCCTTGGAAGGTCACGGAACCAACGGAATCTGAGCCCCTTCAAAGCTGCTCGGAGATGTGGTTCGAAATCATTGTATGGAAGGATAGGATGAAGAAAAACAACCCTTATAGATTGGTGGCGCTGCATGCGAAGCGGCAGCATGGGTGCGTTTGAAAAAAAAAAATTGAGTAGCTGTTTTAGTAAGAGAACAACAACAGCAAGAAAACAAAAGAGAGATTTCCCAAGGGATAGACTGTCAGACTATTTGTGTACGTGTTTGTGTGGGTGTGTCTTTGTTTTTGCTTGTCTACTTATGCGTGTTATTCTTCCCCCATCCCTACCCCCATCACACACACACACATTCTCTCTCTCTTTTTTTTCTCGTTCTTTGGGTTCTCCATCTGTGCTCTTCACTCACCCATAAAATACACAAGGCAAACACATCTAGAGCTTGTAGTTGAAAAAAAGAGCTGAGGGAGTGAGGTGGAGGTGTCATCTGCTTTACTACATATACTCACATATACTCACACACATTTATATACACGTAGAACTAGAAGAAATACAAACAAGACGTAGATACGAAGAATTATCAAAGAAGAGAATAACAACGAAGACTGACAAAGAGAAGAGAAAAAAAAACATTAAGGATTTTAGGATGCCTGACGTTGATTCGGAGGCTGGTTTGCAACAGCAGCAGCAGCAAGGTAAGCGTAAGGAACAGAAGAAACAGGGGTACGCCATTTGTTTTTGTGTGCAGTTTGATGCTGCACCCTCAGAGGATGACAGTTCTGCGTTTCGTGGTGTCATGTTATTTCATTCCCCCGCGGAGATTTTGGTGCCGCTGAAGAATCCCCTCGAACAGGCCACACTGAGCGACTTGCACACTGACTTTGTCTTCCGTGCATCTCGTCGTTTTCCGCATCTCGCAAACCGCGTAGTTGAGGCTTTCTTCATTAGCACCGATGGGGATTCGCGCGTGCCGACCGCCTCGTTGACCCGCCCACATCTTCTACGCCTGGATTTGTATGTGAACAGAGACGACACGCTCGATAACTTCTTCACTCCTGTATCCGCACGCGGCCCGAAGGTGTACGATATCATCGCCCACTGGGACTCCTCACTCTCGAGTGTTGCGGCGACCACAAATCACGCCGCCTTGACTGAAGGAAAAAAGGAAAAGGATAAAAAAGAAAAAAAGAAACACAACGAGGTGTTGCCAAGTATTGTGTCGGATGCAGCACTGTCTGCGCCTCTCATTTACCCCTTTACGCAGCGATGTGTGTACGCCAAACTGATGCCACGCGAAGAACAGGCTGCTTCTGCAGTCGTTGCGCCTTCCCCCATCAAAGGCCTTCCTCAGCTGGATGAAGTAAATACACAGGTTCTTGCAAAGACCATCGCAGTGGAGGTGAAGAATGCGGCCCGGAAGGCGCGACGTGACATGCAAGCTGAGGAATTGACGTCTCGCAAGATGATTATGAAGAACGAGGGTGCAGCACGTGGTGAAATTAACGAAATAGAAGAGGAGAGTCGACGACAAACGGTGATACTTCTTCGTTTGATGCGTGATGAAGTACCAAAATGTGGCGCCACAAAAATTCCACCGCTTCCAAAGAGGCAGAAATATCCGGTGGATACAAAGCCGCTCATTTCTTTGCCTCCCTCAGTGTGCATAACAGACTTATCAAAGTGTGCAGAAGAAACCGCTTGGTTGTCTTATCTTTTTGCAAAAAAGTCAGTGTCTGGTTCAGCTTTTGCTGCCACTAAAGTAAAGAAAAAGGATTTAACTCTGTCCGGTGAGCTGAATAATGTAAAATCCAACAAAGCCGAAGATAAAGACGAAGGGGAAAATATGGAATTTGCTAAAGCCAGGGAAGAACTCATCCAACATTATGCATATTTACGTCGTGATTTGTTGATGTGGGAACGTAAGATATTTCGTGATCTCACAACAGAAATGCGTAGCATATTGGCGAAACAAAAGCAACTAGATGAAGAAATTTTGCGGGCAGCATTTCTAGACGAACTATCCCAGGTCTCCGTTCTTGATTTTTCAAGTTATGCACATCATTATAGTCCGGATCATCTTGCGGGGGAACGTGACAGTACGCCAGACACAGTGGTAAACTGCATTACTGATAGATCTGAGAGTTCGAATGGTGTGAGTTCAGTTATTTTTATGCGACCTACAAAATCCCCTCAACCTCTTCCTCCTCAGACGGCACCAGAGGGAGAAGAAGGGGGGGAAAAAATGGGAAAAGCCGCTGTTGCCAGCTCCATCCATATTCCACCTTCTTCAGAAGATATAGCAGAATCTCCTTTAGTGTCTTTACCCACGGAAGAACTCCCCCGTTCTTCAGCAGCTGAGGATGAGTATTTCCGTGAGGCACTTGAACGAAGCAAAGCACGCGCTAAATCTCTCCTGGATTCGATTGCTCTTATTGACATGCGGTGGCATGAGCCTATCACATTTAAGTTGACAAAGCATCGATTGTCATTTGATGAAAAGGGGGCGAGAAAGAGCATACTGTCTGAAGAGAGCGAATGCTGGGACAAACTTCAAAGGTATGCCCAAGAGGAAAAGAGTATAGTACCTAGTGCTGCTCTTGCTCAGCAGCGTCTGCTTGATCCCGTTATCAAGCAAGAGGAGCAGATTCGTGCAGATCTGGATGAGCAACAGGAGCGGCGCTTGGCATTGCTTCGTTCTCTGTATCGTCTTGGTATGGAAAGGTTAGAAAGACTCGCACTCCAACAAGAGAAAGCAGATGTATAGTTGTAAATGATATTATCACTTTTTCACTTATTGTTTTGTTGTTATTATTGTTATTGTTTTGAGTTTTATTGGTTACATTCCCGTGTAAAAATGAGCACAGTAACTTGTGTTCTTGCCCCCCGCGGGAATTTTCTTTCTGGCATCTTGCCGTTCCTCTTTTTTTGTTCCTTACAGTTTTCTTTTTTTTTTTGCGTTTGGTTTCCTTTGCTCCCGCTTTTGTTTCTGTTTTGTTCATATGTTTCTCCGCATGTGTGCGCGCATGAAGAAGACGAGAGCAATAAAAGAATATAAACAGTATGTAAAGAGAGAGAGAGAGAGAGATCACTTTACCAGGCCCCATTGTTCTTGTTGCCTTATTGCGGTAATCAAAAGCGTAAAGGGAAAGAAGAAATGGAAATCATCAAGGAAGCGATGAAAGAATGAATATTTCAAAAAAAAACGCAAAAAAAAGTTAGACACTGTAAGCAGCATCTGTTAAATGTTCTATTGTTCTCTTTTTTCTTTTTCTTTTTTTTTGGTTTTGTTTATCTTTTTGCTCACTCTCTTTCTCTTGTCATCTGTGCTGTCTCCTGATTGCTGTTTCTTTGTTTGTTTGTTGTCACTTATGTATTGGCGAAGTGAATAGATGTACGTATGAGCAAATATTTTTTTGTATTTCTCTCTGCGTCTTTGTGTTTGTGTTTCTGTATATCCATCTATCTATCTATATATACATTTAAATTTTGTAGTAATGGCGTTTAGACGTGTTTTGGAGCGTCAGTCGGCACTACAATCTCTTTCTTGCGGGAGATGTTGTTGTTACCGCTTCTTCATGACTTCTAGTCTCACGCAACTATCCTCAAATCATGTGATGCGTACAAGAATGAGAGGATTTTGTTCATGGCAATTTCCTCTTTGCTGGTGTTATAACTGCACTGCACTTTTTTCTTCTAGAGCTTTTATTCACTCATCAGAAAGAAAGGACATGGCTTCTTCTGAGGAAATGATGGATCAGCTTCAACGCATTGTTGGCTTGGACGAGAAGAATTCAAAGGACTTGTCCACAAAACCAGAGCGTGTGCGAGATCTTCTTGGATTCTTTGAGATGCAGAACATCACACCGGAATCACCCCGTGACCAGAAGGTGATGCTTTTCAGCTTGTGGACCAAAGTGAAGTTGACCAAGCACCGCGATATTCTCGCCGGTTATGTGAAGGAGAACAAGTTGGGTACCGCACAGAAGTTGGATGCCGCGGTGCGATTTGTTAACGCCATGAAGGAGGACGCACCGTTTGTTGCAGCCCAATTTGAAAAGGACTGTGGCGTCGGTGTTGTCGTCTCGAAGGATGAGACATTGCGACTTGTGAAGGCGGCATTGGAAAAGGAGGATCTTAAGGCGTTAAAGATGTCGTGGCAAAAAAATCCAAACATGCTCATTGGCAAAATGAAGCGAGTGGAGGGACTGCAGTGGGCAGACTTTACTATAGTCAAGTCCCTTATTGAGGAGCTGGTGCCGCCTATGATTAAGGATGTCGTTATTGAGGAGACCCAAACAAAGCCAAAGGGGAAACCATCTGCCCCAGTTTCAACAAAGAATGAGGGTGGCGCAGCGACGAAGAAATGCCCAATTAATGCAGATTGGAGAAAGGTTATTGACGTGCATTCCCTTCCAAGAATTGCTGATTTGCCTTCCATGGAGGATGGTAGTACGGTTCGTGTGATGGGATGGGCACACCGAGTTCGTCATCAATCACGTCTTTCATTTGTGGTGCTTCGGGATGGATCTGGTTACATTCAAGTTGTATTTGATGGTGAAACTGAACCATTTCATCGTGAGACATCGTTGGCTATCCGTGGCATATTAAAGCATGAACCTAAAGCTGCAACAGAATTGCAGCCACCGTATGAACTTCATGTGGAGGAATATGCCATCATTGGCAATTCTGATGGTAGTATTGAGAATGTTATCACTGCTGAGAGTTCTCCTGATAAATTGTTGGATGACCGTCACTTGGTAATTCGTGGAACTTATGGTTCTACAACTTTAAAGGTCCGTCATGAATTAATTCGTGCTTTCCGAGAATATTTTTGGTCCAAGAATCTGTATGAAGTGACTCCTCCAACTCTTGTCAATACTCAGTGCGAGGGAGGTTCTACACTTTTTGATGTCATGTATTACGGCAAGCCGGCCTATCTCACTCAATCTTCACAGTTGTATCTTGAGACGTGCACTTCTTCTGTGGGAGATGTATACTGTATTCTTCCGAGTTACAGGGCTGAGAAATCCAAGACGCGACGTCACCTAAGTGAATATACTCACCTTGAAGTAGAATATTCCATTTGTGATTTCGAGCTTTTTCTTTCACGACTAGAAGATATTATTGTGGGGGTCTTTGAAAAAACAATTGCACGTGCGGGACATTTGGTTGCCTTCATGAACCCAGAACAAATGGTGGACCCAAGGGGAAACCCATGTGATCCCAAGAATTGGAAGTTTGCACCCAAAAAACCGTTCCGACGTCTCAAGTATGGCGATGCTATTAAATTTTGCAATGAAAATGGTATTTTGAACCCCGAGACAAATGCTCCGTTTGAGTTCGGTGAAGACATCACCGATCAACCTGAGCGAGCCATGGTGGCAAAGTTGGGCGAAATTGTCTTCATGACACACTTCCCTGCCGTAATGAAATCCTTCTACATGTCCCGCGACGCTGCAGACCCGACGCTCACGGAGTCCGTGGATGTCCTCGTCCCCGGCGTCGGCGAGGTGGTGGGCGGCTCCATGCGTATGTGGAACTACGACGAGCTCATGGCCGCGTACAAGCGGGAGGGCCTCGACCCGACTGTCTACTACTGGTACACGGAGCAGCGCAAGTACGGCTCGACCCCGCACGGGGGATTTGGGTTGGGAGTGGAGCGGTTCCTGGTGTGGCTGCTGAACCTCGACTCCGTGAGGGAGGCCTGCCTGTTCCCGCGCTACATGGGCCGATGCGAACCGTAATGGGGAAAGAGGAGGGAAATGCGTGAAGGAGGATTTTATTTCATTTTTTTTTTTGTAAAAAAGCGAGAAATTAACATGCCATCGAGATTGAAACCTTGAGAAGGGAGGATAAGTGAGGTGTGAAGAAAACCTAAAATAAGAATAAAAAAAGGAAAATAATGGTACAAATGCTGGGTTTTAAAAAAGAGAAAGGAAAAAGTCTAGAAATACATACATGCATACCAAAAAAAGAAAAGAAGGTGACGTTAGTATTTCCTTTGAAACTCCTCACCCCCACCCCAAAAAGCAACAACAACATAAAATAAAATAATGGTAATAATAGCACAAAGAATAGGGTAGACGAGTTGTGCATTTTTTCACAATGAGTGCGATTTTGTATTTCTTTTTTTTTTTTTGAACGGGTCGAGAGATGGAGTGAAAAGGAAATGACATCTTCTTTTCTTTGTTTGTGTGTGTGTTTGTGTGCGTATCTACTTTTTCTTTTGACTTTGTCACCTATCGATTTTGTTTTTTTTCGTGTGTGTGTGTCTTGGGGTACCTTATTTTTTTAGTTATTATCTTCTCGTTTTTTTATTTTTCTTCATGATAGAAACGTATGGATCCATTTTTATTTTTCTCTTTTTCCTTTTCCTTCTTTTTAATAATAACAAAAGGAAAGGAGAAAAGGGAAGACGCGAAGGAGGGGTTGGGTGGCAGAACCAATTAGTAACTGAAAAGGAGCCATGATCAATTTTATCCTGCTGCAGAATAGAATGGGCAAAACAAGACTTGCTAAGTTTTACGTCCCATGCGACGATGCTAAGCGGGACAAGATCAAGCGGGACGTGCATGCACTCATCAATAGCCGTGATGCACGAATGTCCAATTTTGCCTCCTATGGCTCTTTGAAACTTGTTTACCGCCGCTATGCCGGTCTGTTCTTCTGCTTTGGCGTTGAGAAAGAGGACAATGATCTTCTGTATCTGGAGTTCATTCATTTGATGGTGGAGGTGTTGGACATGTTCTTCAAAGATGTCTGTGAACTTGACCTTGTCTTTAACTTCCACAAAGTTTACCTGATTATAGATGAGATGATTCTGGCGGGGGAGATTGAGGAGGTATCACGTGTCGTTGTCATGGAGCGTCTGCAGAAGTTGGACATCACGAATACGTGATCAGCAAAACGTTACGGGATGATGATGATAGTGATCACTCCTTCGCTCTGCGTTGGGATAGTGTAAGGTGTTTACACCCAAGGAAAAGGAAGAGGATGATGTGCTCTGTGTGTGGGTCCCGCAAGCAAAAGGGTGAGAGTCCTTCTTGCCGTTCTCTTTGCTTGTTTGATACCTTTCTGTTTGCCACCGGTGTTATATATATAATATGTGTATGTGTATGTGTATGTGTACAAGTTGATGAGGCGATTCTTTTTTTTTTTGGTGTCATTGCTATTACTGTTGTTGTTTTTGAGGGGGATATCTTGAGTGTCGTCTGTGAGGAGCTTTCAGGAGCATCACGAGTACCTCATGTTCTCTCCCCCTTTTCTTCTCCACTCCTGCTAAAGATAATTGATGTCATTTCATCTTCTTTTCTCCATGTTTATTTCTTCTTTGCTGATGCTGGTGTGGGAGCAGGCTTTTCTTCTCGTTCTTTCTTTTTATCTATATGATAATTGTTGTCGATTTTATTTTTCTTCCTTTTTTTTTTGTTCAATTCTTCTTCTTTTATTTTCGTAGCCATCAAGTTAGTTTCTTTTTCTCTCTCTCGTGTGTTCAATTTTGGTGTGTATCCCGGTATCTGTGTGAAATTTTATCCCGACCTCTTTTTCTCTCGTCATCATTGCCGCGATGTTAATGTGGTACCGCTTCGTCTTCCCGGCCGGGCTGCTGCTGCTGGCCCACAGCGTCTACCTCGCCCTCCGCATCCGCGAGCAGCTGCAGGACAACCACCACGGCGGCGGTGACTCCCCCGCGGCGGCGTACTTTCCAATGGCCGCAAATGGAGGAGTGGCCGCGAGCATGAATGCATCCACGCTGGTCATCTTTGTAGAGCTGCTCGCTGGCACTGTTGTAGCCATCGTCGGGTTTGTGAAGCAGTCGACCTTCAAGCGCGCACGCCTTGTCGACAAGAACTGCCATCAGAGGTATGACGATATCATGTACACAGGGGTGGGATTCATGCACTTTAATCATCGAGGGGCGGTGTCGAGTAATCACTCGGGCAACGGCACGAATGGTGAGAATTCTACATTAGCATCAAAGAAGAAGGCGTAAAGAAAGAAAGAGAAGGGAAGAAAAGAAACACACAAGATGAGATTAAACCAGATCTCTCTGTACATGTGTGTATTTTGCATGTATATATATATATATATATATATATATATACATGGAGGCATTTTCATATACATACTGTAAAGCACTGAAGAAAAAGAATGGCAACTTTAAATAAATAAATACATAAAAGGAGGGGTTTGTTCACATCTTGATGTCTTTCGCGTCCCCCGGATGTTTTTCTTTTTCTTTTTTGCTCTGGTTTTATACTTTTTGTATTCTCGCGTGCTATTCCTTTTTGTTTTATTATTATTATTATTATTATTATTTGTTTTTGTTTTTTTTTCCAGCGTGCGCAAGTGTGTATATGTCCTCTGTTCAACTCCTTTTTTTTTTTTGCTGCTGTATGTGTCTCTGGGTGTGGCCCATGCTCGAGAGCGAGTTGAAGTGCCACGACACAAAAAATCATACACTGCGTATGCATGCAGACATGGAGGCGTGTGTGAATGAGAGAGGAGTGTGTGGGGAATTCCGGTGAATGAATGCAGTTCTATGCACATATTGAGGAAAAAAATAAAAAAAAAATAATAGCTTCCGTATCACTGATGCTCATATCTAAAAGAGGGAGGAAGAAGGAAGAGAGGGAGAGGAATTGATGACAAAAAAAACAGAAGAAAAGAACAATAATGAGAGAGGTTGGATGGACAAAAAAAAAGAAAAAAGGCAGAAACCGCAACAGCGAAGGGAAGAATAGATTTGTGAGTGATTTGTCTCTTGGTTTATTGACTGTCATGTTTTTGACGTTCTTCCATTTATGGCACGTGTAGTCCTCTTTTCTTTATTCTTCCTGTTGAATTTTATTCTGCCTCCCCTTCGCTTTCCCCCCCCCCCTCCAAAGAGAAGAGAAAAAACAAAAGGAAAAAAAAGAGAATATAGGATGATAAAAGGCAAAAGAAGAGGGAGACATTAATAATATAAAAAAAAAAGGAAGAAACAGTGGGGGTCAGAAAAGGAGGAAACATTTCATATTGATTACATTTGTTCATTTACTCCCCAATTGCTTATTATTGTCTCCTTTCCTTACATTTTGCTTTTTTTTTTTTGCGTGCATTTATTTTTTGTTTGTTTGTTGTTTGTTCCACTGACGTGTGGGCTGTATTATAGACAACGAAAGGGAAGGAAAGAGACTGTCTGGGTCTGTGTGTGGTAGTGTAAAATCGTTTACATATAAGCCGGGATAAATCAACTGGAAAGACTGATACACCCATATATATATATATATATATAGAGAGAGAGAGAGAGAGAGAGAAAGATATATACATACTTACATACATATACACATTTAGTTGGCATTTATGTTCCGCGGTACGTCGCTGATGCTCTCGATGGTTCATCCAACGATGACACTGTTAGGTAGTAAGGGCGGAACACCGAAGAGAAAGAAGAACCCAATGCAGATTCGCCGCAAGGTGTACGGTCTGCACTTCAAGGAGAAGTACCTAAAGATGGAGGAATGGTATTACTGTCCGCTCTGTGCTGAGCCAAAAAAACAGGGTGAATGGTGTCGCCGGGAGGACTGTCGTCAAATCAAGCCGTAGTGAAAAAAGAGTGAACGAAGAGAAAGGAAGTAGTAAACGAGAGAACAACGAAAGGAGGAACACGCTGTTTGGTTTTGGGGGAGCGTGCACATATATTATGTGTATACATTGTTGAGTGGAAGGTGATGATTATTCTGGCGAGTGGAGAGACGTTCTTTTGTTGTTGCTGTTGTGGCAAAGTAAATTCAAGATGACACATAAGTACTTTCTTTCTACTTTTCATGGGTACCATATATATTCTTCTCTGCCGATGCCTGCTTTGTCCAACGTCATCGCACACATGTTTTGCTTTTATTCTTTTTATTTTTTCTTCCTCCCATCATCTCTCTTATTTTCTCTATCCTTTACTTGCAATTAATGGAAGAGGAAAGAGAAGGAAATGAATTTAATCTTTCCGGAGAGGACGCGCTCGCCGCCTGCGAAGCACTTTCCCATTTCTGCAGAGGTGATCTCACGTCTTCACAGAAGAAAATCGGCCAAACGAGAACGACAAGATGATGAAGAAACACAAACAAACAACGGAGTGAAGACAGGCGATGATTTAAATCTCGCGGTGGCACCACGACAGGTCCCGCCGGACTCGTTGCTGAAATGTATATATGAGTGCATCGAACATGGTAGAGACTCTCTGCGTGAAGATAGTGATCTGCGGGCGGCAAACGGCGTGAGTGATTCCGCGCGACGGATGACGCTGCTGCAGTCCGCACTCTCAATCCTTTGTCAAATTTCTGCTATGGACAGATCTCGTTTCTTCATTTCCAGAGGGGCCAAGTCTTCACAAAATAGCACCAACATCAAGGTGCACGGAAATAATGACATGAAGAGGAAGAGTTCCGGTGATGCAAGTGATGCTTTGAATTCACGTTTTTCTCTTACAGATATTTACACCACTGTTCGAGCACTCAAGCTGGAGTATGAGGATGTGTTGAGCCAGCAGAAGGGTGGGAGTGGTAAGCAACAAATGAATGCTCAATCGGTGGCAGCTTCCATTTTAACTTCGGAGGCTCGTGTGGATGATTCATTGGATTTATTAGAGCAAACCTTGGTGCAGATGATTCTTGATTTTGATCGAGCTGATGACGTTTCGGTGGAGTACGTTGATGAAATTCTGCGGATGATGTCAAGGTTTTTTGTAAGAGAGAAATGGCCTCTAAAAGTTCTAGAAAGTGATGAGAGTCAAAACATGCAAGAGAAACGTCTCTCTGAAGCAGAACACGATATCTGGAAAGATGTTAGTCATGCAGCCACTGCAATTATTCTCAAATCACTTCAGGCATTGAAAAAAGATGATTGCTTTGGGATTTTAGAAACTGGAAAGTACTCCAGTACTACTCTACGGAGGTCTCATACTCAGCAGCTACCAATAACATTTGAAGAGATAGTGAGTAAAGCCCTGAAAGGTGCATACAGATGGCGTGGTCTTTTTGGTGCTATGCATGACATGAAACTGGTTTTATATGGATTATATACCGTGGTTCCTTCTGATCAGAAAAAGGTTATCACATCCATGCGTCTCCAGTTTGACCGTTTAATGAGAACGCACTATGGTTTATTTTTGCGCAGAATGGGACTCTCTGAGGGAGTGGAAAATTTACTTCTACCCGAAGATAATATGTTTCGTGTAAATCCACTTCCCACGGAAGCCAATAGCGGACTGTACACAGATACACAATTAAAATGCTTGAAAGTGCTTGATTTGCTTCGGGAAGTGGATCCTCAAGGATGGTTTGAGAACCCTGTGTTTGACTTGGCCAACATTGAGCTGAGTAGCGTGGAGAGATGGATACGGACCCCGTTGTTTGGTACCAAGAGAAACCGCGATGCCTTTATTGCTCTTCGGGATGTTCTGGAGCAGATGGTGGATAATTGTGTGATGACATATGGACCAAACAGCCGCTACTCGGAGGTCATTACGTTGGTGAGGAAGCGGTTAGTGGATGCTGCCAGGGAGGTTGAACTGCTGTGAGTACATTGAAAAGAAAGAAGGAAGAGAGGGAGAGGGAAGTATTTTCTCTGCGCATTGAAATGAAGGCTTGTAGGGCGGTTCTTGTTTCCTCTGTCGTTATTGTAACAGAAATGAGACGAGGGATTAAAGAAACAAAAGAATCAAGTACTAATTCCACCATTTGTAAGACCAAAAACGATATGTATATGTGGGTTTCTTCCTTTTTCTTTTTTGCTTTTTTTTCCCTT
Source organism: Trypanosoma lewisi (assembly GCA_036321185.1). Classification (NCBI taxonomy): domain Eukaryota; phylum Euglenozoa; class Kinetoplastea; order Trypanosomatida; family Trypanosomatidae; genus Trypanosoma; species Trypanosoma lewisi. The sequence goes on along the minus strand of JAWVMQ010000171.1, from coordinate 116,848 downwards.
TGATGCTGTTCCATGAGGAATGACGGAGGTGCCAGTAATATTATTAACTGAAGAGATCTGAAGGTAAGTACATCAATCAAAAAAAAAAACGTAGAGTAAATAAAAGCAAAGCAAAACGAAATTATAAAAGAAAAGCGCAAGTTATAGTCAACTGAAAAGAGAGAGAAGAGAGTAATGCTCACTGTAAAGTTTTCTCTGGACCCTGCTCTCCAAGATGCCTTGGCATCTTTTCGTGAGGAGAATGCACCACGTCGTGTCCTCATTGTTACCGTTGATGACGAAGTCATGCGGCTGCACGGTAAACCAGTTGAGGCGACTGGAAATATGGAGACTGACCTCGCCAAGGTGAGAGAGATTCTTACCACGGATAAGTTAGCGGCTGCTTTCATTATCGTGAAACTCCGTGAAGGGGAGTCGGCGCAGATTTCCTTTTGCCCCGACAATATTAAGCCAAAGATACGGTTGTTGTACTCCGCGGGGGCCGGTCATTTGTCAGATGCCACCAAGTTGGCACACCTCATGAAGGAACATGTGACGTGTGTTCAGGACATTAAGCCATCGCTGTTTGCGGAGGAAACTACTTCGAGTCGAGCAGAACTTATGACTGAGAAAGAAAAAGTTTACGCTGCCATTGAGAAGATGGAGCTTGCACCAATGCCAGTGGTGATGCCAGGTGTTACAATGCCAATAATAGAGGAGGGACTAAAACTGCTGGATAGGTTCAATCGTGGGGAGCTGAGTGCATTGACGTTTCTTGTTGACGCGAACAAAATCCAAGTGGAGAAAGAACTCAGTGCTTCGAATGAGTCCTTGCCATTATTGCTGAGTACCGTGAAGGAGCTTCTCCCAGAGGAGCATCCACGTTTTGTTGTGCTTCGTTGTCCCTCAGAGGGAACAACAAAGACATTCATGGTGTACATTTGCCCCTTATCATGCACGCCACGTGAGAAGATGATATATTCATCCTCAAAATCTTCTTTCGTATCGCTGGCAGAGCAGCACGGGGTGACATTTTTTCGACGGTTGGAAGTGGGCGGTGTTGACGAGCTGATGGAGGCTGTTTCAGATGCCATCAACGAGGATTTGAATAAAGAGAAAAAGGAGTAGCCCGAACCTACACCCAAAAACTCAGGACATTCAATGGCTCACGGATGGTTTTTCCTTTTGTTTGTTTTTGTGGAAGTGAGGTGGGAATAGAGCGAGGTACGTGCAGGCGTCTTATTTGCTTCTCGCAGACTCAGTGGATTGTGGGTCTACACTCCTTTTTTTTTGTCTTTGTTTCTTTGTTTGTAGAACACAATTCATATGACTAATCTTTTTGTGAGCTGTATTTCGTCTGGAGTTCTGTTTTCTTTTTTTGATTTCATTCCGCTTATTATATTTATTTGTTTGACTAACATTTTTTTTTTTTTTAATGTGTGTATATGTGTTTTCATCTCTACACTACAGATGCAAAGAACGCGTATGAAAGGATACTTCTTCGTTGTGATATATGTGGATTTACACGTTTGGATGTGCAGATGCTCTCTCTACATATTCTTTTTATTTTTTTGGTTATCCACCATTTCTCCTTTCGTTTTTTTTTTATGCTTCTGTTTGTTTTCATTTTGGGGCGAGTGCATCTTTTTGGCACTAACACACATAAAGAAAAAAAAAGCGAAGAAGGAAAGAACAAAAAAAACGCATGAGACGCGTGATTCGTCCTCTGTACAATCTCTTCCCTGCTGTAGCATTCAGGCCACTTGTGCGCTTCACGAGTAGTGACGCTGCTGCCACGAAAACTCCGTCGCCGGTGAATGTTGAGAGCTTCACATTAAATGAAGAGATTGTTAAGAAGGATCTGGATGCGTTACGGCGTTGGAACGAACTTTCAGAGATGATAAATGCATCAAGGGAAGAGAAACAAAATGAGAAGGTCCTTGCTGCTGTAGAAAAGGGATTGTGCATGCTTGAAGAAATGGGTGCTCTGAGTGCACCAATACAATGCGAGACGTTACTTTTGTTGGAAGGAGCTCAGGCGAATTATAACTTACAGCAATTTGAGGCCGCATTAAAATATGCGGAGAAGGCTAAAAATATACTTCTAGGAACTCCCTCTGCTGTAAGAGACGCTGCATTGCTAGCGGAGGTGAATCAACTAATGGCATATGTGCTTCTGGAAAGCGGCCAAACAGATAAGGCCTCCGATGTCTTCAGAGAAGTATTGCGTTGGATTGATGTGGATGCCAAGACGGCAATGCCCATGCAGGCCGTGGCTGCCGTGAACATGCGCCGGTCGGTGGTGACAGGGATTGGTATGTGCTACCACAAAATGGCTGATAAAGAAGTTGCAACTGGTGGAGATGGAAGGGAACTGTACGGTAAGGCACTGGATCTTCTTATTGAGGCATTAAATGTTCACATTGATGAGAATGACTATGACTCCGTCAAGAGGACTTTATCCAGTGTGTTAAAATGTTTTGAGGGTGTTAATGATATCTCGCAAGCGGTATCGACGGCGGAGAAGTATGTGAGTTGGTGCAACCGACACGCTGATGAAGCAGGTGTTGTTCAAGGTACCGCATGGCTGAAGGAATTGCAAGAGAAGCAAAGCAAATAAACGATGGGCAAGAAAAAAAAAATGATTATTAAAATGTAAAAGAAACCAAAATAAAGCGTCTAGTTTGACTGGTTTGAATGAGAGTGAAATGCACACATGCATCTTTCACTCTTCTTCCTCCTTTTTTTTTTCGGTGCCTGTGTACATAGGGCTGTGGGGAGGTTCATCATGCCAATATCGAATAATCTGATGTGGGACTGTGATCTGTGTATATGCGCTGCCGGTCTGTTAGTGTCTGCGCACATGTGCGTGTGGAGGTGTTGAGACACTTTTGCGTTTTCTTTAAATGCAGAAGGAAGAATACGATGAATAAAAAAAAAAATTGTGAGGCAAAGAAGACAGAGAAGTGCTATGGAGTTTATGTGTTTTGTTGCGTAGCAGCAATAAACTTGGATAATGATCTGAACTCCTTTAAGTTTGACTTTTTTTTTTCGCTTCCTACTGATGAATGAGCAAATACGTACATGCATAGAGAGAGAAAGTAGGGAAAGAAATTGTGTGTATCTGTGTGCTTGGGAAGGTGGAAAGATTTAGGAAGAAATATATATGTATATCTATAATCACAATGATGGAGGAAAAGGATGAGAATGACTTTGATCTTCGTCATGCATGGAGAACGTTTGCTGTTCCGACCGACACATACCTAGCAGGGCTTGTGAATAGCCGTCGTGATGGGGAGTACACACTTCTCCGTCCCTACCGCGTGGTGGGAACGAGTGCAGATGATGAGTCACTCTTCTTTCTTTCTCTTATTACCCCGAACCGTGATTTGCTTAGCACAACAACGCAGCTGTTTGTTCAGTTTAACTCTCAGTTCCGTGAATGTGTGGCGGACTGCGAAAAGAGGATGGCTCTACTGCGTGCTAGCCATGAGCAGCAGCTCACTGACTTGGTGGAGGCGGCCAACCGAGATACGAGAGACATGGTCGTGAGCTCGGACTTGACACAAAAATTTGTGCTGAAGCATCAATGTGAATTAGAGAAGTTGCAGCAGGAGTGCCGCGAGAATGAGATGCATGTCGAGGTAGAAGTGCAGAAGAGTTTGTTTGCGTTTTTGAAAAAAACTGCTCCCGATGCATTGACTGCCCTTGCAAAGGAAGATAAAAGAAAAAGTTTGCATGCAAGCATGGAACAAAATACTCGAATTACAAATATTTCACATTTTGTCTCTTCCACGGATGTCCCTGTGCGAACCGTGGAGTTACCGAATCTGCTTCGTCACGAGGTTGTTGGAGCTCGCATGAAGGATGTCTCACTACGGCCAATTGTTGTGGATGTCTCACCGACCTCCTTGCTGCAAAATTGCCTCACTTCCCTGTATTCAGAGGAACAAGACACAGCAGCAGCCGCTGTGACGGAACATCTTCTTCGCTTATCCCAACACGCACACGCTGTCTTGCTGCTCATTGGCTCCGAGGCAGAGGCAGAGTTACTCTTATCGACACCATCTGCGGAGCTTTTTCTTAAACATTCTTTCTTTTCGTCCGGCCCTCCCCAGTTTGTTCCGTTAAAGCGCCACAGTCATTTGAAATTGATGCTTTCTACACGTTTTTGGGGTGCAAATATCATTCTCCTCTGGACCCCACCAAAAGGAAAGGATCCTCCATCTGTATGGCCCTCTGTTGTGGAAGACGCACTTAATTTAGCCTTCTCATGGAATGCAGATATGTTTTCAGTGGCAGTTATGGAATCATCTATTTACTGGCAGACCGTGTCTACTATGAGTTCTATTGAGCAGGCACAGTCCGTCTCCATAACAGTTTTGCGTCAATTACAGCGTAGTGTGGGGCGTCTTGCGTATGAAGCTGCAGATGTTAAAGTGCCCACATTGTGGGGTATGCAAAGAGCAGCGGCAGCTGAAATGCACAACTTGACGCAATTGGAGCGTTGGCGAGATGATTATGCAATTGCATTGCCGACGTCGGCTGTGGATCCACACGTGGTATTCAATACAAATATTGCTGTGCGTGCATTTTTCCCATTATCTGTGTTTCATTCAGAAGAGGAGAGTGGTGGTGAGGATGTGTTTGCACGGAAAGGTCGTTCTTCTATTGCTGCAGACTCCTCTTCTTCATTTTCTGCCTCTCCCGTTCTTCCTGGTGTTCATGATAAAGAGGAGGAAGTGAACCGAAGAAGAAGAAGAAGACAGAGACACGGGATGTCTATTACCACATTTTTAAATAGTGAAGGCTTCTCAGGTGAATTGACGGCATCACCGGAGAGCAGTTTGCGTTTGCAGCGGCCTATGACATTCAAGAAATTACTTTCGTACACCTTTGGTGAAACTGTTGTTGTTCATTGATTGCTGCGTGTTTTTGTTCTGCTTTCCTTTCATCGTTGCTGTTGTTGTTGTGGAGTGCGTTTTCTTTTTCTTGGAAACGGAGACTGGCAACGTGGCGTGATGGCTGCCTGATTTATTTCTTTTTTTCATATCTGCAGCATTCTTCATCTCCATACACACACTTCTTTTTTTCTTTGCTCGTTTTTTTTTTCTCATTGCCACGATGTCTTTTTGTCCATCATACTTTTTCTCTCCTTGTTGGTATATTATTTTAACCCCCTCTCCCCGCCAGAAGGAGCGGAACATTGGTGAGAGGATACAGAAAAAAAAAATACACATAGTGAGAGAAGAAGACGTGAAAAGGAAGGCAGGCAAACGGGGAAAAAAACGTACATACAAAAAAAAACGAAAGAAAAAACATCAAATTAGTAGAGGAAGAAAAAAAGAGGAGAAAAAGTAAAACAACCAAAAAAAGAATAAAAAGAAAGAGTTCCTCTCTCTTTTCCTGTGTACCTGTGTCTCTGAACCCGTAAGAGAAGTTTGCTTTGGGGATGCCGAGTAAACGTTCTGAGAGTCCGCGGGTTAACTTGCCGCCACTCTCATCTGATGGCTCGTGGGATGCACACATCGACGCCGTGCTCTCCGAACTGAGACGACTGTATTTTGAACATATTCGCCCTGTGGAGCTGAAGTATCAGTACGATGTATTTCGTCCCTCGTGGTTCTCTGAGGCAATTGCACAGAAGAAACCATTTGTAACATTCTTGGGACCTTTTTCTGCTGGTAAGTCTACTTTTATTAATTACTTGCTACAAAACAATTACCTTTTAACTGGACCTCAACCTGTAACGGACAAATTCACCGTTATTATGCACGGTGAGGAGGTTCAGCAAATCCCTGGGCGTGTGCTCATGGCTGATAGTTCACAGCCATTCCGTGGGCTTAGTCAGTTTGGTGATAGCTTTGCGGAGGTGCTCCAGGGATTACTTGTGCCACATCCCATTTTGCAGTCAGTTTCACTTATTGATACACCCGGTGTTCTTGAGGCAGCAGGGGACATACACTCACGACGGTACGATTATGTCAAAGTTTCTCGTTGGTTTGTAGAGAAGAGCGATCTTGTATTCTTTCTTTTTGATCCAACTAAATTAGATGCTGGGACAGAGCTTCGTATGCTGTTTAAGCATGCCCTGCGTGGTCATGAGAGTAAAATACGCATTATACTAAACAAGGCAGACACGGTCGGACCGCAAGAACTCATGCGTGTGTATGGGGCCCTCTTTTGGAATCTTTCAGGTCTTATCAGCACGACAGAACCACCACGTGTGTACATCTCAAGTTTCTGGGATCAGCCGTATCGAAAAGGCACCGATCATAATCTTTTTACAGATGAAAAGTCAGACCTTCTCTATGATCTCACGGAAGTCGTGCCTTTACAATCCTTGGATCATCGTGTGGCGTCGGTGTTGCAACGGGCAAAACATGTCTTTATCTTTGCACTTGTATGTGCTACCTACAAGACAAGAATGCCCCGTTTGTTTGGAAGGGATAAGGCTCGTTCTGAGTTCTTTGCTCAATTACCACAAATTACAGAGGATCTTTCAAATACATATCGTCTGGGAGAAACAGATTTTCCTACACGAGAAGAGTTGTCTGCCTTTTTTAATAAAGTACAAGCCGATACGTTTTACAGCATGGGAACCCTACGAAAGAAGCACTGGATAGATAAACTTCGACAAACGATAGAAGAGGATCTTCCAAAGCTTCTCAAACCCATCAAACAAACTGAAGTGGCAGACCCACGAGATCGTAAACACGCCATTATGGTGCAGCGTAGCTACACGAAACAGATAGCAGATCAATTGGCAGGTCAACAGGGAATTCAAGGTGGGCTAGGTCAACAAAGTATCCCAGAGTATCGGGCCAAAGCCATGCCAAATACTGCCTTTTTGAATGCTGCGCTTTATCCCACTCAGGAACAACAGTCACAGCCGATGCCTCCCCCTCAAGTGTCAGCAGATCAAATGAGAATGATGATGCAGATGATGCAAAACATGCCCGTGGTATCACAGACAACGCCTCCCCCTCAGGTACTGCAGATAGAGGATGCCTCCCCACCCCGAGTAACACAGGAACAAATGGCAATGATGATGCAGATGATGCAAAACATGCCCGTGGTATCACAGACAACGCCTCCCCCTCAGGTACTGCAGATAGAGGATGCCTCCCCACCCCGAGTAACACAGGAACAAATGGCAATGATGATGCAGATGATGCAAAACATGAGACTTCAGAATAATCAACTATAAGTTGAAAATCCTGGAGAAGTATGGGCTTATTTTTATATACATATGTATCTCGGCACATCTGAGGAATTCTGCTTTCCTAAATCTATGTATTATGGCTTTTTTTCTTTTTCTTCTTCTCTTGCAGTTTGGCTTTTTCTTTCCCCCATGTTTTGATGAATCATATTGTTATTCCCCTTCCGCTCTTTTCAAATTCAATTCTTTTGTTGGTAGACTGTATTTCTTTTCGGTTCATGATTGGGGGGAGGGGTGGGAGAGATTATGTGAGAAAAAAGTAAGGGATCACAATGAAGACAAGACAAAATAGCAAAAGAAATTACCACAACAACTACCGATAACAATGCTACGAGCAGAAACTGAAGAGTAAAATTATTCATACCTGTTACGTACTAACAATTTTTGACCCTTGTTAGTTCACATGCGTTGTGATTTTGTATTATTATGTAATATACATCCTTTCTCCTTCTTTTATTTTCTTTTTTGCTTCACGTGATGATTTTATCTTCTTTATTTTGTTTGTGACATTTTTGTAAATATCCCCACACACCTCCCACTTTTTCCTGTTCTCTTCTCTTGCTTGGATTGAGTAGTGATTATCAATATTATATATATATATATATATATATATATATTATTGGCTCTTTCTCCCCCTGTGTCCTTGCTTTGTTTTTCTATTACCATCCGTTTCTTTTGTTTATTGTTTTTTATTTATTTTATTTTTCATGCATGTGCTGAAGCGGGGTAGCTTTTCCTGGGATCCTGTGTCACTAAAAGCAGCATTGCGAGAGCTTGGGCATACCTCATTCCCTTCACTGACGTGAGGACGTGTGCAGTCGTGTTGGGGTGGAATGCGGAGACCCCGGGAGGAATGCAGCGAAGGTCGTGATGGGGAGCAGGCTGTGGATGCACGGCGTTTGGAAGACCCAACTGGTGGTGGAGGCACTGGGGAAGAGAAGGGAACGGGAATAAACCCCCTCACCAAGCTACCCTATTCAAAAGAGTACTATGAAATTTTAGCTGTTCGAAACACACTTCCGGTGTATGAAAAGGCAAAGGTGTTATGTGACTATGTCCGTGAGAATCAAGTTGTTTTACTTGTGGGAGAGACAGGGAGCGGCAAAACGACGCAGGTGCCTCAATTTATTGTGGAACTCGGTTGCAGTGGCCTCATTGCATGCACTCAGCCTCGAAGAATTGCTGCTATTTCTGTAGCCTCCCGTGTTGCTACGGAAATGGATGTAAAGCTTGGTGAGGAGGTTGGTTACCACGTCCGTTTTGTGTCGATGATGAGTGAAGCAACAAAGCTGGTGTACATGACGGATGGCATGCTTCTAAGAGAGGCGTTTTCAGATCATGACTTATCGCGTTTTGGTGTTGTCATTGTGGATGAGGCACACGAGCGGACGATAGACACAGATATTTTGCTTGGTGTTTTGCGTCTTGTTATGGAGCGACGTCCTCAGTTTCGTTTGATTGTTATGTCTGCCACACTTGACATGCAGAGGTTTCAGACGTACTTTCCAAAGGCACCGTTATTGCGGGTCACAGGCCGCATGTATGATGTTAGCGTAGAGTATTCTTCATACCCTGTGAAGGATTATGTGGAGAGGGCTGCTCAGTGTGTCTATGAAATTCATACGAGGGAGCCAGCGGGTGATATCTTGTGTTTTCTCACAGGTGAAGCAGAAATTGCAAGGGCTGTAATGCAGACCAAAATGCTTTTGCACTCATGCATAGTTGAGGAATCAAATGGGACTTGTGATAATAATAATAATAATAATAATGATAATAGTCAGGAACCAATGCAAGTACAAGTATTACCATTATATGGTTCACTTACTATAGAGGAACAAAAACGTGTATTTTCGCCTTGTCGCCCTCACACGCGAAAAGTGATCTTTGCCACAAACATTGCAGAGACTTCACTTACCATTGATGGTATTGTTTATGTAATTGATTGTGGGTATCATAAACAAAGTTTATATAACTCAGAGATTCGTGTAGACTATTTGCTTCCTGCACTTATAAGTAAAGCTTCAGCGGAACAACGCAAAGGACGTGCAGGTAGGACGCGCCCGGGAAAATGTTTTCGGTTATTTCGAGAGGAAGATTTTGCTACATTTCCCGCTCAAACACATCCTGAAATAATGCGCTCAAATTTGGTAAACACTGTACTGTTATTACTTAAGTTACAAGTTGAAAATTTATATCAATTTGCCTTCATAGATCCTCCGTCTCAGCAGAGCATCATGGATGCATATTATCAATTGAGCTTGTTCGGGGCCGTGGACGATGAGTTGCAACTAACTCCTCTTGGTAAACTAATGGCAGAATTCCCTGTGGATGCCTGCTTCGCACGTATGTTATTACGTTCTGAGGAATATAAATGTGGTGCAGATGCGGCAGTTATTGCGGCGATGCTAGAAGTTGGAAACGTGTATGTGCGTCCATCCTCATGTGGAAATGAGGCAAATCAACAACACGCTATTTTCCAGCATCCAGACGGTGATCATTTAACACTGTTTAATGTGTTTCATGCCTTTTGGCGTAACAATAAATCCCCACAGTATTGTTTTGATCATTTTTTACGTTACCAGGCCTTGTCGCATGCGGTACGTGTGTATGAGCAACTCACAAAACTAATGAGAAGAAAAAATATCCCTGTGATCTCCACGTATGATGATAAAACAAAAACATTGGACTCTGTCGCTCTGAGGAAGACAATTCTTGAAGGGTTCTTTACACAAGTTGCATTCAAGCCACCAGCAGAGGAGTGCTACAAGACAGTGAAGGATTCCCAATGGGTGAAGCTGCATCGCCAGTCAGTGTTTTCAAAGAAACGACGCCCTTCATGGATTGTGTACGACCGTCTTGAGGTGCACGGGCAGGACGGAACATTCATCCGCATTGCATCTGCAGTGGAACCGGAATGGTTGCTTCGTGTCAGTGAATTCTTCACGGATCCCGCGGAGTTGGATGATAGTGAAATTTGCCACATTTTACAGACCCTTAAAAGAAAGACGGACGATTAATAATAATAATAATTATTATTATTACTACTACTAAATGAAAAAAAAAAAAGAAATGAGCTTTATTTTCCTCTTTTTGATCATTATTGCAGTTGTGTCATTTTGGGGTAACATTGTCGAAATTTCATGAAACTGATTAAGAAACGGAAAGTAGTAAAACTATATATATATATATATATATATATATATATATATATATATATAAACGTGAAGGACGAAGTTCTTCTGCATGGGTCCGCGTGTGAGTACTGAGTTCTCTTTCTCATAATATTGACCAGTTTGTTTTTTTCCTCCTCTGTAGCCTTCCCTCACTGAAATTATGACCTGTTGCAATGTGCGCTGTTTTCCTTTTCTTTTTTATTTTCCCGGGTGTGTGGTGTGTAGGGGAACACATTCCTTATATTTATAGAGGGACGCGGTGCACATGGAACCACCACATCGCCCCGGTGATGGGACGATAGAGCTTGAGGTTGTGCAGGAGGACGGCCGCCCCGTTGTGTCCTGCCCAATTGATGTGCACGAGCTCCTTGCCAGGCAGGGCCGCACTGTGCGTGTGGGCGACGGAGTTCAGGTCCGCTTGGAGAGATACAACAGCAGTGAGAGTTATACTGATGAAGAAGAGTCCGAGGAGGAGGAGGAAGACGAAAGTGATGGGAGTAGAAGCAGCAGCGAGAGGGAGAAATATGTAGACGCCCCGCCGGCGTACCGCGGGTGGACTGGGCATGAGGACGACGCACATCACAACCAGCACGAGAAGGAAAATGTGCATGCGAAGAGATTGGGCTTGAAAATCTCAGAGATTCGGCATGAATCTGCAGATGGACACCGAGGCATAACTAACAGCAGCAGCAACAAGAATAATAAAAAGAGTTTGTCCTCTCGCCAGGATATTTGGTCCTCCTTTTCACCTCCAACAGACCCGGATAGAAATTATAAATATCTTCACTCTACCTCCCTTATGCCAAGTGCGCGATCTAGGAGGTTTAAACTTCCTCCTCTCATGTTCCATGCCGTGTCGTCTTTCCTTGATCCCCACGACCAAGGCCAACGTATTCTCGTCTATGGTGGTACAACGAATGTGGGGAAAACTGTGGAGAAGGAGCTGTATGAATTCTCTCTCTTAACAGGGCACTGGAGACGAATAGAAGGCAAACAGGGATTTTTCCCTGGAAATTATGCTCATGCGACGGTGGTTATCGAAAAACTTCATCGTCTCGTGGTAATTGGTGGTGTAAGTCCTGGAGGCCGGGAGCCGGTTGGGATGAATACATATTCTGATGACTTGTTTAAATTACGAAGTCGTCTTCTATTTCCATATAAAGATAATGCAAAGACAAAGAACTCATCATGGCCCATGCAAGCAGAAACTATGAGATCTGATAAACCAACTCTCTGGTCTCTTGCCATTCGCGCAGATGGAGAACCCTCACCTGGATTCATGTCAATCTTATTTGATATGAACCTGAAGACTCACCGCTGGCGAGCTGTGCAGACGTCCTCTGAAATTCCCGTGGTTTTTCATACAGCTGTGGTAGCTAAAGGAACTATTTATGTATTTGGAGGCCTGACAAATCGACTCCAAGTGTCTTCACAGCTTATAGGAATTAATAGTCAAACATATGCCATTTCAGTTATTTCTTCGTCTTCTTCTGGAACTTCACCTCAGGCACGTTATCTTCACAGTGCAGTCATATATGGGAACTGGATAATTGTCTATGGTGGATTTGATGTTCACAATGAACCTCTAAATGATACCTGGGCTTTTGACTTGATAAATGAAAAATGGGAAAAATTGGAATGCCATGGAGCACCTTCCCGTGCAGCGCATGCCTCTTGTATTGTGGGCTCTCGCCTACTTACTATTGGAGGTTTTGAAGACTCTATTGCAGGTGGAGGAAAACCAACCAACAGTGTGTTTGAACTTCAACTGATACCGACAGTTTCCTCTCAATATCTCTGGAGGGAGTTGAAGGTACATCCTGCAGTGCCACCCGTTGCGTTTTCAGTTGCATGTCACTGCGCCGATGACGCATCTTTTATTCTGTATGGTGGTTGTACTTTGGCTGGAAAAAATATGACGAAGCAAAGACCGAATGCAAAGCAAATGGATCACCATTCGCCCAGTCACGATAAAGATCATAAAAGTAATAAAAAAAGGAATGGCAATGGCAGTGATGATGATAACGATGATGATGATGATAATAATGATTTTTGGAGAGGATTGGTGCCCTTTAATGATGGTTTTGTGTTTACATTTCCACTGAAGAAGAGCAAAGATAAAGAGAGCGACGCTTCGATGCATGTGAATGAATCGGGGGTAATGACGGATCCAGAGGAATTGTCTCCAGAATTCAAGGCATTTGTAAAGCGACAACAGGATTTTATCCGCAAGAAGAATGCAGCAATTATGGCAACCATGAAAAAGACTACACTGGATGAGCTTGAGGATATGGAACCACAATTATATTTGTCAGATGAAGAAGTTGAGTTACTTCTGAATAAGAGTAATGAGTTGTATGAAAGCTTTACAGTGTATAAAATGGACATGCTACCCAATAATGTTCCTGATAGAGAAATGCGATTGTATCTCAATGAAGAATGTATTTCTCTCAGTCGCCAGATACGGGATGTTCTCTCCTCCATGAAGGGAAGTGATCCTGGTATCACGGCCGTCAAGTCCAAGACACATCGAATAAAATCCGGACAGAAATTTGAGGATCATTCAGCCGCCAAGCCATTTCGTCGTGTTATTGTCATGAGCCTTGTGAAGGAAATGCGAAAACATATGAAACAAGTTCATCTCTTAAATAAAGCACTCAGGACAGTAGAGTGGGATGATAAGAAAAACTACACAGACGCCGTGGATGCAATTCGGGAGCAGATAAAAACATTTGTACAAACTGTGAAGGATGTACTTGAAAAATACATTGAGCGGCGTGTAAGCTCCTTGGTATCTTCAGTAGATAAACGAAAGGATAACTTGCGACGATTGGCAGAAATTGTAGAGAAGAATAGACATGATAAAATATTTCAAAAGGAAGAACCTGATTCAGAGCGTGAACGTGTGAAACGAATGTGGAATAAAGGGGAAGGAAAAGCAACACCTCAAAAAGATTCCAAACGGTCCATCTCCCATAGTTCTCATAATTATTCTCGTTACCGTTCTACTGGTGCGGGATATTACAAGGATGAAGAGAACGCCGTCATTGCATTACAACCGAAGGAAGTAGAAAAAATAATGAAGATGGTGCAGCTTGTACAGAAATCTTCTGGATTATTCGAGGACTACTGTAAATCCACAATGTCATCAGTTCAGAAAGCACCAAATGGGATAAGTCCATCGGACCATGCACCACCACCCCCACCACCTGTCATAATACCAAATTCTGAAACTCAATTTCTTGCAGTTCCTACTCCGTTGACTGGAGCCGGAATGATACCACCTACCACTACTAATATGCATCCTGAAACTCATACAGCTGAAGTGGCAGCAGCAACAGCAGGAGGAGGAGGAGGTGCGGGTGTGGGTACGGCTTCCCACAGTGAACTTGTTATACGTCATTCCGATTCCATTCGGCAAATGGCTATAGAAAAGGCAGCATTGGTACGTGAATGTATGTGTACATTTGAAAAGGAGTTGAAGGAATATCCTCAGACCGTTGAGAATGGTCCGGAGTCTTCTTCGTCTTTCTCCCATATGAATTCCAACAGAGATGATAAGAAGGAAATGTCTTTGCGACTATTATCTTTACGTCCTCTTCTCTCATGTAAGAGGCAGCTTGCCCAACTTAAGGAGAAGATACCTGGAATTCGTGTGAATCATTGGGCTGCTGATGATGTCGCGGGTGCCCCACAGGATGAGGAGGCACAAAAACGTTTCGGAAAATTGTCAAAATATTTGTGCGCTCTTGTGCAGCGACTCACGGCAAGTTTTCTGACAAGAGCGGGAGCGAGACCTTCTCGTTCGACATTTAATCGCCTGCAGGTTGAGAAGGGCCAGAAAAGTGGTACATCAATAAAATCATCATCGCAGCACCACCCCCCTCTTCCTCTTCAGGGTTCATCGCTGTCGTCACGATCATCACCATTGCCATCGCCGTTACTCATGAAAAACGAACGTCGTGTATTGAAGATCATTTCCACAATAAATTCAAGTAGCGGTGCAACCGTGGAAGAAGGGAGTGATTCTTCTTTATCGATACATCAACAACAACAGGAAGCAGAAGAACGACAGCAACAACAACAACAACAGCAACTCCGTCAACCACTGTCTTGTGCATTTGGGCCGCTTTCCACTCCATTAATATTTGAAGATGCACCGTATACATTGGCTCCTACGACAACAACAGAAATACCCAAGCCTATTTCTCTCACTTCGCATGAGGCGATGTCACTTGTTCCGACGTTTTCTACAGTAACCCCCGTCAGTACTGAGGGTGTTATTATTCCATCTACAAAGGATACAAAGGTTATTTCAAACACTCTTCCATTGCAATCATCCAATTGGAAAAATGATAATGCTTCCGCCACAAATTCTTTAATTGGAACTTCTCATCCTCTATCTTCTGGTGATGCAATATTTCAGCCACCAGCTCCACAAATTGTCCTTTCCAAAGGTCCACAAACGACGACAAGTATACTCACGGCACCGGAATTAACACCTTTTCAAGAGTCATTGTCAGCCATGCATATGCGTCCAGGCACAGAGACTGAAAAGAATGTTCCATCTGGTATGGTAAGTCTTTTCCCAGGTCAGTTCAATGGTCCTAGCGTCTCTTCTATTCCAGTGAATCCTGGAACTGGTGTTTCCCCTTTCCAGGACACAATGGACCTTGAGGATGATTACTTTTTGTTCGGTCGCCGGTATGAGGCTGAGCCTTTGGCTGCCCCTTCCGCCGTGGAAAATACGGAGAAACACCACCACGGTGCCCGTGTTACATCCATGGATTCTCCATTGAGACGGAGTGGTGCTCACACGGTGAAGGTTTCGCCGTCTGTTGGGATGCCTGGAGGGCCCATTCAGTCCGTAGCGAAAAAGAAAAATGTGCGAACTTTGTTCCGCCATCATCATCACCATCAAAAACCAACATCATCATCATCACCGCCACCATCATCTTCTATGACCGCTGAACCAGTGGCTATTCAGACCAAACCTCTTGGGAGAGGAATGTTTCGTGGAAAACTGACTCCAGGTGAGTTACAAATTTTACAGGCAAGAGATCGTCTGCGCAGCGCATCATCTCGGCGGTGAGACAAAGTAAATACATAGAAAGTATACTTAGTGTCCCATAGAATAGAAAAGAGTCGAAAGTAAATGAAAATGAAATGCCAAAGGGTTTTTTTGTTTAGCTTCTTCTTCTTAGACAACTTAATAAATTCATGGATTCTTCTCTGTGAGGGAAATAGAGAGAGAGAGAGAGAGGAGAGGGGTGTAAAATAGAAAATGCATAGAATTTTCTCCCGCCCCCAATATAATATTTATATATAAATATACATGTACGGAATGAGAGTGAGTCTGTAAATGAGTAAGTGAAAGGGAAATCGACTTAAAAGGAAAATAAAATTAAAACAAAAAGTCAATTGCAAGAAGAATGAAGTGTATTGCCTTTACTCGTAATGATCTTTTTTCTTTGTTTCTTTCTTTTTTTATCTTTTGTTTGGCTCACTTGAAATTCCACTTAGTCGCGAGCCAGTATTTTGCTGGATTAAGAACAATAGAAAAGAAATATATACGCAATTTTGTTGTTTGGTATTAAGGAGAAAAGGGTTTATACATCACCTATATATCTCTATATTTATATGTACATAAGTATATGTTTATAGAGATATATTGGTGTATATAGAAAAAAAAAAGACGTATATATATATATATATATATATATATATATATATACATACATATATGCATATATGGGAGAAAAGCAAAGATACATGTTGTTTGGACGACGAAATCTTTTAGCACGTGACTATGAAGTACCAAAACGACCTATTTTTATCTTAGATAACTGGGATATTGTTCAGGGTACTGATGCTGCTGCCTATGTTTCTAGTAGTGTAACTGACGGCGTTATGTATGGAGCTAACGGATTTCTAGGTGTTCGCCATCATAGTGAATGTGAGGCGATTGGTTTTGAGACAAATGTTTTTATGAATGGGGTATACCACAGTGTCCCAGTTGATAATCCTATTAACAGTGAGGCTTTACCTGATGAAATGCAGCTTGGGGCAACGATATGTACTGTCAATCTGGATTGTCTTATTGATGGAGATCGTGGTACTCTTCGGGCAATGCCCTTTCGGCGGCTTGACTTGCGTACCGCGACGTATCACAGTGAGTGTCATGACGTCATGAGTGGAGACGGAGGATTAATGTTTGACGGCACATATCGTCGTGTTGTTTCCATGAAGGAGTTGGATTTGTGGGGAGCAGATGTTGTGTACTCTGGATTTTCCTTTGATTCTTCACTGCCTGATTTCCAATTGGATGAAGTTCCTGGTTTTTTGCGTTCCACAGATAATTTGAGTTTTAATTGCGGCGGACCTCCGTCATCCTACGTTGTGGAGTTTGTTGTGACAATAACAGTGGACGTAAAGGAGTGGATTATCTTGCGAGGTGACTCTACGGATGATATTTTACTACAGTCACGTTCTTCCGGTGTGGTGGTAAGTGTAGTAACTCAATCTTCATGTGTTGTGGACTACAAATCAGAATCTTTAAAAATTGTTCCAGAAAATCAAGTCCCTAGTGAAACGTGTGACCACAGCCATACAGGGAAATCATTTTCTACAGCAGCATTTTCGTATCCAAGTGACAGTGAGAGTGACCCTGGGTTTGGTGGGCATCGTGTGGCGTTTTCTTATGAAGAAGAAGAAGGTAAAAGTGTCTTGTTTAAAAAACGTTTTCCGTTAACCATCACCAGAGATGCGCTTCCAGAAAAGGTGACGTTAGCTTTTTTGTCTCGTCACCACAGTGGTGGTATTCCTCTTCCACGCCCTTTTCCGAGCGTTGAAGACATTATTGAGGATCAACGTGTTATTTTTGATGAGTTGTGGGATCGTTTTCCTATTGATTTACAACAACAAGAAGAGTTGACGCCAAATAGATTGCGTCTCTCTTTATTGTTTAATTCATTCCGTTTATTTTGTGTTTCACATAATTTACATAATGGATTGCCACGGGGAGGGTGCTCTGCCACGAAAGAAAGTCTTTTATATGATCTGCAGCATTACCTATATCATGGGATTTACTATACTCTTACATCACCGCACAATGCATTGGCACTGATTCGAAGTCTCTATTCACTCCTTCCCCAAGCAAGAATAAATGCCCATCGTATTTCTTTAAAACATGGGGCTGTTTTCCCACGAAGTACGATCAAAGGGACGGAGTGTCGACTTTATAGTACTGTGAATCATGCGAGGTTACATGTGAACGCAGAAATTGGATATGTTATTAATTTATTTTTTACTGCCGTGGAAAAAATCGATCCGGAAGATCGTTTGTGGCTCTTAGAACTCATGCTGGAGACATCTCGAGTATGGCCGCAGTTGGGTGAGTGGGTAGAGAGTGAAGGTGTTTTCCGTTTAGATAATATTGCAGGTGCAGATGAATATAATAGTCCTGCTTCAGGAAATTTTTATATTAACTTATCTGCCAAAATGCATATGCGGTATGCTTTGGAACTGTATGAACAACACGAAGAATTACTTGGAGAAAAGGCCATGTTATCTCTATTAGAACAAATTGATATGGATAAAACTGAACTTTTGAATTTCCGAGACACATCGGATGGTATAGTTGTACGCCGTAATGATCGCTTGGGGGTATACATGGTGCATGATTACTTTAATACTCTTGAGGAATGGAAAGGGGAGCGTTCCAAACACCCACTTTCCATGAATTATCACCCTCTTGCTATATTCCGGCATAAACTTGTTGATATTCCTGAAGTACTACTTGGAATGCTTTTATATCAAGAACAATTTGAGAAGAAAGATTTAATCAAAAATTTATGTTATTATGAAGCTTTGTGTACATATGATTCTCCGGAGTCGTTGGCTATTGTATCAGCTATGGATTTTCGGGCAAATGGATCATTTGCTCATGGTATGCCGTTATTACGTTCCTTGTTAAGTTTGGATGTAGATAATGTGATTTATACTGCAGACGAAGGATTGGATTTTGGTGCCATGTCTTCTTCTTGGATGGCTATTGTTTGTGGTATTGGTGGCCTAAAATTGGGACAACGTACTCTTCACTTGGATCCATGTTTTCCTGCGGGATTAAATATTGTGAAGTTTATTATTTGTTGGGGTGGAGCAACTTTGCAAACAACGATAGATAAAGATTCTGTTACATATGATCTTATTGCTGGAGATAGTATTCGGTTTGTTCATGGCGATGGCCTACGTATTCATCTTTGTATTGGTTTCAGTAGATGTGTAGCCAGGAAGCAAGTTTCTATACCACGTTTAATGAAAGGCGGTGGTGGAGAGATTGACGGTGCCATTTTCCTCTCTGAAACCTTATTTGATGACATTATGGATATAAATTTCATGGCCTGGTATAGAACACTTGAGTCTCTCTTTGAAAACCATCGCGCCCTGCACCTCCGTGAGATCCCCCCATTGACCGCGGACGAGTACCTTGAGAAGGTTATCTATCAGGCGGAGGAGTGCGAGATTGCCTTCAGTGGGATTCATAATGTTCTGCTCAGTCGTGGGATCGACCTCGCGCTGGGCACCCCCGACGATGCGGAGATTGTCGAGACGCGGTACGGACTGGCGAACGCAAAGGTGGCAGAGATGGTGGAGATCATGTCGCGCAGGCCCCCGCAGGTGAAGGCGGGGATCCACGCGCTCGTGAGGGATCTCGCGGGCAGCGGCATCGCCCTCGCCGTGGTGACGTACACCCGCACTCTGAAGGCGCTCATGCAATACAACCCCGACGTTATGCCGCTCTTTCTCACCGCAATCGACGGAGAGGAGGCGTACGACCGACGTATTAAAAGTCGCCCGCATGTCGATATTTTTCTTCGCGCTGCAGAGAAAATTCACGTGGATCCATCACGTTGTGTTGTCTTCTCAATGCATCTCGATCGCGGATTCAAGGCGAGTGATCTCGCGAAGTTCCGTATGTTTTTTGATGTGGAGGAGAATTTCATGACGAAACGTGTTTCGCCGCAGACGCACAAATATCCCACATGCACCGTGAAGATGGCGGAGGAAACTGGGCACAAGCCCGGTCCCCTCATTTTACACCTCCCGCAGGGAAAGGTGCCAACAACATTTAATGCATTGGAGGATATGTTGTAAGCCAACGAAGTAGTATAAGGAAAGAGAATGAGAGAGAGAGAGAGGGAGAGTGTAGGGGTATGAAATAAAAAATAAAAAAAGTGCTTCTACATTCCTTTTTTTCCTAGAGAGAGAGGGGGCAATATATAAGGAGAGGGAAAGAAAAAAAAAGAAGAAGAACGAAGGTGGTGGAAGAGCAAAAAAAAAAAAGAAGCAATAACAACAAGAGAGTGAGCTAAAGAAAAGAAACTTTTGAGGATTAGATTATTATATATATATATATATATTTTTTTGGCGGCGGCGAGCGTTTAAACTCATATTCATTGAGAGGGAAATTGATGACTTTTTCTTGTTGAACTCCCGCAAGTATGTGATAGGACTTTTTTCTCCCCCTTTTGTCTTCCTTATATCTATGTGTGTTTGTGAGAGTGTGTGAGAAGCCATCATGTCCGTCGGTGATACACTAGGACCATTGTTTACGTTGCTTGTCATTGTCAATGTCATGAGTACGGCGCTTCCCTTGCTACGTCATGTCTTTGTGTGGTCTCCCTTCGTGTTTGTACTCTTTGGACTTTGCATTCTCTTTTTATTGATGGCAGCTCTTTTTATACTTGGGGATGCCACCGTTTCACTTTACGATGTGACTGCAAAGGGGCAAGTGAATGTGCATTCGATTGTTTCTTTTGATCTGCCGGTCTTTTTTCAGGTAAATGTGACTATGACTACAGTAATGGCCGCATCGGTTTTGGGCATGGTGGCGTGGCTTTGCTATGAGTCCCGCAGAGCTTGGCGTGTGTACATTCTGCCGATGCTGCACGACCTCAACGCGCTGGAGAGTTCGTGCTGGAGCGACGTGCTGGACCTCCGCAACCGTGTCGTACCGATTTCATTATGAAATCAAAAGGAGACGGTGGGTGATTTGGTTAGAGTTGTTCTTCGTTGATGGTGATGGTGGTGGTGCAGGAAAGGAAAATAAGAAAAAGAGGAAGAAGAGATTCCCTCATTTTCTCTTTCTTATATTGTTCTTTAATGAGAACTTATATATATATATATATATAAGTATATATATTTCTCTCTGCCTATGCTCTCCTCCCTTTTTTTTACTTCTGTGGGAAATTTTACCTCAGCAAGTATAAAGTGTATTGGTCCGACCCAAGGAGGGTTTTAGGGACTTTTATTTTCAACTAGTAATAAAGAAAAAAAATCTGTCTGTGTGAGAGAGAGAGAGAGGTGCCGTCCTCCCTCCCTCCCTCAGCCACGACTATTCAACCCACTTGCGCCCTGTATTGTTGTAGGGCCGTCACGCGTGTGTTGTTGGCGTCCACAAACCGTGTGAGCCGTAAACAATTAAAGCAGACGTCGACCGGCACCATTCCTGCATCTCGAGTGAAGTCAAACATTTCACGAATGACACGGCAGATGAATACTGTGGTTGTGCTCCACCCTTTGAATAATTCTATAATCACATTGGATTTTTGTTTGCAACTTGACGATGATCCTTCAGCCTCTGTATGGCGGAAAAGCATGGCGAGAAGCGAAGACGACACGGCGATGAAAACGATTGAACGACTTCAGATTCTTCTTGTGCAGCAGAAGGCAGAGAAGAAAAGCCAACGAGTTACAAGAGAAGAGTTGCTTAAGGATTCTCCAGAGATTCAAGTGTTTTCTCTGGAAAGCGATGAACATGAGGCGAAGAAAACAGAAAAAGAAGCAGCAGCAGCAGCAGTAGTTCCTCCATCATCATCATCATCATCTGCAGTAATAAGCACAACAAACACAAACGCACTGAGGCTACTGGATCCATCTGTACCAAACAAAGATTTTTGGAAGCAGGCCAAACAGATGCTAATCGGATCAACTGTTGTAAGTGTAAAATATAATGTACCAACCATAACGTCTATTACACCTCCTTCCGCACTCTATGTAGGTATACCGAGTATTTGCTCTGGTATAACAACCTTGTTTACATCAGAGCCTAATCTTCGTTATGAATGGTGTATGCATGCTAGGGACTCTAGTGAAGAGACCACCGCGATATCTGTCATTTCAAGGGATGTAGTTTTTATACCGAAAGAGGAACATGTAGGGAAGTCCTTGTTATTACGTGTATCACCTGAGGGGGACTCTGATCTTTGGACACAAATTGATTTGCCGCCCGTCCGTAGTCCATTGCCTCCCATGGATAGGTGGAAATATACCAAAGAGAGAGCGGAAGCTCCTTCTTTTAGGGTAGTAACATATAATATCCTTCACGATGAGCTTTGTACAACAAGTACTGCCAAGAAGTGTATTTATCCATTTGCAACAGATGATATTTTGGCTTTAGAGAACCGCCAGGTACGTATTTTACAAGAACTTCTTGCATACAATACAGATCTGATTTGTCTACAGGAGTGTGGGAAAAAGGTATACAATCAATTCTTTGAGCGTACCTTGCAACATCTTGGATATGATGGAAGATACACAAACAAAAATGGAAATGTAAGAGAAGGCTGTGCATGTTTCTGGAAACGAGATCGGTTTTCTATGAGGGAAACATTTGATTTTCCTTTGAACTGGTCAACTTTGCAGGAGGATCACCCGGAGTTAGCGTCACGTGTCTCAGATTACCCTCACTTTAAAGAAGCTCTTGAAAATATTACCTCCATTGGAGCTGTGGTGGTTCTCACTGATCTTCACACCAATGAAGAATTACTCGTTGGCAACACACATCTTTTTTATCACGCCAATGGATGCCACATACGTCTGCTGCAGGCATATATGCTGTTGAATCGAGTGAAGAAATATTCTGAATCAAGACGTTGCTGTCTGCTATTATGTGGGGATTTCAACTTCACTCAAACAACAGGAGGATATCAACTTGTGACGACAGGCCAAACGGAGGAATCTCATCATTCATGGAAGAAGGGAGAAGTCTTTTATTGGGGCTGTGATCGACTGCTAGGAATAAGCACAGGAGAGGCGGAAGAATTGGGTGATGGAAACAATGTAAATTCATCAACAGCAACAGAAGTGTTGGCTAGCAAAGATAATAAACCGTCATTGCCATTGGAAGCATTTCGAGAAACTCTTCAAGCTCCACTGCAACTTAGGGACTCATATAAAGAGATGAAGGAAGAGCTGCCGTGGACAAATTATGCCATGACATTTCGAGAGGTTATTGACTACATTTTCTTCTCCCCCACGCGACTCTCCGTTGTGCGCGCTGTTCCTATTCCTCCAGAGAGTGAACTATCAGAGAATGTTGCGTTGCCGAATAAAAAATACCCATCAGATCATCTCGCGTTAGTTGCAGACATGAAGTACATTTCCACATCATCATCATCAGGATCGTAGTAATCGTAGTAGTGGCTCTTGTCCTCAAGACTTAAAATGTTCTCGTCGTCCAGAAGAAAAAGAAAAACAAAGAAAAAAGAAAAAGACGAACCGTTTTTGTTTTTTCCTCTCTGTTTTTGTTTAGCTTATATACATATACATATACATTTCTTTCCTTGTTGAAGGAAGACAAAAATAGATGCGACGTTTAATTCATGAAAGTGTTGACCCTGATCCTTCAGCACTGTGTAGACAGGAAAAGGAAAGAAAAAATCTATGGAATACTGATGTGGGTGTTGTTGTTTTTTTTTGTCTGTGCGTGTTCGTGTACTTTTCTCCATGTGCCTGAAAAACATATTTTGCTTCTTAATCATGATGTTTTTTTTTCTTTGATTTGCGTAAACCTCTAATGTAGGCTGCAAAACATAAATATAAATATATATATATATATATATATATATGTATATATATATATATATATTCTGGGGAGAAGAATCGCACTAGACATTAGTTTTTGTCTTTTGTTTTTTGGACGAGTATAGAGAGATTTTACAGTAGCGTATCAATACCAACGACATGTTCTCTTTGACACGTCGTCGTGCATGTATAGGGAAGGAGTTGTATGGGAAATTATCAACACTTCCGATAGATTTCTACGAGGCCTGCCGTAGTCATTTTGGAATCACTTTGCACCACGAGACCTTCATTGGTGTGCGTTCATCCCAGGTGCGAGGTTTGTTTTTGTCTGCAAACACTAAACCGCTTGAGGCGAACAAACCCATAGCCACCATTCCCCTTTCAAGCCTTTACACAGTTTCCAACATTGGAAGCAAGCCTAATGCCCTTCCCCATGTAACATTGAATGATGTTCGTAATGCCATACGGGACGAGGAGTTCAAGTTGATGGCAGCTCAGTTTTATCTTGGTCTTCAGTTCAGTGCAATTATTTCTAGTATGCCAAATATTGTTCATGCGCAAAGTGAAGAGGAGGTGGAACGTATTACACAAATTCTGCGTGGTGGTGCCATGCCTTGGGCTCGAATGATTGATGATGAGGACTTTAATGAGCAGTTTATTTTTGGTATGTATGGTATGGCTCTTGATACATGGCAACGACAGAGCTATGAGGACATAACAAAAATATTTCATCGCAACATTACTGCCATTCATGAAATGTGTCAGCCGCCATTTACGGTAGATACATTTAGACGTATTACACGTTTAATACTAGCACGTGCTGAGCACATGCCAGTACCGAATTATTACGACGGCTCAGCCATGCTGCGTCGTGCACGTCATTACATTCGTTACTGGATGAAAAGGCCCGATCCCTCTGATGTGTGTTTGGTGCCTTTTCTGGACTTAATCAATCATTCAAATCGACCAAATTGTGGATTGCGTGTTGGTCCAAGTTCCTTTGCTAACGGAAAAGGCGCCATAACACTCTACTCCATCGCCCGCATTAATCCTGGACAAGAGATTTGTCGACATTACAACTTTGCCATTAGCCGCCCTAACGCTCTTTTTCGTTATGGATTTTTGCCGTTCGACCTGATTTCCATAGTGGAGCACGACGCTATTGACGAGTATCTGGTGAAGAATCAGCACATGCTTCGGGAGGAGTCGGAAGAGGTCCAAATAAAGCGGAAGAAGGAAAGGGAGGAAATTCAAAGACTTGAAAATATTTTCCAGCAAGCGCGATCAGGACGATCGTCTTCAAAGAAAAAAGAAGGTGGGGTGGGGGAGGGATGAAGAGTGAAAAAAGAAAAAGAAACATTACAGAAAGGTTAATCACCGTAGCGAGAGGTTTATTATTACTTTTTTACTGATATTTGTTTTGATTATCTCTTTCTCTCATTCTCTCTGTCTCTCTCTCTCTGTTTGTTGTTGACATATGACCATTTTGGTTGTAGTTTTTCTATCGATTGTGTGTCACATTATTCCGTCTTTATTCTTCTTCTCTGTTTTGCTTCTCTACTCGCCTTGATGATTACCGTCGTTGGTATTGGTGATTACCTTTTTATCATGACTGTATTTTATCATAATGCATAATGACTTCGTAAATTGCTCCACATCGATTTTTTCCTTCCTTTTTCTTTTTTATTCTTGACGATAGTTTAAATGATTCCACCACAACTCCACCGTTGGCGTTGCGGACCTCTCATGCGTCGCTTCTGCGCTGGTAACACTCTCTCCCATTTGGCTTTTCCCAATCTCTCTGGCATGAGGAGCGTGGGAGGAAACACGGCGACACGAGAGACCACGAGTAGTTGTACTAGTAGTGTTAGTGGTGATGGGAATAAAACTTCGAGGGAAAAGTCAAAATCTGATGACAGGAAGAAGAGTACCAAGTCTGAAGGGAAAAGGGATGAATCCAATAATTTCTCTGAGCTCATTACCATTACTGAAGTTTCCACACAAAATGGTGTTCGTTGGTTGGATGTTGGTGGGCGAACTCAGCTGTGGGCTGAGGATTCGTTTGTGGGAGAGGGGGAGTTTGTGGCTCACGCTATGGAAATCCTCCGTGGTGGAAAACTTCCACACGATATGATTGCCAAAGTAACTCATAATGTACGTCCATTACCCTTTCTACATTTTGAAGAGAAGTGGGCATGTCTGACGTTGCGTTGCGCACGACAAAATCCACGCTGGCTTTCCATGACTTTACATGACAAAGTAAAGGACTTCCGAAGCTCCACGTGGGATGAGTCGGAGCGACAAAAACATTCCAAATTAAAGTACGGCACCGTGGAGGAGGAAGATGATGTTCTGGAAATCGATGATGAAGATGATAGTCGAGTACGCCGTGACTGCAGAAGGGCACTTAGTAAATATAGCTCTAAGAGAGGGACAAGCAGCAGGAGTGGCTCCCAGGCATCAATGATGGAGTTAACAGACCGACTTCATATTTTCCTATTGAAGGAGGATCAGATGGCATCTAGTAGTGAGAAGAACGACAAGCAAAATAAGGCGCATCTTAATATATGCCAGAAGAAGAGGAGAATTACAAAGAAGAAAGAAGGAGAAGAAGGAGAGAAAAACGAGAAAGTCGGTGATGAGGATGATCCATTTGGTGTGCAGTGGTGGATCGTTACTGTTCATCGATATCGCGTACCATTTCTGGAGGATATTTTGGGTCGATGGGCCACAAGTAAACTGGCGAAGGGTACATGGATTGGTATCGTGCGGAGACTTATTCATGGAGCCACAGTAGGCATACAGGGCTTGGATTACAAGTATGCAAAGCGTCTTGATGAACTCGAAACGGTTTTATTTAAATCCGCCACAAGAGCAGATGAACTTTCAAGAGTTCTTACGCAAGTACATATTATTCATCGACGATCGAAAATTCACGCAAACCTTCTTCGCGAGACTCAGCGCTGCTATGTGAAACTGCTGGCCGCCTTGAATTTACCTACAGAGACTGAAGATGAACGAGAGATTCTTTATCTTTCTAATGCTTTGTCCCTTGCGGATGAGCTTCATGATCAGTCTGGTTCTCTGCTCACTCTTCAGTTTTCCATCGCAGCGTACATGCTCGAGGAGCATCTCCGCGTGCTGACCGTCTTCACAACATTTTTTATTCCACTGGATTTAATTGCATCGTGGTTTGGAACTAATTTTGCCGGTCTTGATAGCTTTTTTGAGGATCCATGGGGTTTGGTGTACGCTGGGTTAATGTTGGGAGTCACCGCCATTTTCACAAATGTATGGATGCGTAGACGTGTGATACATGCCGGTTGAAACCACTCTCATAACAATGGAAAAAAAGAGAGAGAAATTTCGTTTTCGGTTTTTTTTTTTTATTGCCTTCCTTTACGTCCATGCACATAAACAGCGGTATACTAGTCTGGTGAGAGTTATTATTATTGCTTTATGTTTTTGTTTTTCCCTTTCATGCTTTGCTCTTGTCCTAATGTACTGCAGAGGGGAGTGATTCCCTTTCTCTCTTACTCTCTGCGTGTGTATATATATCTGTGAATAAGATTCATGATTCTCATTGCCAAGAATGTTTTTTTTATTCACTTTTTTTTTTCCATCGTTCTTTGTTTTGTATTCCAAGACATCCCGCTTCTATCTCTCCGAAAGGAGTGTGCTTGAATGTAATCAAAAGGATGACATGTCTCTGGACGCGAGCCTTGCTTGTGTTTTCCCCTTATTTTCTTTATTCTTTGTGGCTGCTTTCTCTCACTCCTCCATTTCCACACACTCACATCCATCCAGAGCCGATAAAAGTCAATTCAAGTTGTCTGATATATATATATATATATATATATATATATATATATATATATATAATTGGAGGCACTTTGTGTATTTTTGTAGAAAGAAATTTAAAAGCAATCAAGTAAAAAAGGAAAAAAAATGCTCTTGTTGAAACCATGGCAAAGGATTCTGTCACCGAGATGTTCTTTAGTGGCGGTTGCTCTGCTTTTCCCGTTTTTTCTTCTTATGTTACTGACTACGGGTGCGACAACTGTTGAGGGGTTTCCGTTTCAAAAATCCTCCGGTGTTGTGGAGTTGACGCCTGAAACTTTTCATAGCTTTCTTTTGTCGCATAAACCTGTATATATTCTCTTTTATGCACCGTGGTGCGGTCACTGCCGCAGGATACATCCCGAGTGGGAGAAGTTCG
The DNA here is from genome assembly GCA_036321185.1 of Trypanosoma lewisi. Classification (NCBI taxonomy): domain Eukaryota; phylum Euglenozoa; class Kinetoplastea; order Trypanosomatida; family Trypanosomatidae; genus Trypanosoma; species Trypanosoma lewisi. The sequence continues at coordinate 89,388 of JAWVMQ010000171.1, read as the reverse complement.
CCAAGGCCGTGCAGGGGACTATTCGTGTTGGCGCCGTCAATGCAGATGAACACAAGCAACTCTCCCAACAATTTGGCATTCGCGGTTTCCCGACAATAAAGTATTGGGGTGTGGGCAGGAAGAATATAAACGAGGCGAAGGAGTACAACGGCCCACGAGAGGCGGGGACCATTCAGGCCAGAGCAATGAATGATATTTCTTCTTCCAATGTAAAAACAATTGGAAAGAGCGAGGCATTACGGGAGGCAGTACTTTCAGCTCCAGAGAAGAAAGTTGTGGTTCTCTTTTCCTCCAAAACACGTGTGCCTGCAATTTTCTCTGTCCTGTCACATTCCCCACGTCTAAAAAGTATGCCGTTTTATTTTCTTGGTGGCCAAATGGGGAATACTTTTGGGGAGGAATTCGGGGTGTATGCGCTCCCAAGCATTGCCGTCCTAAGCTCCACGGATGGTGTCATTGAGACCACAGTGTATCCAGGGAAGCAAATGGCGTATGAATCCATTGCGAAGTTTTTACTCTCCTCTCTGACAGGCGATGCCACAGACAAACCGGGCATCGAGACGGGACACGACAATGATACTCCGACTCAAGAAGGAAAAAGCAAAGGAAAAGAAATACATGGACATGGTTGTGGTGTTGCCGGTAGTAAACTCGCACTGCCTGTGCGTCCCGTTCGACTGACGGCACAACTGCTGGCGGACTTCTGCACGCCTACGACGCCGCGTGCTGGTGGTGGGCGTCCCCCGCTCTGTGTCATCTCACTTGCGTCTCAGCTCGAGCTTGCAAAGGCTCACGGGTTGTTTCGCAACGAACCGCTTGTGTTTTTCGAGGGCCACGATGATCGCGACGTACTTCTTAGCGCTCTTCGTGGTGATCTCTCACTGGGTGAGGTGGCAGATGACATCATGAACAATGCAGCAGCAGGCCAAGTGTTGTTGTTGCGGGCACCAAAGCGTGATACAGTGCGCTACAAACTTATTGATGGAGTTACATCAGTGGACGCGTTAAATGAAGTTTTACAGAAAGTTCTTGCGGGTGAACTGCAGCTTGGGAAGAAGATGGTACAGTGAGTTCTTTTCGTTTGTTTGTTTGTTGTGGTGTCAAATACCTACTCTGTGCGCGTGGCGACGTCAAAAAGAAGGAAGAAAAGGAGAAGAAGTATATATTTCCAACGAAGATGGAAAACAAAAAAAGGGAGATCATACCTTCCACTCCTTCCTCTTCCTCTTTTCTTAATTCTATTTCTTTCGTCCCTATGATTCTCGTTTGTTTGTCTTTTTTTCGGTTTCTCGTTCTCTGCATGAAATATATATTTAATGTATGTGCGTGTTTCTCTCTTTACTCTGTGTGTGTGTGTGTGTGTGTGTGTGTGTGTGTGTGTGTGTGTGTGTGTGTGTGTGTGTGTGTGTGTGTGTGTGGTTGATAACTTTTTTATTTGCTCTGTCTAGCGTGGACTTTATCAAGCTCTGTTTTTTTCTTGTAAATGGCTGCATTTTCCCTCTCAGTCTGTGCCTATGTATTTGATTATTTCTCCTGCTGAATGTTTTCTATTTCCTTTTTTTTTCTCTGTGTTAAGTGTATTTGGGTGCGTTTTGAGTTTACATCAATATATATATATATATATATATATATATATATATATATTATTTATTTATTTATTTATTTAAACATAACTATAGCGCAAACGGAGACTGAGGGGCTTTCGGACAGTGAAGCTCTAAACAGGATTTGTGAAGAACAGACAAGGACGGAATTATTGTAGAAAAAGACAAAAGGCACGCATACAAGTGAGCGAACGAGAGAGAGAAAGGGATAAAGCAGAAGGAGTTTTTTGTTTTTTTGTTTTTCTTCTTCTTGTCTTGTACGTCTGTCGCTCTGGTGCGTTGGCGGGGCAAAGTGATTTGGTTGCGGGGTAGGGGCTGCGAGAGCTGTTAGGCCTGTGTGCATACAGACTCGCTACGGGGTTTACTGATCTACCAATTGTTGATTACCAAGGAAGAGGGAGGGGGATGGGTGCATGCATCGCCCCCCTCAATAACTACGAGGCGGCATTGCAGAAACAACAATCACCGCCGCGGCAGCGGGATTCAGCGACCGGGGGACGTGGCAAACATCGAAACGTTGTAGAAAAAAATGAAAGTAAAGCATTAAACGCTCTTTTGAACAATATGAACTTGGGAAGTCTCAGTTCTTCCCAGCGGTCGCATCTAATTAACATCATGAAAGAAATTTCTCAGAGCAAGTACGCCGCTCTGTTCTCTGCCCATCCCGAGTTGTATTTTTCAAATCGTGCAGCAGTCATGTGCACAGGAGAGTTTAGGCCAGGGGAGGTTGTGGAAAAGTACACCGTGGTGAGAGCCATGCCAACTGGAACGGTGGGCCGTGGATTTGTTGTGACATCATTACAAGAGAACAAAACCAACCCTTTTCATAAGGGCGGTATTAGTAATAGTAATTTTGGTGAAATCAACTTGAGAGGTCCACACAACGCATTGCGGATGAGCCGACATGTAAAACTTGGCTCGGTTTTACAGCCCACGCAATCTGTTTTTAAAGTCGTAACATTTCTGACGCGAATGGATCAAATACAACGTGTAATGGATGATCATAAAGTACTCTTCAACTTGATGCATAGTAATCTTGTTAATTGCACAGATGTTCTAGATGATGAAAATCGAGAGAATCTTATCATAGTCACTCCATACATTGAAAAGGGGAACTGTGTACATTTGGCAGGAGAAGTTGAAACCGAGGAGAAATTAATTTCCTTGTTATATGATGTAGCGACAGGTCTTCGAGTTCTTCATTCACATCAAATTTACCACCACAATCTGAAGTTGGACAACATACTTCTTAGAAGTAATGGCACTGCCTGCATTGCAGACGCCGGATTTTATCATATTTTTGCTTCACAGTCCCCTGAGAGTCTTGTCTTCAATGGTGAGTTAGCATGCATGCCGCCTGAGCTCCTTGAAGAAAACAGATCTTCCATAATCGATGCCTGCAAGGTGGATATATGGGGATTTGGTTTGCTGATGTATCATCTTATTTACGGTAAAGAAATGTGGGATGTTGAGGGGAAACCGTTTGGAGATGTACGCCAACTTATTCTGCGAGGAGAAAAGAAATTCCCAAGCACGAAATGGTCCTGTAAAAATAAACTGGAGGAAGTAATCACACGATGCTTAGATAAGGATCCGGAAAAAAGACCGAATATTATGCAGCTATTACATCACCCATTGTTTGGAAAACAGGGTATACAACAAATGACCATTATGGGAGGCGACGTAGGAAGAAATAATAATAATAATAATAACAATATTAATAATAATAACTACATTATGATGAGAAATTCGGATGTTTTTCGTAACTCCAGTATGCTTTACAGTTCCAGTGTCAGTTGTAGTATTGTGAGAGGGCTGTATTCACGACAACAGAGACGAGGTGGCTTAAGCGTATCTGTATCACTTGGAAGTGGACTTTACTGTGAGACGTTTATTGTGAGTGCATCTAAAAACACACCAAAAGAATCTATCTTAAAAGTGTTTAATCGATCTATAGTAAAACTGATGGAGGAAACAGGAAACGTAGACAACATACTTCACGAGTTGGCATTCTGTCGCTACGTTCAATACCCACATATATTGCCGTTATTGGAAATTGTAGACAATAAAGAGGGCTGTTTTGCTAAAGAGGCATTTGTAGAATCATATTTTCTCTCGGAGAGATTTCCTCCATTACATGATAATGAGGATCCGTCTTGTACTGTGAAGAGATTGCTTGTAGATGTTCTTAAAGGATTACACGTGATGCATATAAATGGTGTTTCACATTTAAGTCTCAGACCTTCCAATGTATACTATCAAAGAGGCACGGGATTTGTACTGACAGATTATGGTCCGTTGTTTGTGTGTGAGGAGGAACTTTTATCTCCTGAGAAAACATCTTTTCCGTTAGACCTTCTTCCTTCTTGGGTCATTGAGGATCTTAAAGAACCACCAGCGACAAGAAAGTATGCATTGGATACTTTTTGTGTAGGCCTACTTGCGGCGTCTGCCCTCCCATCTGTGAATAGTGAGGTGTGGAGTATTCTTACAGGCCGTACGAGTAGAGCCAATGTCTATTCTATTGTGGAGAGTGTTTTTCGGCGTGTTGTCGAGAATGTTGATATTCTTACAAGCCCACTTGTAGAATTTATCTCCAAGGCGTTGACTGAGAAAACAAATGCAAAGGAATTGTTAATGCATTATTATTTGGTAGATCTCGTGGATATATCCGAACTTTCATCCATGAAGCCGATGGAGTTGTCATCTGTAAAATATAAAAAGAATATTATTTTCAATAACTTCAACTTCTGGGAAGAGTCCCGCTTGTTGGATGTGTTGGGAAGAGATCCGACGTTAGAAAGCGCAATGATTGGAAACTCTGCACTAATGAGGGACTCTATTATAAATGGCCACGATAATAAACGAGGTAATTTCTCTTTTGTAGGCGATGCTGATTTATCTGTGCGATTCCCGTTTGAAAAAAATATCATATGTGGACTCTGTCGTGTAAAGTTACATATTGTACTCTTCCTGTGCCCATTATGTGAAGTATACATCCGCTGCGGAAAGTGTGCATTGAATGATGATCACAAGGAAGGGCACACATTGGATCCGTATATTGTTTACATGATTGAGCATATAGAAAAGGACAAGAAGGAAGCCGTGCTGTTGCCTCCCACCGCCATTAAGAAAGACCATGCGTTGGAAGAGTTGGAAATGGAAGCAAATTTACCCATGGGATCTCTAACAAAACTGAATAAAGCTAAAATTCCATCTACATTGGGTTCACTGTCGTGTCTGCATATAAGTAATAACGATGATGATTGTAATGAGGTTAACTCGAGTGATTGGAGTACCAACAGCGTTAACGACGACGACAACAACAACATCAATAACAACAATTGTACTAACACTTTTGGTAATAGTGCTACCAACAAGAAGAAGGCATTACCGAAGGCTTTTGAAATGGAAGACTTATTAGTTGAGGAGGAAATTGCAAATTGCCGCTTGAACATTTCACCAGAGTTATTGTTATACCGCTGTGACCTGACAAACGTCCCTAAAGAAATATTCGACCCTCCTTTACTTCACTTAGTGAGCCTAGACTTGAGTTACAATAGGTTAAAGAGCATACCGCATGAGTTATCTTTTTTATGTAATCTTCATGTATTGGTGATTGCACAGAATGAATTGTCTGAACTACCAGAAAGTTTGGGTGATTTGGGTCAACTCGAGCGATTAGATGTAAGTCATAATAACTTACAAACTCTTCCAGACTCCTTTGTGTATTTGGGAAATTTAAGTACACTATCGATGGATTACAATGAATTCATGGATCTTCCTGCATTTATTACAGAGATGGTCAGAAGTTATTCTCTCATGCCGATATTACTTTCAGCGATATATTTGGCGGGAAATCCTCGCATTAGATCTTTTCCAAAAGTGGAAGTTCTTGAAAAGATTCCAAAACTAAAACTCGCACTTGATAATGAACCGAATGTCTATGGAATGTACATTACAGAGAAGTTAGAGGAAAAACTGCCAAATGTAAGTATGATGTGGAATAAAATTTACCCCGATCGCATTGTTGATTATGTTTACTGCGGAAGTCTACGAAGTGCCCAGTCCCAGCTTGTCTATCAGACACTTTCAATTTCACGTCTCTTGACTGTGGGAAGAGAGTTAGTTCCAACACCACCGATTGGCGGAGATCACTTGACCGTTAGTGTGGACGACATCGAGGGGGCGAATATAAGACTTACATTTGAAGAATCCGTCGAATTCATAGATGAGAGTGTGAAAAGCAAAAGAGGATGTTTAGTGCATTGCTTTGCAGGCATGTCTCGCTCCGCCACCACCGTCATTGCGTATCTCATGATAAAGCAAGGGATGCGACTGGACGAGGCCTACTGCACAACAAAGCGAGGGCGTCCTGCTATTTACCCAAACCAGGGATTCTTCAATCAACTCATAATGCTGGATAAAGAATTGTTTCCAGGTCAAAGACCGTTGGATATGACCGTCTTTGAAAGAGATAAAGTTCCAATGAGATAAAAGAATGCACATATATATATATATATATATATATATATATATGGGATGGATGGATGGAGTTTTTCCCACTCCTCCTTATGTATAACCCTCTCTGTCTCTACCGTTCTTTTTTTTTTCTTTTATTATCTGTTCCCAATTGTTTTTTTTTTCAAGCAGCATTAGTTGTCCCCTCTGACTTCACTTCGCACACACTCTTATCTATTATTTGCCTGTGTGTATCTTTTTTTTCGCGTCATGGCGGACTTCTCTATGCTGTTTTTGTTTTTGTTTTTTATAGTTATCGAGGCGTCTCCGTCGGAAGTTGAGACTTCTTCTTCCTTTTTTTTGTTATTCTCATTGCTGAGGACTTTGTTGTTCTTTGAGACGATTGATATGTTTTGTTACTTTGAAGACACCAAACAGAAGGAAAGTAAAAAAGAAAAAGAAAGAAAAATACACTGAAAAAAATCGTTTGTAGTACATTACATGTCTGTTTGTGTGTGGGCTTGGGTGTTCGGTGCATTTGGATTTTCTTCTCTCTGTCTGTCATTCGTAGAGATGACGCTTAGCAACAAACATGTGTGAAGGAAGAAACACGCACATGCACAGACACCCTCCTCCTCACTATTTCTATCAACGATCTTTCTTCTGAAAATGGTATTTGTATATATGTATATATGTATATGTGAGATGTGTGTAGATGTATTCCAATAAATGCCATTTTTTTTTTTTAATGGGAGCTTTCAGTTATTTATGTGATTTCAATCTCTATCTCTCTCTATCTCATTGCTTTCCTCTACTTCAAAATATTGTTTATCCTCCCTTTTTGTTTCCTTTTTGTTTCCTTTTTTTTTGTTGCTGTTGTTGTTCTTCTCCCTCCCATGGTGTCCCCATTCAATGCAATCCACTCTCTTCTCTTTTTTTTCTTTCTTGATCTCTTTCTAAAGCGCAGGATAATCCTCCATATATTTTCTCTCTGATTGTTTGCTTGTGCTTGATGCAGCTGCTGGATGTGCAACCGTACGAGACGGCGCTGCAGCGGTTGTTGCGGGCGGGTGTCTGCAGCGATGACCAGCTGCACGACTATCATCTCGCCCAGGCGCTGCGTGGAGTTGCATACGCCGTGAACCGCCGCTCTCTCCCTGTCGCCGCACTGTTCCCCTCAGGCGGCGATGCCCAGTCTACAACAAGAACAACAAGAGTGACGGCGACTAATAATAATAATAATAATAATAGTGATAATGATAGTAGCTGCACGAGTGGTAGTGTTGTAGTGTTGTGTCGGATGTGTATGTCCCTGTTGGATTCCCGGAGAAGTTTACGAACAGTAGTGTACACATCCACCCGACTTCTTTGCGATGATGCCTCGTCCTTTGGCGAGGGGAATGAGCGGCCGTGCTGCACAGCCGCGTGGGTCGAGGCACTCTGCTCCTCTTCGGTAAGGACATCATATCTTCACAAACAAATGAATGTACATCGTCGTCTAACGCTGGGATACTTGATCCTCCTCTCACGCACCGTGCACACTGTGTCTCACGGTTACGTGAAGGATAAAAGACTTTGCAGTCATTTTGCAGAATTTACCCAACGATTGTTAGAGGACGTGGTGCCTTACATAGCAATAATGGCAGATACAAAAGATACTGTGATGCTGCAGGAGCCTTCTGCTATTACTGATACTACTGAGGGATTAGCAATGATGGATAAGAATACATTTCAAGCCCCTTCTCGTTTAACAGTAGAAGCGAATAATACACTGCTTCATTTATTTCATGATATTGCTTTGGATGTCTTGGTGGTTCATCAAAATGTTGGAAATCAAACCGCCGCTAACTGTCCTGTAGTTTTGGATCACGATGTTCCCTTTTGCATTTGGCCGGTTATCTCTATTCTGCAAGGGGCATTGCTCCGTGCACTGCATTGGATTCAGCATGAAACTACTTGGTACATGAGCTCTAAAGCAGACTCCTTGGATAGTCAAAAGGAAATTCATGCAATGAATGAGGCGATTGCAGTGGTAAAGAGTTCCTTGGAAAATGTGTTTACATGTTTGATCCAAAGGGAAGAAACACTTGAGTGTTCTAGACGAGCAACGGAACAGGAATTTGGTCAAAAGTCTAAGGACTATCATACGGCAAGTAGTATGATGTGGACGAATACATTAAAACTATTCTTTCTTTCTCGAAGTTTGACAAATGCATGGATGTATGTTCATACAGGTGTTGGTGATATGGAACTTCATCACAAGGACAAAGACGTTCTTGCGCTTATTGGTTCTTTTGTCTCTTCTGTACCTTCACTAGAGGAAAAAGAAACAGAAGGCGATGTATTTCTTGCCACCACAATGCTCCTTTCCGCAGCGTTGGCATCTATAGCTCTGGCCCCTGTTCCTTTTTTACAAGCAAAATTTTGGTCCACTGAAATACATATAACCCAAGAAATTCATAATGTTATTATTCAAAGAGGACTTCGTTTTAAAGATGATAACGTACAAAAGTTAAGCGCCTTGTTGTCACGATTAATTTTGTATGGAGCATCTAAAGGCTCCGCTTTTCGTATTATGCCAGATACTTCCAAGCAGCTGTTAGAACTTCTTTCAGATGGGCGTGACGGGACTTCACACTGCGTGACAGGCGTGTTGATTCGCGCTGCTGTTGAACAGCCTCACACAATTCTGCCGTCGTTGTTCCGTTTATTACAGCATGGTGATGTGAATACACGACGCAATGCTCTTGATGTACTCGCCGCACTTCCTGAGGCCACTGAGGACTCTGTTTATGGGAAATTTGCGACGCAAGAACAAATGCGACCTGTTTTGCGTATTCTTTCCGAGGAGTTATTGTTAAGAATCCAGGACGATGAACTGCAAATCCGGTTGCAGAGCTCGAAGTTATTCTCCAAGGTTTGGCCTGAAGATATCTGCCGCCCTTTATTGAAATTTGCAACCCAACGGGATCGGTCTGTCAAGAGACAATCCGCTGCACAGCAGGCGTTACGCTCTGTTGTGGAGGCACATATGAAGGACGGCAAAATTTTGTTACTCATTATTCAAGAGTCTTTAGTTTTGCTGGGAGAAAATGTGACATCTATTTCTCCTACTCCTTCTACGCCTGCAGATATTTTGGCATTTTCTACATTACGCTCCTCTGCCGTAGATGAGAATAATGATGAGAGTAGTTGTGAAAATAGAAACAACTCAGCTGTGGAAGGTCAAAATAAGGAGACCCAGTTATCGATGGGAGAAGAGGGGAATTTTAATGAACGACTTATGCGACTTGTTGTCATGTTAGGAAAACATTGGGCGGAAGGAGTAGTAAACTGGACAGAGGAATGTTTGCTTCCATTACTTGAGCGTGCCATGGAGGCCTGTACTTCACTGGAGCAGGAACTTGTAATTCGTGTGATGACGCGAGTGGTGTCAATTTGTGGTTTAACCACTAATGGTTTGGTTGTACTCTCATTATGTTCTCTACAAATCATGAAACGCAAAGAAAAAGATTCCCTGCAAACGTATCTTTGGTTGGAAAGAAACAATTCTTCTGAAACACCACGGGACAGTGGTATTTCAAGTTATCAAGTAATAGCCCCATTGTTATTTCTTAGGGAATGTCCTCGTTTTGTATTGGCCTCATTTAATACAGTGAAGGATATGCCATCAAGTGTGCAGGAGATGTGGGAACTACTTTGGTCTATTCTTCTTTCTTCAAGGTATCGTAAACAGCTTCCAGTGGAGGTGCAGCGCCTGGTACTTGAGCTGGTATGTAAGTATAGCACCGCTATTGTGATTGAACAACTGAGTGATCTTGAGTCAAAATACATAACGAATAGAGTTGCGTTAGACGGTGAGGATGATGACAGCGGCAACAGGTGGTTTCTGTGTCGTGTAGGTTTCTTTTGTATTGGTTCACTTCTTTCTCAGAATAAGTCTTTGTTTCATCCAACAACCGAGAAGAGTGATTCCACAGCGAGTGTGCGTAAACAAGAAACAGATACAGAAGGAGAGGAAAACGAAGGTGGATGTGAGACTAAAATAATTTCCGCACTGACAAAAGGAGAAGAAGATTTCGAGTTTTCTAAATTTCTCTGCGGGGCGCAGATGGTGCGAATTTGGACAGGAAAACTGGTGATGCCGTGGCTATTAAGTGAGGAGGAAATGGAGGGAGATGAGAATAATAACATTCCCGTTGCGGACTGTCGGAAATTGAGTCGATCTGCAGTAGAGTGTTTGGCACTTATTCTGTTGATTGCCTTAAATCACCATACATTTGAAAGTGTGGTTTCCCCCTTCGTGATGCTCCCATTGAATGAATTGGCAACAGAGTGTCGAGTGCGTGTTAACTGCTTAAAGGAAGACCACAAGATGAGAGAAAAGACTACTGAATGGAATCTCTCCTCTAAGCTGCTTGGGTGGTTTGAGTTTTCAATTCATATTCACCAATGCGCCCTTGGTATACTGCGAGCAGATACCTCGGCTGCGAAGAGTATGATTTGTCTATATCTTGAAAAGTATATGCCTTGTTTCATTGAGATTGCTAACGCATCCTGCACTGCTTCCATCCGTCTGAACAGGAGTGATATTGCGCAGGTTGCCGTGGAAGCTTGTCATGTTCTCTTTCTCGCAGTAATGGCCTCGAGCGCTGCATCTACAAAATCGTCTAAAGTTAGATCAGTTGTGGAAGAAAATGATACATCACGGTCGACATTGGTGTCACTTGACAGTACAGACAGGAATGCACTAATTACATTTGCTGTGGGCACTGCAAGGTATTCAAATCTCCCAAAGGTTCAGTCGGAGGGAGTGAAGTTGTTATCAGCTCTCTTGGGCGCAGCACCGGATATATTTATGAATGATTCTGACGTGAATGAAGGAGCGTTAGCTGGGGCACTTTCTGTCTTGGGGTCCGTGGCTCTAATGCATCCTGATGCACAAACCCGTATCCTTGCTGAGCAGGTCCTTAAGGCTTTGCAAGCAAATTGAAGAAATGAAAAAGTGATGGAGACCTTATATATTTTTTACTCTTTTATTTTTGATTCCTTTATATCGTCCTTCTATGATTTCTCCGATGCCTCCACCTTCTTTTACCAAATAAAATAGGTGTATATATATATATATATATATATATATATATATGCACTCTGAATATGATCTCCCGTCCACCTCATCATTCTACATATATATGTTGTATGTGTTCTTTATTTTATACTTTAGACCAAAATGCATGGCTGGCATGCGTTATCAGCCACGGCGGCAGTGCACCTGCCGATGACTCTTTGTGGTGGACAGTGTTTCCGCTGGCGCCGAACACCGAGAGACACTTGGGTTGGTGTGGTGCAGCACGGTGTGTACGAGCTCCATAACGCTGCCCACCCGCCTGGATGCCAAGGAGGAAACCGGCGTACTAGCGAAAGGCGAGCTGTACATTCTTCTTCGTCCCCCTCCTCATCTTTTGTGGACACTGGTGTGAATGTTGTTTGGTTTCGTTGCCTTCATCGTGAGTTGAAGAATGCGTCCGATGTGCTTGTGGAGGCCCATTTCCTGCATCATTACTTGGCACTGGATGTCGATTTGCAACAATTGTGGCGACGATGGACAATTGACAATCCCATGTGTGATCATCCCTTGGTGCGCTACCTCACTTCAGGTGAAGGCAAAGAACTCCCTGTGAGTATTCGCCATTTACGACAAGATCTACATGAGACTCTTTTAGCGTTTCTTTGCTCACAGAATAATAATGTTCAACGTATTACAGGACTTGTAGAGAAAATGGCTACTTGTTATGGGAATCACCTGTGTGACTATAACCTTGTCACAGGTGATGTGGAAAACATAAACATTTTTGACGATAATGTCTCTCATGAGAAAAGAGTAAAACAATTAAGAAAAAGTAAGAACAGGAGAGATGGAGAGTGGATATCGTTACATTCTATGCCCAGCATAGATCAATTGGTGAAGATAACAGAGGAGGATTTACGTGGATTAGGATTTGGCTATCGCAGTAAATATATTATTCAAAGTGCTTCTATCATTCACTCCAGTGGTGTTACAAATAAAAAAATGAAGTCAAATGGAATCAACGGTCGAGTTGAAAGACATTCATACAAATGGTATGATGATCTTCTAGACGGGAAACTCAGTTTATCTGCTCGACGTGAAAAACTTTTGTCTCTTCCTGGGGTGGGACGTAAAGTCTCGGATTGTGTGCTCCTTTTTGCAGTAGGCCATCACGACATTGTACCTGTTGATACACATATGGCACAGGTTGCAACAGAGTACCTGGCAGGGACGGCATCGTGTAAACAAGAGAGTGTATGCCAAAGAAACCGAAAACGATCTCGTAACGAAAAATTATCTCCGACGAAGGTGTCCAAAGATGTCTCATCCTGGGAAATGGTGCTGGTGGATTGGTATAGCAAGGGTAAAGCACGTGATATGAAAATGCCAGCACTTTTGCCCAAACATCATGACGCTATTCAAATGGGATTTCAATCTCTTTTTGGGGATTACTGTGGTTGGGCACACAGTATTCTTTTCTATGAACGGATGCGAAGACGAAAACAAGAGACGTGAGATTCAATTTACCTTTTTGCAAAACCATGTTTTTCTTTTTATCTTGTGGATTTCTTCTTTAATCTTTATATTTCTCTCGATTTCTCCGTAACGCCGTTGTTTTTCTATGTCTTGTTCCTTTTCGCGACCCGTTTTCTATTGGGGGACGAATAATCACAATTGTTTGGAGTTTTTTTGTCAAATTCTTTAGGGTCTCGTCTCGTCTCTCTCTCTCTCTCTCTATATATATATATATATATATATATATATATATATATAATTACGCGTTGATGAATGAATGGCAGTTGGGATATACATCAGAGAACTTTTATTTTCCTTTTTCCTTTGTTTTTTTTTGTATGAAGAGAAAAGGAGGATGACCATGAGATCCAGAAAACTATTCCCGAAATTGGTGCTCTGGCTATTGTGCACTTTTGTGGTTTTCTCGCTGGGCACATTACTTTTGACGCCAAACTCTGAAGCTGCTGCTGTGGAGGATGTAGAACCATTAGAGGGCAATTCTTTAGTGGTACCAATCTCATCCCCGTCTTCACGTCTTGTGCATGCAAAGTGCAGATCCCTCCCAAGGAAAAGTAAACCAAATTCTTTGGTGAATGGTGTTATACTGTTTCTTGCAGCAAACGAGAGAGATTATTTCTTCAAAAAGGCACTTCCCTTACTGGAGGAGAACTTCCTCGCTTATTTCCCTTACCCAGTACACATCTTCCATGAAGAAATGTCAATGGAGATCCAGAGAAATATCCGCCGTGTGATACCGTCAGCGCGTCAGGTGGAGTTTGAGGATGTTAGTCGGTTTTGGAAAACATTGCCTCATAACGTGACGGAGGGGCAACTCACTGAATGGATGGAAACACCGCAGCAGCGGCGGTATCACAAGCGAGGATATCGTATCATGTGCCGCTTTTGGGCGGGCCTTGCGTGGCAGCTGCCCTCTATGAATGCCTATGAATATTACTGGAGGCTCGATACGGACTCGTACCTGACAAGACGTGTTCCGTGTGATGTGTTCCGTGTGATGCAGGTGAATAATTGCGTGTATGGCTATGAACGTGCCACTGACGATAGTCTAGCGGTCGTGAAGGAACTGTGGCCAACGTTTCTGCGGTGGGGTGAAACGGCTCTGTCTCCTGTGGAGAGGAAAGGGATGTCACACTTTTTTCTAAGGGGTGGGGAATATACAGGACGCATGTACTACAATAATTTTGAATTGGGTGCGATGAAGATTAAACGCCACCCACTGTACGAATCTTTGTTCGGTTTTCTGGATACACAGCCGCCGCTTGGCATCCTTCGGTATCGTTGGGGTGATGCCCCGATACATACACTTGGTGTGGAGGCCGTCATGCAGCGTGAAGGCTGGAAAAAGTGCGATTTTGGCAAGAACTTCGCAGGATACAGACATGGAAAGTATTAGTATACTCTGTGAAGTTCTTCATTACCCATTTCTCTCAATTTCATTTTAGCATATATTTATGTTTTTTTTTCTGCAGAAAGAATATGTTCCGTGAGTTGTTAATAATAATACTGACGGCTTTGTTTTTGTTTCTACTTTTGTTCTCCGTGTGTTCGCTGTTCGTATATCCCTTTTTATTTTTGTTCGTATATATGGCCTTATTTTTTGTTCTGCTTTTCTTTTTCTTTTTTTTTTGAGTGTGCGTGTGTGTTGATAAGAATCCTTGACAGTAATTTGTGGAAGTGGTGACTGGGTTTTTAATGTTCTTTTCCTCTTCAAACCATTTCAACCTCTCCTTTCTTCTTTTTTTTTCTGGTCTTGGTAGCGTGTGTACAGAGAAGGACTGGTGTGGTGAAAAAAGACGTCCCTTTTTAATATGTGCGAGGCGGTTGAGGTCTTCCGCTTCGCCGCCCTCTCCGCCGCAGTCCACGCCGACGCCGTTGAGTCGCTCGTTGCCGACACCGCCGCCGCAGTGGCGCAGATCGCGCGGGACGCGGGGCGGCTCGACGACCTCGAGAGGAAACTCACCGCGGTCGTTGAGGAGCAGCGGCGTCTTCACGCTCTTCGCGAAGTGATTGCGCGGGCACGACGGGAGCGAGGCGGCGGTGACTTGTGCCGTGCGGAGAAACGGTGCAGCCTGGCACGTGCAGGCGTGAAGAAACAACACGGGGAATCGTCTCCGCGTGTTGTCGGTGGGGGCGGCAATTGTGGCATTGCGGATGTTTTGCAGTTTGCGTCGAACGCTGTGGTTGAGGATGACATCGGAATCGTGAGACAGGGAACACGCCGAGTGCCCGCAGTAGTGAGTGATGCGTCCATGCACCTTGGCAACAAGAGGGAGATGAATACGGAAGGGGAAGAAGAAGAGGAAGTTGAGGAAAGTGAAAACATTGATGATGTTGTGGAGCGTGTGAAGTCGCAGATGCAGTTACTGGAAGGTATGTCTGTCAAGACCAAGCTACGTGAATTGGAAGCACTTAAGCAAGAGGTAAAACACGTGGATCCCAACGCTATCATGGAACGGTATGTAAACTCTTTTCAATTCCCGAGTGATGTGGAGGGGCTTTGGAGTTCCAAGAAAAATATTATAAACCGTACCAACATTGACCTTTTTATTTCTAGAGCATCTCAACGTATGTCTGGTCGTTATAAAGATGCTTTAACTGCTATTAGTGACTTTTCATCGTATGAAAAGAGTGATAGTGCGCGGATATTTGGTTCATTACTCTATGCAGATGCATTGACTTCATCCTTTAATTACGATGCAGCTGCCGTAAAAACATTGCAGAGTTTTGGTAAAGGATCCCTGTTGAATTATTACAAAAGGAAAAAAGCAAAGGCCGTGGTTAGTGCCACTGTGAGGCGACGTCGTGTAGAGACTGTCTTAGGTTCAGAAGAGTTCAGTTTTCTACCAAATGACTGGCGGAGCTCTCAAGATCTTTTTACGCCTCAAGACATTCAGCTTCCCCCGGCAAGACATATTTTAACGCCACGATTCTCTTTTGCAGATGCACATGAACTCAATACTCTTCAATCATTGCGGGTTGATTTTCAGCGGACTGTGTTGAATACCTTTATTCGCATGCCAGATTTATTGGGCGAGATTCGTCACCAAATTCAAGCCAACTCAAGGCAGGAGGAGAAACAAGATGAAGAAAAGGAGGAACGAGATGTGGCTGTATCGTTGATTCGTCTGCTGACAGAAAAGAAGAGTGGCGGCAGTGTCTGGTTGACGATTGCACAATGCGCTCCAAGCAGCTGAATATTTATTCTTTACTCTTTATTCCTATTCATCTCTCTCTCTCTCTCTCTCTGCGTGTTGTTGTTGCTCCTACATGAATGACTCATAGAAAATCCAGTGAATCTGTTTTTTTTGGTTGTTTATTTGCTTTGTTTTTTTTTCGGTGGGGAGAGGGAAAGTAAAAAGCACTCTCTCTCTCCCCACCTCCCTTAATCATTGCTTCTCTAAATACACATGTATACGTAATGCATTTTTCTCCTGGTTCCTCTTCTTTCTTCTTTCCTCCTTTTTTTTTCTTTTTTTGTTTCTGAAGTGAGCTACACAGACCTTAAAACAATATACGTACCATTGTATATATAAGGTAGAACACACAAAAATATACACACATATTCAAAGACAAATACATAAAACACGCAAAAGCAAAGGTGTCAAAATAAAAAATAAAAAAAATAAAAAAAGGGGGGGGTCTGGTTGTCTGATTTTCTTTCATAATCTGATCTGCATACATTTGGTGTAGTTGAAAGGATCAGCAAATTTCTTGTAGACAGATCACACGCCCCCACACATATTCATTTTCATTAGAAGGAAAGAAACAATTAAAAAAAAAAGGCTTTTTTTTATTCCTTCTCATTTTTTATTCCTTGCTATTGGGCACCTTTCACTTCATCCCCAACGCTGTACTTCCGTTCCCGACTTCTGTGAACTCCGTGAGTTTACCTCATCGTCGTTGCGTGTTGGTTCCACTAAATGCAGAATGGACGACCTTCCATTATCTTTCTTTTCCTTTGCCTCGTGGCGCTCGTGTTGACGTCGTCTGCCGTCTCCCCCACCCATGTCCCTTTGGAGAGGAATGAGGAGCTGCCGGTCCCTGTCAATGGGACTTCAGTCACTGTGAGTATACAAGAGGTAGGCGCGGTGAACTACACAGGTGACATGCTTCTGCTGCTCAGCAAGGAGGGAACGATTTCGTCCTACAGACTCGACAACGGGGTGCCCATTTGGAGTGTAGACACGGGGGGAAGTGTACTCCACGGGAAGGTTGAGGAACAAGCGAGTGAAAGTATGATTCGTCAGGATCCATTTGCGCTTCCTTTTCTGCTACAAGGTGACATGCTTTTTACCCGACGTGTGGCACCGTTGGTACACAAGAGGCCGAAGGCGACAAAAAAAGATGTAACTTCTTCTGAGGACGGTACAGATGGAGAAATGACGGTGGGAGGAAAAGAGAAATATGGTCTGGAAGTTGAAGAAGAGGAGGAAGAGGAAGAAGAATATTGTACCAACGGCAGCAAAAAAGACAGAAAAACTACATGTACAATTCCCCTTTCACCTGTGCATCCGCGATATTTTATGAATCTTTCCACGTTGATTCGTAAAAGACACGTTCAAAGAGGGGATACAGATATTTTTGTAACGACAACTGCCCGCATTATGGATGTGAATAACCACAACGGCAAACTTACTCCAGAACCCACATCGCCTGGGTCATACCTGCATATTGTGCGCTCGGATGTTATTGTTCGTGTGCAGCGTCCTGGAGAATATAATTGGTCCATGAATATAGCACAATATAAACTCTCCAAGTATTTTCCAAACTGTTCGAGTGATGATTTGTATGAAAAAAAAAACAATTTTGCTCCCCATGCAACATCACCTCAAAGTTTACTACAGGATGGAAAGTTCAATGGAAAAAAAGATATATTCTGTGCACGAAAAGAAGAAGAAAAAAAAGGTGAAAAGAAGACGGCCCATTTAAACAACAGTGTTATGAATGTGAATTTGCATAATGATTACCTTGTTGATCAATTAGTAGTGAGAGAAACAGATATAAACAGATATGTTCTTTGGAATAACCTAAGAAATGCACGTGCTTGGGCTTTTGATATAAGTTCGTTAAGTAGTGTTGTGTCTGCTTATACGTGGGTGGCGGAACGAGAGAGAATACATCCTCTCCGCGTCTATCATTTGCAGCCAATAAACCCTGTCGGCTTTGGTGCTGAAACAGTTGGTAAGCAGGATAAATATTCATACTATCTACCATCCCCTAATAATAATTTTAATAATAATAATAATATTAATAATGGGAATCAACAAAATGTGCATTCCGTTGACCCGCATGGATTTACAAATACATGGCAGTTTGATATTGATATTGATGCTGATGAACATGAACTTCGTGAACTTCAAAAATCATACCAGCAATGCTCTTGGATTCAAGGCTGTGAAACTACATATTCAGTTATCCCAAATTCTTTTCCCGACAAGGGAAGCAATGTATCACCACAGTATCATTGGGCACTTGAAAAGTATTCCCCTTCCGCTCAACAATACATAGGGAGTGGTCCACTTATTGGATTCAATGGAATATGTCTTTTCTTTTCCTTCCTTTTCTCCTCTTTTGGCCTCGGACTTCGGTGGTGGTTAAGAACTGCATCCTCACAGTTTAATGCATATGAAGATCACTTCCGTAATTCATCTAGGCCTGGTTCAGCAAAGCAAATTCCTTGGGACCATCGAAATATGGGTATGAATCACAATGGGGAAAATTTTGGTTTTCCCCGCCACGAGATGGGATTATATTATCTGCAAGGAGACCGATTCCTAACGGATAACTCTTCAAATCCTTCTTCCCGTGATTTGTTACCACCAAGTACTGCACTCTTGGAATCAGGAAAACAGCTGGATCATGGGGATTTATGGTGGAGATGTGCAGGTGATGACGGTTCTGGGAGTGATGAAGCACGTAGTGTTTGCGAAAATTCAACTATTTCAGATATTCAAGCAACGGCATTTGATAGACAGTTTGAAATGCCTAAAAAAATTGGGTCTGGAGCTGAGGGAAGTGTTTTCCGTGTAAAGCATCGTTTTACAGGAGCTTCCTATGCTGTCAAGGCTATTCGTATTCCAGATGATAGTAAAAAATATGTTCAAGAAGCTTTACTGTATAGTTCCTTTGATTCTGCCAATGTCGTGCGCTTTTTTGGTGCCTGGACGGAACATGTGACACAAATGAGCGCTAAGAAACTTGGTATTCACCGTGAGGACACCATGGATAGTTTTTCTATTGATGCATTCAACGGAGACACTGATAAGGCGAATACAACGTCCTCCTCCACCCTTGGAAACATGCATACCGTGTTGTTTATTCAGTTGGAGTGGTTTGAACGGGGAACTCTCGCAGACCACTTTGATGCCAGAGAAAGTTTCACGTGTTTGGAAAACCTAAAGTATCTTCTTCAGATTTCCGAGGGGCTTCAATATCTTCACTCGAAATCCGTGGTTCATTGTGATCTCAAGCCAAAAAATATTTTCATGTCTGACTCGGGGATTATGAAAATCGGGGATTTTGGTATTTCAAGGAAAAGCACGGAGAGGTCCAATTCGATGCATCTTGTGGCCGATTTTGTTACCACCGCCACCACCACCACTTCCTCCACGAGTGATCAAATACAATACGTCGAGGGCGCCTACTCGCCTGTGTACTGCAGCCCTGAACAGAAGCGTGGTGAAGCTGCAACTCCCGCAAGTGACATTTACTCGCTGGGTGTGATCGCCCTTGAGTTTTACTGTATGTTTACCACACAACACGAGAGGCTGAATACATTGGAGGAGGCAAGAAGAAGTGTGTTTCCACAAACATTTGCAGAGGAGTATCCGAAGGAAAGAAAGTTCTTTCAGAAAATGCTGTGCGAGTCGAAGGATGATCGTCCACGTATGAAAGATATCATTAAGTTCCTACGGGAAAGAATAAAGGAGGAAGAAAAAGAGGAGGAGGAAGAAGAGGATGACTGAGCAAGACTCACTCCATTCCATTACATCCACAGAGCAACTCATAAAATGTGTAAAGGTGATGCAAATACAAGTACAAAAAAAAAACTAATAATAATGATAATGATAATGATAAACAAGAAAATAACCAAAGGCATCATCGAATCCATCTCTTCCTTCACCTGGTTTATTGTCCAACTGACTTATGGGCCGTTGCATTCTGTGCACGTAAGGCCTGGAACACTTTTGGGTGTGGGAGTTGGGTGAGAAGAGAAGTTTTGTACGTGTGTATACATTTATTTATTTTATTCTATACAAGAGTATATGCACTCTGGGTCAAGGTGGTGGGGGAATAATGAGGAGGGGAGCTGGGAACATCAAGAATAAACAAAAAAAAATGAAAACGCTCTAGAGGGATGAGAAGTAAATTTTGAGTGCTTGTTGAATGGATGTGGAAGAAAGCACGAAAGCAAAACAGCATCGACTCAAAAAGAACAAAACATAGAAATTACTTCTTCTTCTGTGCGTTTCTTCTTCCTCCACTATGATTCTTTTTTTTTATTATTCGGCGTGTGTGATCTTTTTTCAGTCTTTCTTTTTCATTTTTTCTCATCTGTAGAGTGTCCCACCCTTCTTCTTCGTGCTGATTCATACTCTCTTGATTCATAAATAAACAAACGAAGAAAAAAACGCAAGCAAAATAAGTTAAGAGAATGTGATCCTTTGTCTCCTAGTTTTTTTTTTCTTCTGTGCTTGGGCGAGTGCGAGTGTGAGTAGACTCTGTATTGCCGTAGCTTGTGCTTATGTGATGTACAGAGCCGCTTCATTTTTTTTTTGTTTGCTTATTGAGCTTTTGCTTGAAACCAATCTGCCGGACTTCCCCCTCCTCTCTCTCAGTTTGCTTCTGATGAGATTTAAGCAGATGACTTGCTGCAGCTGCAAGAAAATGTGCTTTTTTTTTCCTTTAGTGGAGGCGAGAGGAAGGTGTGAGAATTCAGACCTACAAGGGCTAACAATGTTATGCAGTCCATCATATGTTTCTGATTATTTACCTTTTGGTTCCCCGTGAGTTTGACTGCTCCTTTCGCCTTGACTACGCTGGAATAATGCGTAGCTGGAAAAAAAAAGAGAGGAGAGGAGGGGAGTACGCAGAACAAAAAAGAAAAAGAACAAAAAAAAGGGGTTTGTCTTTTGTTGTTTTTGTCTCTCTTTTTTTTTTACTTTTTATTTTGTTCCGGTTCTTTAGTATCCTAGCGAAGACGATGTTTGAGTGGGTTTTCGCCTCTGTGTTGGTTGGTGCTGTGCTGCTGGGTCTACGCTTTCTCATTCTGTTTCTGTTTCTTTTGCATTTTTTCTTTTTATTGGGGGATAATGAGAGAGATTTCAATGGGCTTTTTATTGTTTTTATTATTATTATTATTATTATTATTATTATTATTATTATTATTATTATTATTAAGGGGAGAAAGAAAGGAGGACCAGAGAGTGAGTGCAAAGGGTCGAGGACTCACGCCGGCGTTATGTTCTCTGAGAAAAAGAGTAAGGTGAGAAATCATCGTTCTCTTATAAGGGAATTTGAAATGAACTAATATATATATATATATATATATATATATATATATCATGCAAGGGAAAGGAGTGAAGTGTCAGTAAGCAAGAGTAGCACAGAAGAAACTATCCTCCCTTCATCTCAGAGTTCCTTCTTCCTATTATCTTTTTCTTTTTTCAATGTTACTGCTGGTATGGTGGCCTACTACTTTTTCTTTTCCTTTTTTTTAAAGGAATGTCTGTGTGATTTGTGTGTACGCAGTTGGGCGATTGCCTTTTTGACTTATTCCTGTTACTACTATTTCTCTTCCTGTCTTTTGTTTTCTTTCTCTCCTTGTATTCAACCAAACAGCGAGATAAGACAGGTATTACTACGACATTACACACATATATTTATATTTATATTTCCCTTCCTTGGCGGCGCCCGTGGGCCAGTTAACAAAGAGTGAGAGAGGAGAAACAAAAAAAGCAAACAAACAGGAAGGAAGGAAGGCAGGCGCATGACTCATAGGTATACGGCAAATGATTCGTCTTCTGTGCACACTGTACGTGCGGTGCATGCCGCTTTGATTTGGCTGGCTGTAATTGTCCTTTCCATTTCTTCACTGTGTCTCCGCCGCCGTCTCCCACGACCCGCGCCGTTACTATCGCACTTTGCTCTTGCCGGGGCTGGATGTATCTTCGTCTCTGCACTCTATCAGATGACTCATGAAAAGTCTGTGCGGGGCGACACAACTGTTGTGGTAGTGCAGCTCGGTGCTGTGCTATGGCTGCTGCTGCTCATGTACTCTGCACGCCATACAAATATCGCAGCCACGCCTTTATTCTTTTCCTTGTTGCTTGCACTTGTGGCTACGGAGTGGACATGCATGGCGACACAGTTTTTCTCTACGTCTTCTCTTCACTTTTTTGATGTTGTCACAGATGCAATTCTTTTGCTGCCGCACACATTCGCTCTTCTCTCTATTGTTGGGTGGGATTGGCTGATGGTTAATGACATTGCCGTGATTTTTGATTCAAATCTCCCAGAGCGCAGAAGACATGAAAATAAGAATAATGAGAATGATGATCATAACACACATTCCTCTGAATTTGTTTTGCTTCCGCTCAGTGATGATATTATTTCCGCGGAAGATTTATGTGGAGCGGATTCGTACTGTATGAGAAATAATACTCCCACCAAAGAGTCTATTAATAATATTAGTATTATTATTCGTACCCTTGTATACCGTTGGAGGCCCACATATCTTTTGCTTGCAGTCGTACGTCTCTTGTATGATGTTGGAGGACTTCTTCCTGGTTTTCTTCTTCGTGGATTGGTGGATAATCTCATGGAGGCGAACAAGGCGGAGAAAACAAAAAAGAACGGCGTAGATGGATACATGCAAACATCTGGCATGACAATTGTTCTCATTATTTTGTGTACACTCGCCTGTACATTTCTACGGGTTCATTATAATATAAAACTACAGAAGATATCCCTATACAATAGAAATGTTTTGATGAATGAATTGTTTAATCGAGTGATTCATTCTCGTCGGTATCAACTTGGGAGCAAAAGGGAGGGAGATATTATAAATCATCTCTCTGTGGACATCCAACGTGTTGCGGATGTGACACAATCCATAAATGATCTTTGGGCGCTACCGCTTCAACTTTTCTTTGCCCTTTATCTTTTGTATATCCAAGTTTCGTTTGCTTTCATTGCAGGAGTACTGGTCACGGTTGTGTTGATCCCCGTGAATATGTATCTCGCAAAGCAGATAAAACACGTTCAAACAAATCTCATGCGTGAAAATGATGAGCGTGTTGTTACCATCACAGAGGCCATAAATAATATTTCATATATTAAAATGTGTGGGTGGTCTCATTTGGTGCAGAAGTGGGTGGAGGCTCCACGACTGCATTACATGAGACATCTTCGTTGGCTGAAGTACTTGGATGCGTGCTGTGTGTTCTTCTGGGCCGTAACCCCAACAGTGGTGTCACTGCTTACCTTTATAACATTTGTTTGGATGCATGGAGAACTAACGCCCGGTAAAGCCGTCACTGCCTTGGCTCTGTTCGGTTCTCTTATTTTGCCGTTGAATGCATATCCGTGGGTGATGAATGGAGTCATGGAGGCATATGTTTCATGGAAACGGTTGAAACCATTTTTTGATGGGAAAGTGAATAATAGTAATAATTATTCTGTTTTCCTTGATGACATGAATAATAATAATAATAATAATAATAATAATAATAATAATAATAATAATAATAATAATACGATGAGACGAGATGATAAAGAAGAAAAAATTGTATTATCTTTATCAGGGGAAAACCAACCACTTTTGCCGGCGTCTCACGTCATGTCAGAACCATATCAAATGAAGCAGAGACAAAATAATAGTCGCGAAAAATGCAGTGACCATCACTTGGCGGATACATTATTACCGTCATCCCTATCCCCATCACCATTAGTAGTGGTAGACATTGATCATGGTGAGTTGCTGCTGACGACTCCATCAAAAAATGGGAATATTATTTTGGATGAAACCTTTTCATTGCGTATTCTCAAATTTCATGCACCACGCGGCCAACTTGTTGTCATTGTCGGCCCTTCTGCATCAGGCAAAACCGCTTTTTTAAATACTCTCGCTGGGGAATTTATTATGATGTCATCTTCTTCTTCTTCGCCTTCTTCATGTTTTCTCCCACGTGCTTCCTCCATGGCGCTCATAGAGCAGGATCCATTCCTAATGCCGGGAACCATACGTGATAATATTCTCTTCGGTCTCCCGTTTGACCCCGCGCGGTATGAAGCAAGTGTGAGGGCCGTCGCCCTGGATGAAGATCTCTCGCAGAACTTCGCGCCGGAGGGGGACGCCACACTTGTCGGAGACCGGGGAAGAAAACTAAGCGGCGGACAGAAAGTGCGCGTGGCGTTGGCCCGCGCGATGTATGCAGAGAAGGAGTTGCTCCTCGTGGATGATATTTTGGGATCTCTGGACGTCAAGGTCGCAGGTCACATTGTGACGGATTTTTTCCTTGCAGCAAAGAGAAGTAATAAATGTGTGATTGCGGTTAGTCATCATGAGGGGCTGATTGAGTGTGCGGAGGCCGTGTATGAGTGCGCTGACGGTAAGCTCTGTATAAATGAATCGTTAGGGCGTACAAATAACACCAAGAGGAGGAGCAGGACGTCTTCCTCTGCCCTTTGGAAATCAGTAGAAAAAGTGGAAGAAAAAGAGGAGGAAGAGAAATGTGAAATGAATGAAAGAAAAAATCAGATTATAGAAAATACAAAAGGTTTCCATTCCACGTCGGAGATAAAGGAACACGGTGTTATTGCATGGAGCACAGTAATGTGTTATCTGAGTCATGTAGGGTGGAAGTTGACTCTGTTTATTATTTTTTCCGTTGTCGCCATGCAGTTTGCTCGCAATGCAAGTGATCAGTACATTGTCATGTGGTCCAAACAAAACAATGGGGATACATATCAGTTTATATCCATCTTGACGTTGTTTACAGTACTAAATAGTGTGCTTGCATTGATTCGGGGTTTTTCTTTTGCCTTTGGGGGTTTAAGGGCGGCGGAGCGTCTTCATGGAGAACTCTTACATCGTATCTTTTTTGGTACGTTTCTTTTTTTCTCTAATACATCACTTGGTCAAATCATCAATCGATTATCCAACGATGTGTACACCATTGATGATTCTCTCCCTTTCATTATTAATATTCTTTTGGCGCAAACATTTCTACTTGTTGGCTCTGTTCTCATTATTATCGTCAACTCCACAGGAGTTATTTTGTTTGTTATGATTCCTGTTGTATTGTTGTATTATTATGTTCAGTATCCATACCGCATTCTTTCTCGTGAGATACGACGGTTGGAGGCGGCAGCACGAGCTCCATTAATTGATTCGATGCGGGATGTATTGGAGGGTGGAGTGGTGATTCGGAGTTTTGGAAGTGCACCCATTTTGTTTTACATGCGTCAGATACGGGAGCAGATTGGAGTATTACTACAAAGACAATATAATGCAATACTTTTGAACGCATGGTTTTCCCTCCGTCTTGAACTTGTGAGTGTTTTATTACTCATTGCTGTGGGTGCACTTACTATATATTCTCATGGGAGTCCTCATGCGCCTATGCAAGGACTCGCATTGGCCTATGTACAGCCGTTAACATCATATGTAAATGGTGCTCTCGGTGCTTTTACCGGCACAGAAAAAGATTTTGTCAGTGTTGAGAGAGTTCGTCAGTATTTTTCTCTACCCCAAGAGGAAGAAGATGGAGAGGGAAAAGAAAATAAATGTCTACATGTGTCGTCTCCTTTTACTACTACTACTACTGGATGGCCATCTCGGGGAAAGATTGATTTTGTAAATGTTTCTATGCAGTATGATGTTTCTGGGCCTGAAGTATTGCATAATCTCACGTTTCATGTAGAAGCCGGAGAAAAGGTGGCCATTGTGGGAAGAACGGGTGCTGGTAAGTCTTCTATTTTTGTTGCCCTGCTTCGGCTTGTGGATGTTAAAGGAGGCTACATTGCCATTGATGAGTGTAATATTCATGAATTGCCAATAAATATTCTACGAACTCGGTTGAGTGTCATCCCACAACAGCCATTCATTTTTCACGGCACACTTCGCAAGAACGTGGATCCCTTTGGACTGCACACAGACGATGAAATCGATGTCGTTTTGGGTCATGTTGGTTTACACAATGTTCGTTTGGATTCTGATATTGTTGACGGAGACAATGTATCCGGCGGGAAACAACACCAAATTGCAATTGCCCGTGTCCTCCTCCAACATTCATCTCTTCTCCTGTTGGACGAGCCCGTCTCACAGGTGAACTCTGAGGTGGAGGCGATGCTTTGGCGTGTGCTGGACACACATCTGGCAGGAACGACATTACTGTGCATCACGCATAAATTATCACACATTGATTTTTTTGATCGTGTGATTGTCATTGATAAAGGGCGAGTTGTCAACAGCGGGCCGCCGGCAGTACTACGTCGTGATGGTGCATGGCCCTTCACGTCAAACACAGACCTCATTATTACTCCATCCCCATCGTGACATTCTGTGAGAGTAACCAGAAAATAAATGGAAAAAAAAACTAAATAAAAGGGAGAGAGATAGAGAGAGAGAAGGAAAGAAGAAGGAAATACATACATATTTGGTGTATTCATTTACCATCTTTTTCGGAATAGGAGAGTAGATGGAGAACATCATGTGATGTGTGCTTCACGTTATTGACCTTCTCTTTTTCCTTTCTTTTTTTTCCCCTCTCTCTCTTCCTGCTACTCATCATCATTACCAACGCCATGACTTCTTCTTTGCTTCTGTTTCTTTGTTTCTTCTTCTTTCTTTTTTGAGAGAAAGAGGGGCGAAGATGAAGCCGCGGTTTCAGTTGCTTACCATCTTGACAGGCGCCGGTATCTCCGCAGAGTCCGGCATCAACACATTTAGGGATAAGAACGGTCTGTGGGAAAATCACCGCATTGAGGACGTCGCGTGTCCTGACGCCTTTGCTCGCGACCCACTTCTCGTTCAGCGGTTTTACAACGACAGAAGAAAATCTTTGCTCTCCCCCACCGTCGCGCCGAATGCAGCGCACTTGGCCCTCGCCAGACTGCAGCGGGACTATCGTGGTGGAGGACATGTTGCTATAATTACACAAAATGTTGATAATCTTCATGAGCGGGCGGGATCGACGTCAGTGCTGCACATGCATGGGGAACTGTTAAAGGTTCGCTGCACAAAAACAGGGAAGGTGTTTGATTGGACACAAGATGTGATTCATGGAACTAGTCGATGTGAGTGCTGCAATGCGGTGGAGACGCTACGGCCTCATATTGTCTGGTTTGAGGAAATGCCGTTGTATATGGTTGAAATATTCTCGCTGATGGAAAGAACAGACTTTTTTGTGACCATTGGAACATCGGGTAATGTGTACCCAGCTGCGGGTCTTGTAGTGGAAGCAAGAGCCAATGGGGCAAAGACATTGGAATTGAATTTGGATCCTGGAGAGAACTGCAGTAATTTTGATGAGTCGATATATGGCAAGGCATCTATAATTGTACCACAGTGGGTTGACAAAATACTCCAAGGGGCAGAGTAGAGTTATCTCTCTCTCTGTGTGTGGTGTATGTGTGTGTGTGTGTGTGTGTACCTGTCGGTCTGTCTGTGTGGTGGCTTTGCCTCAATTATAATTAATTTTTTTTTCTTTCTATCTCTTTCTGTATTCGTTCTTCTTGTGTATTCTCTCTTTATATACGTTAATTTTCGATATATATATATATATATATATTTGTATGTATGTCTTTCTGTGTTATCTC
Source organism: Trypanosoma lewisi (assembly GCA_036321185.1). Taxonomy (NCBI): domain Eukaryota; phylum Euglenozoa; class Kinetoplastea; order Trypanosomatida; family Trypanosomatidae; genus Trypanosoma; species Trypanosoma lewisi. The sequence continues at coordinate 61,896 of JAWVMQ010000171.1, read as the reverse complement.
CCTAGAAGAAAAAAGTGTCATGCACGATCTTTCGATTTCCCTCAACCCTTATTCCTTTTTGTCGCTATTTTGTGTTTTCATTTATTCACTCTTCGGTCTAAAACAGTAAGCCAGAACAAATAAGATAAATAAAACAACAATAAAAATAAAAGAAAGAAAACTACTTTTTGAACATCAACAACAATAACAAAAAAGGGTATACTGGATAACTTCAAACACAATGACCATGCGCTCCGCCATTCGTTATTTTGGACTGGTCCATATCCTCTTTATTTTCATCGTGGTTGGGTTCCAGCTGATTTCCAACCCCGCCCCACCAGCGGCCTTGTTGGCGAAGAGTAATTTCCCAAAAATGTTAAAAATGGTCGGCGTGGAGTACCGGCTTAGCTCCTTTGAATACATGAGTTTGATTCAGTTATCCGGATCTCTCTTCCTTGGCTCCTCTCTCTTTGTTTTACTGGGCGTGGGTCGGTGCTTCTTTTCATTGATCTTGGCGCTGAGCACTATTGTTATCACAGTCGCCTTTCATGTCAATCTGACGCACCCAACGAATGTAAGTAACGCTGAGCTCTTCCATCTTTTGAAGAATGTGTCCATCATTGGGGCTCTCTTCTTCGTTGCGGGTAGCGGTCAGCGGTCTCAGCGCTATTCAAAGGCGTCTCGCGAGTCTCTTGTGGAGAAGAAAAATCGCTAATTGCTCACCGTACATGGTTTTCGTTGTTGTTGTTTTTTTTTTTCGCTATTGTTTTTGTTATTTGATTTGTTTGCTGTTATAATTTGGCTTATTTATTCTTCAGCTTTTCTTTGAATGCAAGGTGGAAGAGATAGAGAGGACGTGTCTTTTCTTCCTTTTCTTTTTTGTTTGTTTTTCTTTTTCCGTGAGTCTATATGTCTGTTCCTCATTTCTCTCATTCTCTTTTGTCATTCCCACAGTGTTGTAAAACGAACAAAAGAAAAACTCTGACTTGATATTCCTTGAGTATCTGCGGTGTCTCTATGTGCGAGAATCACGTGGATCTGTTGTGCGGGCCGCAGTCGGGGTCAAAGAACTGTTGCAATAGAGAGAGGAGGGAGAAAAACGGGAAGAGAGAGAAGAAAAATGAAAAAAAAGAACGAAAGAAAGAAAAAAAATAATGTTCTGGACGTGACTCTCTTCATGAAAAATGAGAGGACGCAACATAAAACAAGATGGAGAGGAAGGGATGAATGAATAGAAGGAAAGAGCCTTTGGATAGTGAATACATTTTCTGCTGGTTTCTCACCTACTATTCCAGCCCCGCAAAATGACGGAGAGGGGGGGGGATATGGAAGGAATGCGATCGAATATACAATTTAGAAGACGGGAGAAATAAAATAAAAGAAACGAAAAGAAATGAAACAGCAGAGAATAAAGAAGAAGAAGAAGCCATGAAGACAATTTTGAGGGGAGCGAGAAAGAAAGGGGGAAAGAAAGGAAAGAAGAAAAATGGAGGAAGGGGAAGGCTCCCTAGGTATTGTGAAGCAGCAAGAAGCAGATTTCCATTTTTACCATCATGTTGTTGTATGTCTGTGTCTGTATGTCTGGCTACTCTTCCTTTAAAAAAAAAAAATGTGTGTGTGATCTGTTATCTCTTCTTTTCCTTTTTTTTCTTTTTTTTGGCTGTTGAGGATAATTTGATATTCGGTTACTGGTTTTCTACGGTGGCAGAAAACACCAACAGTTGTTGTTTTTTCTTGTTTTTTTTAATCACAGGTTGATCACACTTGTAGAACAGTACTGAGCAGATATCGAGGAGTTTGTCGAAAGGGGAAAGGACATCGACTTCGCAAAGACCAAATATTCACCTGCACAGACAAAAATAGATTTAAAAAGGATAGTTGGAGAACAGAGGGGATATATACAATCGCACACAGAAAGAAAAAGAAAAGGAGAATATATATCACGAAGAAAAGCAAAAATAGATAATCAAAGAATAATATTTAATTACTCACATAATTCGTGATGCTCATTAAGGTGAAGACTGTAAGTAACAAGGTGATTGAGGTGGTCTCACTCAACGAGGAGAACACTATTGGGGAACTGAAGGAGAAGCTTGAGGAATCCGAGGGAATTCCAGGAAAGATGATTCGTCTTGTGTACCAAGGAAAACAGCTGGAGGATGATAAACGCATCAAGGAGTACCCCATTGCGGCGGGCGCAACGCTGCACATGGTGGTGGCACTGCGCGCTGGAAGCTGATGGCAGTAGTTCTTGCTGAAGCGATCCTGGTATGGGAGGAAGATTAGAAGAAAAGAAGAAGTAGAGAAGGGAGAAAAAACAGAAACAACAACACAAACTTGAGAACTTGTTCTGAATTCACGTTTTTGATGCGGGGATTTGATTCTGGGGTTTGCAGAATAAACAAAGTGGTTCATGCGCGCTCGTCGATCTCTTGAATTACTTTCTTTCTCCGTTCGTTTTTTGGTTTAGGCTAATGTCTGGATTGCCTTGCTTCCTGTTGTGTTTCTCTCCCTCTCTCCCTCTTTCTGTGTGTGTGTACGTTTGCATTTTGCTCCTCCTCAGTGACTCACCTGATATTTTTATTTATTTTTTTAGATTTTCTCCCTGTACCGTTCCTTTTTGTTCTTGTTTTCATTGCTCTCATTTCTTTGTTTTGTTTTATTGGGCTCTCTTTTCTTTTCTTTTTTCTTTTCCCAGCGTGTGTGTTTCTGTGGTGTGGTACCATCAGGTTAGGTAGGAGTAAGACGTGCGAACAGACTTTAATTTCTCTGTAGTAACACGGCGAGAAGTCTGAAACCCCACCATCAAAGCTTTTTAAAACTATTTCTGCTTGGATTTTGTTTGCGGGAAAGGATCATTTATTTTTTTCATTATTTTATGAGTAGCACAAATGTCATTGTGGCCTTTCCGCACGGGCAATGATGATCGTTTTCAGGTGACCAGCAAAGAGGAAACAATATATGATGCCATCAAGGGAGAGATGCCTCCACATCGCTATGAAACGGAGGTAAGTAAGTATTTAGAGTGGCGTTGGCGTCGAGGATTACTTCAAAGTGTCTTCCCTGTGACTTGTTATAGCGCAGTATTAGGATTTCTCTTTGGCTTTCGTCAGGCACGTACAGAAGGTCGTTACATTGGTCGCTATAAAGTCCTGTGGCGATATAGCTCAACTTTTGCTTGTGTGGGACTTTTAACAACGGCATTCCATCATTTACTGGTAGTACGTAACAACTATCATGATCGTTATTTTTATCCATTGGTTGCTGGTGCATCGGGTGCTGTTGTTTTGACAATGGCTGCACAGATGGGAACTACTGGCCAAGGAATGTTTGCTGGCTCCCTTATTGGGGTGTTGTACACAGCTGGCTGCTACAGTATGACGTACTACCACAAGCGTCGTATGAATATTTTCTTATCAAATCAGCAAACCCAGCAGGTACCCATCCACAGAGTGTCGCCCGAGCTGCAGCCCATGTATAGAGCCTATCTCTACGACAACAGACCGCTCGAGGAGGAAGATCTCCTGCGGCGTCAGGCGGTCGTCCTCACCATGGGCGAGGAGGTGGGGCTGGACGCCAAGAGGATTGTCCACCACATGGTTCCCGAGCTGGTGGACTGGGTGAACTTCCCCGACTGGTGGCCACTCAAACTCCCCGTGCAGACGGAAGAGGAGCGAATGATATTTGAGCGGAAGCGCAGCGAAGAGGTGGAGCGGCGGAAACATCTCATTTTGGAGTCAGAGGACGGCGCCTTGTTGAAGCGCGTCAATCGAGCCAAAAAGTACAGAGATTAGTAAAAATACTCTTTCTTTGTTGGGATAACGACAAAAACGAAAAGAAAAACATTTGAGAGAGAAATGAAGAGACGTGTTTCTGTTTGTGTGTTTCTCCTTACTTCCCTCTACTGTGATTTCATTGTGTTTTGCTGTGTCTTTCATGTTTTTGTTTGTTTGTTTGTTTGTTTGTTTGTTTGTTTTTTTCTCTCTATGTATGAGTAAGGAGTGTGGCTTCTCCGTGTGTGTGTGTGTGTGTGTAAGAGAAGAATAAAGTAAATATCTCAAACTGGAGGAAAGAAAAACAAAGAACAATATAATTTGTCTAGTGTAAAAAAGGTTTAATACATAGATTTAGTAACACGTAAGACGACAAACTCATTTCTTTCACTTTTTTTTTCTTTGTTTCTCCTCATACGGTGAGTAGAGAAATTTTTTTAAAAAAAGAAGAAAGGAAGAGAAAGAGCCGTAAATTCTTAAATAGTTCCCCCCCCCCAATTCTCTCTATCTCTCTCTCCTACATTATTTCTTTTTTTTTTCTTTTCGTGTTGTGAGGAATGCCATCTTATGCCGGTGGCAAAGTTCGTGTTGCAATAAAGCGCCTCAACCTCCGCCGCCTACCCATTTCCTCCCACTCGCATGAAACACGCAGCACCACCCACAACAATTTCCGAGGCGTCTACGTTGCGTTTGGCGACCGCCTGTCGTACGGCGCCGGTCTGCCGTTCCACGTGCGGTGGGACCGCATCCAACGCAACCTCGCGCTGCTGGGGCGTGTGTCCGCGGGCAACACCGTGGTGCCGTACAGGGAGAGCGGGGAGGCCTTCCGGGCGATGTGGGCGGCCGTCGACGGGGCAAGGCAGAGTGTGCTCTGGCAGACATACATCTGCAAGGACGACCGCGTTGGGCGGATGACGGTGAAGAAGATGGAGGCCGCACATACACGCGGCTGCCGCACGGAGTTGCTGTTCGACTGCGGTGGGAACATTACTGGACGCCGTCGTCTCACAGAAAAACTTAAAGAGTCGGGGGCCACTGTGATTGAGCACCGGCCCGTTTTTGACCAGATATTACCGTACTTCCTAGGCGGCATGAAGTGGGAGCGCAGCCCGGGAATTCGAAATCATCGAAAGATTCTTCTTGTGGATAGTGAAATAGGATTTTGTGGTGGGCTCAACATTGGAAATGAGTACTGCGGTAGAACACAAGGCGGAACGGGCCGCTTTCGCGACACGCACTGCTCTGTTGTTGGCCCGGCTGTAGCGCACCTGCGGGAGGTGTACGACGACACAAAGGCACCGAAGCCGTGGAAGTGGGGTTGGACGCGGTGGCATAAAATCGCCGCAGCTGCAATGAATCTTCGCTACAAGGAAGGGAAGAACGCTACGAATGATATTCTTCTGCCAATGACACAGAGTATGCAGGAGAAGGGATCCATGTATCTGCACCGACAGATGGAAAAGGCGGAGCAGAATACAGCACGTTTTATGGAACGAATTCGGTGGAAACGGCAGCGGGAGCGATTGGAGTCATTCATGCGATGGTATCCGAAAAACAGAAAAATGACAAATAAAGGAAACGGAATCGAAGGCCGTCATAATCCTGATGATGAACCGAAATCGGGATTACAAAGTATCGATAATAATATTAATAATAGTAATAAAGATGTAACTCCTTCTACAACGATGAAGGAAAAAATAGAACGGTATCGTGTACGGCCATTTAATACTGTTAAAGTGGCCTTCAAAAAACGATTGGGTAGAAAGGTGCCTCCTGTATCACCACCTCTAAGTGACACAGATCCCGTTCCTGGGGCGGAACAATATAGTAAGACACGACCCAATGTGACTCAAATATTATGTTGTAATCCTCATTCACGGGATTGGTCGATTCCCTATGCTTTCTGGAGAGTATCTCAAAAGGCTTACGGACGTTTATGGGTAACAACTCCTTATTATATGCCTCATCGAAAACTGTTGCATGCCCTTCTGCATGCCGCTCGCCGGGGTGTGGATGTACGTATTCTTGCTGGGAGTAATTACACAACCGATCCGTGGTTTATGTGGTATGCATCCAATTATATAACAGAACGACTTTTAGCAGCAGGTGTTCGTGTGTATGAATACAAAGGGGGGCAGGTAATGCACGCCAAAACGGTGGTGGTGGATAGTATTTGGTGTTCTGTGGGGAGTTATAATTGGGATATGATGAGTAATAAAAACATGGAGGTTTGCCTTTGTCATTTAAGTTATGAATTGGCACGGGAAATGGAGAGGCACTTCATTCAGGATTTACAGGTAAGTAAGGAGTTAAAGTACGATGAGTATAGGTGCCGCTCCTTGTGGCTTCGCTTTGCATCGTGGTTTTTTTATATTGGACTCCAAATTCTGGAGAAACTCGCGTTTCACACATATCGGAACGAAGATCTTTCCTCTGAGGTTGACGATTTAGATTAAGTCGTCATTTTCAGTCTCTTTCACTCACTTACTTCTTTAATCATATATATATGTCTACAGAATGTCATACAGAAAGAGAAAAAAGATCTTGATGGAAAGGGAGCAAACGCAATTATGTGTGCGTCGGCAATTCCCTTTTTCTCACCTTTCTTTGATTTTTCATTATCTTGTGTGCATTTGGGTATGAGATCAATTATTGTTTCTGTTTGCTTGGTTTTGTATTATTCTCCCTTTTCGATGATTTCTCTCTCTCTCTCTTTCTCTCTCTTTCTCTCTCTTTCTCTTTCGATGTATGCTTATGTGTCATTTTCTATGGAGAGCATCTCTGTATGGTGTTGTTTCGCTCCTTCATGTCCTATTCTTTTTTTTTTTACTACCACTAATACCACTACTAGTGGTGAAGAAAAAAGAAAGTGAAAAAAAAAAAGCAGCACAACAGTAACATCGCGAGGGATCGTCGTCTATATATATATATATCTATATATATATATATATATATATTGGCTCTTGTCTTGTTGCTCTTTTCTTTTTTTCTTTCTCTCTTCTCCCCCGCAATCCTCATCACAGTTGTCTCTGCGGCGGGGGCTGCCTGCGCCATGCAAGTGAAGGGAAGCCTTGGCGAGAAAAATTGCATTTCTCATTTCCTGCGCATGAGCGGCCACGGCGATATTCTTGACGGCGTGCATCTCCTCCTGCTCACGGCAACCATGCGACTCACATGCGACCTCCACGATCTCGCCCGCAGGGCGGAGATGTCACCAACTCGTCGGAGCGCATGCAATAATTTTTTTGAAGAGTTGAGAAATATCATCACAGAACTGTCAATTGTTCCTGAGGAACGCGTGGGAATTTCCCATGTGCGCAGTAGCCTCGATGTGACGAAGTACGGCAGCCTCGCGATGGAAACGGCAGTCCTGTGTGACTCCGCGATGGATATTACTGTGAGGCAATATGTGGATCCAACGACGCATTACTTTCTGAGGAGAGATGATGTTAACAGGAGGGAAGGTATGGAGAAGGAGGGTTCAATAAATGAATTGATACACGCTCGTGTGGGGAATAGTGAAATGTATATTCTCTTGTCATATCCATCCTGCTACTCCGTGATGTTACCATTATTAAAGGAAAGAGACTTGTTACTTTGTATTAAGGATATTTTTATAAACCACTCTGCATTGCAGGTGAGGGAGGATGATATTATGATTTTACCTTCCAACGGAAACAGCAATAATAATAACTCTTACAGTCTTCGTTTTCATTCTGTAAAGAATAATATTGATGTGAATGTAACAGTCAACCAAACAGAAGCCGTGGAATCATCACAAATACTGCAGCGATTATTAAAAGAAAATGCATTTCTTTCTCCAGTCATTGTTTTTGTGAAAGCTATACTGAAACAATTTCACGTTCCCTCTTCACAGCTGACATCATATGTACTGACATTGATGATTCTTTCATTTTCTAAGCTCTGCTATAATGCTTTTCCGCTATTCACGTTTACACATTATCCGCATCGACGAGAGGCGGTTGAGGCGGGATATATTTTGTTGTCGTTTCTCAGTTTCTTCAGCCCACTCCCACGAGGACAATTTGACCCAAGAGAGATGTCACTTGACCCTCTGCACCCGCAAGGAATTTTCTATGAGAAGAAAGAAAAAGGGAACTGTTTTTCATGCACGGAAGGGGAGAGAGACGACGAGGGGCAATGTTGGTATATAAAGCAGCCAACACGACAGGGAGGTAATGCAGCTGCCGCGTGTGTCATGATTAATGAATGCCGGCATTTGTTTGAGCACATTCTTGTTTGCATACTTCAAGGTTATGTGAGTAACACCTTCGGGTTTCCTGCGCTCTGCTGCAAGGCACCAGATGAATGTCATGAGAGTCTTGAAGCATCCTCCTCCAACACCTCCTCTTCTTTGATGCCTTTCTCAACTGCAGAGACGGAGGAGTCTCTTCCGAAGAATTACCTCATTTCCCTCCTGCTTAAAGACTGGTGGCTTAGATGCTAGAATGAGCCTGCTTAAATTTCTTCGCACTCTAATGATAATATTATTACTATTTTTTTTTTGTTGTTTATTATTTTTTTGTTTGCATGTACTATTCTCTGTTACTTCATAGAAAAATGAAATGATTGAACAGAGGGACTCAACACATCTTTTTAACCTTGATTTATTTAATTATTAATTTTTTTGGGGGGATTTTTTATTTTTATTTTTTTTATTTTGTGGTTGTTTGTCTATTTTTTTTGGGGGGGGTTCTGTCTTTTCTTACCCATAGAAATCTCCATCATGTGGGGAAAAGAAAAATAATCATGACGCCTGCAATGTACAAAGAGAAAATGGGATTAGACCCTGAGCTGGATATTTATTTAGTTATTCCATCTATTTCCGTTCCTTGTTTTTTTTCTTTCTTTGTTTTTCCCTTCCCTTTGTTTCGTGAAGTCCAGTCCTTGTTTTATCATCATAGCCTTCCATTACTCCGTAGGTTCCCCGTTTCTCACACATAAGCATACATACATAAAGAAAAGATAGAAAAGGAAGAAGAAAAAATAAGCGGGGATGCAGAGAAACCGAGTGTTGTCTGCATTCTCCGGTTGTCAGAATTTATTTTGTATTCGACGGAGGGCTGATCTACTGGTTCACTCCCCGCGTTCCGCGTGGTGTATTGCGGCGCGAGGATGCAGCACGAGGAGCAACGAGAAGGAAACATTTCATTCCGCAAAGGAAGACATGGACGTAAAAATAACAACTCCCATTCAAACGCCATCATCATCATCATCATCATCATCATCATCATGTGTGAGTGGAAACATTGACTGGGATGATGATAGTCTTGTGGAAGAGATTAGACGTGTTTTGATGTCGGAGCTCCCGCCAATAAATGAAGGAGGTAAAGAAAATAACTGCAGCAGTAGTAATGGTGGTAGTAATAGTAGTAGTAGCATACCTTTGCATATATTATTTCGCGCCCTTGGGCCAACACTACAATTACGCCTGCAGAAATCCTCCTTTGGTGCCCTCATCAAGGCACTGAGGAGTAAACCCGCATGGTTTCTTGTTAGTGAGGATGGGTCAAAAGTGGGACTCTCTGAAGCTGCGTGGTCCTGCGAAGAGAAACAATCAAGTAATAATGCAGAGAATAATAATAATAATAATAATAATAATAATAATAATAATAATAATAATAATAATAATAATGAGAATAATTCTCTGAATGAGACTTCTTCACTTCATGGCATGATGAAATCTGCTCCCTCAAAGAAGGCATCGATCGCAAGTTCAAAAAATTATGTTGTGGTCCGTGGGAACTTTGCTTCCACCCCAATAGACACATCAAAGCCACCTCTTACATCCGAGGAGGTTGAGAAATGGAAACTCACACGTCTTCTTCTTCCGCTCGCGTTATATTTCCTTTTGGATCGGGAGCCGGTAACACTTTTTCCACATGGTGAGAAACCACGTCCTCTCTCGCCTGAGGTGGATGCCTTTGAGCCCCTTTATGTATCCAAGGGATTATTTCCACCAGCTGAAGTTGCGGCGGCTTTTATTCACATCACGCCGACGTTTTTTGTAGAAACACGCCACGTTCTTGCTGCAATGTCGCCCGATGTCGCCGAGTGTATGGAGCGCTGCGTTCCGAAGGAGCGTGTCGTCGATGCATTCTTCAAGAAGTATCCGATGATTTTCAAGCTGAAGGTTGGCAGGTTTCAGAAGACGGCGGTGAAACTAAATTTAGATTTTGATTTTATTAAGAACTACCCGGGGTGCGGGCGGGCGGACCGGGGGCTGCGCCGCCACAATCAGGAGTACAGAGCGACAGTTGGTGGGGTCGTCTCCCGCCCACTTCCGCCCGCCGCAGGTGAGAGGGGGGAAAGCGAAAATGGAAGGCGCAGGGAATCTCACATCGACGTGAAAATATTCGAGATTCTCGTTCGAAACTTGCCCCGTGTTCCTACCAAATCTTCAACATCTTCACGGCATGAACTAGAGGAGAAACGATGTCAACCCTTTTCTCTGGTTGAGTGGATTGATGGTTTCTCCGCGGAGGATTTAGATGTACTGAACAGTGTGCCGCAGCAGCGGGTGCTGACACTACTGACGCGGTATTCGCACATCTTTCAACTCATGTGTCGGGGTGAGGATGCAAACTTATTCACAGAGCATGTATATCTTTTGAAAATGTTAAATAATAACTCAACCGTCACACAACACACGCATAAACATAAGAGTGGCGAGGGGATGTTTAAAAAAAATGATGATTCTCATGTAGATGATGAGAAGATGGATATGGTGATGACGGACAAATCCCCCGCTTCTTCTCCTCCTGAGAATAATAATGATAATAATAATATTATTGATAGTAGAGAGAAGAAGCGGGAAGCAAATTTTGCTGCTGCCTTGCGGGATGATTTGATTGGTCTTGATGACATTCTTAGTGGTGGTGGTTGTGAAGAGTCGGCTATTGATGCATTGACAGAAACTGAAGGGGAAGAAGTACAAGTAGCAGATATGAATCCCCTCGGTGATGAAATCAATAATGATGGAGACAAGGATGCCGATGTCGCGCAGGATGAAAACGACGAAGAATATTTTTTGGCAGAAAATGACAATGCTGAGGAAGAGGATAATGAGGAAGAGAAGGGAAAAGTAATGCTTGATGAGAACCAGGGCACTGTTAATAATATGAAGAACTCCATATCAAGCCCGTTATCATCATTTGCTGAGGATGACTGCGATGGTCCTTACATTCCTTCTCGTTATGATATTATTTATGTGCGCCGTCTTCCAAAGCGAATTGCGCCGCGAAGTTTGAGTGATTTCAACGCGAGCAACACAATGGAGCCGGAGTTATTGCGGCACATTGCATCATTTCTCAATCCACCGCCTTCCATAAGGAGACATCAACGACCCGGTCGCATGCAAGCAACAGCAGCAATGAAGTCTGCACACATGATGACATCTATTTTTGCGAAAGAAAGTACTGCGGGCCCGTGGCGGTGGGTGGCGATTCAGCGCATTTACGCCTCCTTGAGCAAGGAGCAAAAACGACTGTTGCGGCCTTACAAAGGACTCGTGCACTTTATGCGACTCCACGGGGAAGTGTTTGAACTGAGCACAGACTTCCTGCATGTTATTGCCCACGATCCGGAGGGACAAATTCCGCCCTTTGTCCCAACACAAGTGGTCTTTCACAGTGAGGACCGTGTGCTTCTCCCACAAACATTTGATGACGATGAAACGTCCAAGGCATCCCTGATCGCGGATTTGGAACGAGATAAATTTGAGAGTATATTAGGCGCCAGTCAAATCCCAACGAATCGCCGACAGTTATTACTTCTAGATCCCTTGAATCCCTTACTGGATCATGAGATTTTATGTGAAGAGGTTTCCTTCTTTATGCCAGATCATCCTGTTTCTCTGCATCAGTTAATCGCTCGTTTACCACCCATGTTAAAAGCCGCACTCTCTGTGCGACACAAGAATAACTTCAAGATGAGCAAACATTTAACTGTGTGGATGGATAATGACCGCATGATGCTTCAGAAGAGTCAGCTTGATGTGCCGGAGCACGTCCTGGCGGGTGGGGAGACGCTCACCGTGGAGGATGCCATTGAGTGCGTGCGGGAGGTAATACCAGATGAAGGCGTGGTGGTGGACCACCTGCATCGCATGGTGCCGCACCCAGCAAAGAAGGCGCTAAAGAGACATTTTGGAAATCTGTACAACGCCTTGCTTGGGTACCCGCAATATTTTTACATCGATAAGGTTGAGGGAAGTCGCTCGAACAATGTGGTCTTTCTTGTTGAACATCTTCAAGAAGAGTGACGCTCTTGTTTGGGATTGGAATGCCCCAGGCATATATACATACATGCAGAGGGAGACAAGGGGTGAAGGTCCCTGTTTTGTTGTTGTTTTTTGGTTGTTGTTGTTTTTGTGCATTTATCTGAGCAAATATGACACTGAAGCAAAGAAACGAAAAAACGAGAAAAAAGAAACAATACTCGTGTTATTATACCTCATCTCTCTCTCTCTCTCTGTATGTGTGTATCACTGATGAATCTTCTTTTTTCTTCCTTCTTGCTCACTTCCCTATTATTATTAATATTATTATGACTTTGTTATGCCCATTGTATTTGTGGGCCCTCTGCTGTGCCGTGTGCAAAATAATAATAATAATAATAATAATAATAATAATAATAATAATAATAAAAGAATCTGTATGAAAAGGCCCTTGAACCCCAACGCTGGGGAATTTCACCCCACGACTGGAGGACTAAACACAGTGGATGGGCTGAATGAGGAAAGCAGCAGCCGCTACTCAACACGGCAAGGAGGAGGAGAAGGTTTATTCTCTACACGCAAGACTGAAAGTAATGTTAATGTTACTACTGACACGACGGCACCCTTCCTTGGTTCCGAGGGAAATGTCGAGGCATTTTATTACTTGCCTGTGACACACTTTTTGATGGAGTGTCGGGCGACATTTTACAACCACGCAGAATCCACTCAATGTAAACATATGGAGTTTGAACGTGTACTACGACATTTCTTCTTCGCTGCACATGAATCGAATGAATTGAGCATCTCCTCATCATTTGCGTCTGACAAGCAAAAAGCGTTCTGGTTGTCTTACTCAGCTACACACTTTCACATGGCACATGACATTGTGCAGGAGGTGGAACTGGGAATACCTTTTCCTGCGAGTGAGTTACCCGCCGCACCATCATCATTATTATCTCCAGAAACTGCATCGACTACACCAATAACTTCAAGCGACGCGGTAAGTTCTACGGGTCAAGTGATGACGATGAATGGAAGCAACAAGGAATGTTTTGATTCGCTTCGTCAAATATATCTTTCGAAGATTCGGCCTCTAGTTCCTTGCTCTATTCGTAAACAATTGGTATTTCATGCAAAACGCTCCAGTGTAAGTTCCCACGAAGATGTGATGAAAGGTATGATGTACGCCTTTGATATATTTTTTCTCTTCACACGCTTACAATTTCTTCAATTTCTGGATCCTTCCTCAAATCTGAGTTATTCTGCGTGTGTGCAGTTTTTAACAAAGTTGCGTGAACGTCTTCTCAAGTCCGAGGTTGGGGAATCATTTCTCAATGTTGCTCTTGTCCTCATGTTGATTTCCGCTTTTCATATAACGTCCTTGAAAAATATGGTTGAAATTCCCGCCAGCGATACAAATTCTTTACGACTCAAAGTACAGCAACTCTTCTGCGCCTATTTCCCTTCAATGATGGTTGCATTCCTTGCTGGTTCTCCATTGCAATCCGTTGAGGAACTTCGGCATTGTTTTATCTCCTCTAACATGGAGGATTCTCTACCGGTACTGCGAACATGCCCTGGGGCCATTGCTGCGATTAAAGAGTTGTTATCATACAACAACAAAACTACCATGTTGTGGTCCATGACATTGAACGAGGTTGTGGCGTTTGGACTTCGATACATGAAACAAATGAAACCTGCAAGGGGAGGGCAGCAGAATGATATTACGTTTCTTCTTTCCCATCCTACCCCAATGGATGATCATTTTCATGTACAATACCCTACAGTGTTAGCGACATTGTTGGGCTCAAACAATAATGTAATGGAGGAGAAAGAATTACAGCACTTTCCACATCAAGAAGAGGGGGAGGTAAACTCACGATCGCAGGAGTTTCTTCTCTTGGCGGTTAAGGCGGCCTCGGCGTCAGGTGGAAGTGTGTATGAAACTGTTTACTTCACTCTGCTCACGCTCGTGAACATGCAGTGTTTGGGATCCAGAGATATTTCAAGGTTATTTAAGACTTTAGAGGATGCCTACACTACAGAACATAAGTGCGCTGCATTTGAGGAATTTCTATCCTCTGATGTATGCAGATCACTCTCGCTAACAGCACGTGAACTGTTGGATGTTCTCTTGGCAATGATTAAAGAGGAGGGTCACCACAAGTCACGACAACTGCAGGCGCTCAGGGAGGTAAAAGACATTGTGGATAAACGACAGTGGGTGGCACACTCATTAGAGGAGGAATGCAAAGGAAGTAATAATCAAATGGGACCTGATGCGAAATGAAACAGTAAGGGAAAAGAAAAACAGAGAAAAAAAAAGTGGGAATACATACAAAACGTATACGAAAGCGAATACAAAAAAAAAGTTTCTCGTGTGTGTCTCTTGGAAACAGGGCACGTTCCCCTCTATCACATACGTACTTATATTCATATGCATATATATATATATATATATATATATATATATATACAAGGGAAAAAAATGAAATAGGGATGAAAAGCAAAGAACTCTGCTAGCAGTCACGTGGAAATAATGTATGTGATGTGAACCTTTCATTCTCAAAAATGTTCTTACTAGTGATTCTCATTCTTCATGTTTTTATTGGCGAATAGAATATGAAGAACATTGCACAGGTGATATATATATATGTATATATATATATATATATATATATATATATACGAAAGAAAAATTGTAGCTACTGGAGGGAATATTGAGGAAGCTGTTGAAGGTGAAAGGGAAAAGAAAAAAACTATAAGTCTCTCTGTTTCCATTCCCCCCCCGCCCTCCAAACAAAGAAACAAAAAGAAAGAGGTGTGTAGATGAGCCGACACCCTTCTGCCACATGTATATGTACTGATACTTTTTCTTGGGGCATATGTGGGTTGGGCATTTACATGCTGTTTTTCCTTTGCCCTCCTTCTCCGCTTGTTTTTTTTTCTTTTCGTCATGTTTTCAACTGCGAGAATATATTCACTCTCCGGACGGGTCTTAGGGGCCCATTTATTGGCACAGCACGGCATGCGTTTTTCAACATCACGAGTGGATAAATAGTATAATTGCCACCACTGGTGGTGCAACTGGCGTGTGTCTCGCTGTCCTATTCACATTATTTTATTTTTTTATTTTTCCTGGCTCCTTGATGGGTGCTTCTTTTTTGAGTAATTGCCTTTTATTTTTACCGTTTTTTTTTCCCCTCCTTTTCTGTTTCTATATATATTTATATATATGTTTTTGACGTTCTTCTGCTCTTTTTCCCCTATTTTTATGCTCCTCCCTTCGTACTTTTTGTTTTCGTGTTGTTCTTGTGTTTCGTGTGCCACTCGTGAGAGTGATGATCTTCTTTTCTCTCATTTTCGTTTGCTTGTCCTCCGTAGTTTTCCCGACTGTAAGATTTCTTTTTTATTTATTTTCTTTGTGTGTGTGTGTGTGTGTGTTTACTTTCTTTTCCGTCGGTCCATCCCTCTTCTTTTTTTTCTACCCCTTTTTGGTGCAATGGATGTGTTTGTGGTGTGGAGTAGCTGAGTGAGAGAAACTCCAGATATACAAAATACAGCTACATGCATACATGCGTACATATATTCGCAATATATTATTTGTTCTGCATCTCCTCCATAAATACATCCGTACACGCACCAACTGATTCACAAATACACGATTCACTCACTGAGAACACACAAGCAGAGGAGAAAAAAAACAATTTGAAAGTAAATATATACACATGAATGCATCTGTGCAAGCAGATGTGTGTATAAATGGATGAATTTGTTCTCATTTACCCACAATTACGAGGGCCTGCGTGCGGTTGGGTAAGCGGAGGCAAGTGTCATGTATGCAAGAATACTTTTCTTTACATACACGCACATATATATCAAATATATTTTCTTGAAAGAGTCGTGTAAGCTCTTCAGAAGCCATAAAATGAGGGAGAATTAAAGCAGCCAGCAGAACGAAATTAAGGAAAAAAAGATCGAGGAGGGAGTAATAAACTTGAAGAAGAAACTTTACTTATTTTTTTTTTGTTTTTACGCACTTTGTTGTTTTTCTGCTCTCCTGAAGGCGGGATGTAATTATATCTTTGACTCGGTGTTGTAAAAAAAAAAAAAATCTCTCTCTTATTTGTGTATATACATACCATGTATGCATTTTTAAGCTACAGGAAAGCAATAACCAACGAAAAAAGGAAATAAAATTTCTTTGCTATTTTTTCACTCTTCATTCCTATTTTCTTTTCCTGCTTTTCTGCTTTCATTTTCTTTTATTTATTTATTTATTATGTGAAGCCTCAGCGAGATGCCACCGAAACTCGTCCCGCTTCCCCGCAAGCCGATCGTCTCGTCCCCCCGCGCCGCCGCGGACGACGACATCATTCTTGGCAACATCCGCGTTGGCCCGAACGGCGTCGAGTTCACCGGCGAGGGCAACCTGCAGGTCCCGCTCCCCGCGCTCTCCTTCGACGCCCTGCGCCCGGTGAAGTGCCTCGGGAAGGGCAACCAGGGCAACGTGACCAAGTGCATCAGCGAGACGGACGGCAGGACGTACGCGGTGAAGCGGCTGCGCATTCCACGCACATCTGACAGAGTAAACAAACTAACCGTCGCGGGGGAACTGCGGAATATTTTTTCAAATCAGGCGAATGAGTACGCGGTGGAGCTTTATAATGCCTTTTACAGAGAAGGGACGCTGTCGCTTGTGATGGAATATATGGATTGGGGGAACTTGGAGGAGCTCATTGCTATCGTTTCACGGATTCCAGAGCCGGCGTGTGCATATATTGCATCGCAGATCTTACATGCATTACAGATACTTCATACCAAGGCAAATCATCACACGGAAACAGATCAAAAAAGACGACGTCAGATTCATCGAGATATCAAACCAGCCAATGTGATGCTTTCGAGGAATGGTATGGTGAAACTCACGGATTTTGGTATAGCGGCAAGTGCTGAGACAATTGGAGTCACTTCCTTTGTGGGTACTGCTACTTACATGAGCCCCGAGAGAATTCAAGGACGAACGTATTGTACACCGAGCGATATATGGAGTGTGGGTGTGGTAATTTCCCAATTACTTCTTGGGGAATTTCCTTTTCCAGTTGTAGGAAAGGGATTTATGGATCTATTACATCAAATCACAGGATGTCAATCACTTTCTGTCGTGGAGAAATGCGGATGCTCACAAGAGGCTGAGAATTTTGTCAACCATTGTATTTGTCAAGAGGCAGAAGATCGTGCCACAGCTACCGAGTTACTGCAACATGAGTGGATTCTTTTGCATGCATCCAAGGGGAAGGATGTACTTACAGAACTATTGGAAACGATAGGTGAAGAGACATCTCCCAATAGTAAAAAAAAATTAGTAAAGTGCGTATAAGATTCCTATTTATTTGTATACCTCTCTGCCTTTGTGTTATTATTCACACACATACACACACACACAAACGTTCACTTTGTATACATGTATAAATAAATAAATATGTGCTTGCTGTTCTTAATTCATGGAGCATTCCATTTTTTTTTTTTGTAGGAGGAAGAAAAAAAAAGATCCAAGACAAAGAAAGGTCTGTGTGTGTGTGTGTGTGTGCGTGGTGTTGCGAAGCACACACAAACATATACAAAAATACTTAGAAGAAGGAAACAAGGGCATTTAAATAATAATAAAAGGCGAAAAATGCACCGCACGAACCCCTTTTTGGAGACATTTTCTTTGGATGCGAATGGAAAAGAGAGCGACCCCTTCAATGAATCTATTGACAGAGATGTGGGGCTTGTGACACTTCCCCCAAGCAGTGTGAAGAACAATTGGCGGTTAGCTTCACTGGGTAGAAAAAGAGACGTATCATGCTCACTCGCGTCTCGTCGAAAAGCATCTCTGCTGCCTGGCACAGCACCGCATACAGTTGCTCCATACACCTCCCGTGGTAATAGTAATGTCATTGAGCCTATACGCATGCTTCACAATTGCATTCGGTACTTTGCGAGTCATCCCGAGATTTATGGAAATAATCTTCATGCTCTGCTGGATCGAGAGCTCATGTATGTTATGCGGGTGAAGGCATCAGAGACGGCGCTTGTCACACCGAGGATGATCCCCGTCGGGAATGCAATCCTACCTGCTCTTGCTGGTGTCGGTGCTGGCGGTACTAGTAATAATAATAATAATAATAATAATAGTACTGCAACAAAGGATGACAAACTTCAGCACCCTGCCCTAAGTAAATGTGTGGGCTGGATGGTTACACCGCGCTCTATCGATGCTGCTGTTTCTCCAGGCACGGTTGCCGGAGGAGAGGGAATGTTTGGATTTGGTTCCACAACTTTTTTGGAAGGAACGCCTGAATTTTTTTGTCTTCTCGACAAGGCGAGTCGTCGTGTGAGTTTGCGTAATGAGCAATATGCTGGATTTCCTGAGGAGTTTGATGTATCTAATGAAGTCTCTGTCCCAACTTCTACGGTCACTGATTTATCTCAGTCCGCGAGAGCTTCTTCTTCACAAGAAATTCAGCAGCAGCAGCAGCATGACAGTACACGGGTGCGCTTTGTCTCCCCTGGAAAGGAAGCACAGGATTCTTCCACCTTTTCTTCTTTTTTGCAGCCCAAGGGAGGTGTAGAGCTTGTCATTGATGGAACAAGTTACGAGGTGTCATTTTTACGATCCCAGCTGCAGCAAGTTGAGGCGGCGTACAACGCCAAGTGCATCTCCAACCACGAACTCCACCAGGAGACGGAGCAGTACAAGTCGGAGCTAACCATAATGGAGAAGAAGTTAAACCAGTCCCTGACGAAAAACCAGGAGATGCAGATTCAGATTGAGAGCATGAGGCGGGAGCTGGATGCGTGGAAGCAGCGGTCGAGCGAGTTAGCCCTCATCGGCCAGGTGGGCGGGGCGCAGGCATCAAGTGAAGGATCCCGCCGCGTGCAGGCAATGCAGCTCGGCCAGGTGCGAAGGGAATTAACGCACATGTCGCGACTTTGGAGAGAAACAGAGAAATCTTTGCAGGAGACGAAGCGGGTGTTGGAAAGTGCGGAGAAGGAGTCGCAGCTTTCATACCGTTATTTGAAGGATGCATTCACGTTGATTGAACGACTGGAGCGACGCATCGCACGGCGTGATCGTTTTATTGAGGTTCAGGAAAGACGACAGGCTTCTTTGGAGGAAAAATATGAAAAACTCATGTGGTGTCTTGAGGAGCTGCAGACAATTAAAAGTGGGGACTCGTACATCGACCACCTTCTTTCTGAGGATTATGTGTGGTCGTTGTTTCTCTTTGTGCGTTTGCAAAAACGTTTAATGGGATATTCTCCGGTGGAGGAGCCTTACGCATTAACTCCTACACCTCTGTATTTTCGTCGCACTCCTTTTGGAGGAAAACTTTCTGATATGTACGATACACAACTTGTCAGTAAGCTCATGATGATGGAAGATTTATCAATTGAGATGGAGCAGTCCACTGCAATAAAAGATATCAAATCAAAAGTTTCATTACCGCAGTGGCGAAGGATCTATACAATCGAGTGTACATCGATTTTTTCTGCAACTGATCATATGAATGCAGGTGGTAATGCTTCAGAGAATATGGTAGTAAATGTATCAGAAAGTGCAAATCCTCGACTTCATATTCTTTCTTTAGCTTCTGTGCTCCTTCCTCCACCGAATAATACTAATAATAATAATAATAATTCTTTATTATTAAATGATACATCTGCAGTATTAGAAGGTGGAGGAGCAGGAACAACAGCAGAAGAAGTAATAAATAGTGGGCAATATAATCAAGGAACGCTTCGTTTGATATTGTATACATTTTGGGGTGAACGCTTACTTGCATACAAGAAGGAAATGGAAAAACGTTTGGTGGCACGTCGGAGAAAATCTATGGGATATCATGTATTCAAGCCTCAAGAAGGAGGAAGTGAAACAAATACAGAAGAGAGTACTAATGTCGTTTCGTCTTTACCTACCTTCTTAGCTGCATTGGTTGAATTTGTACAACGTAATTATCCACTTTCCACAAGAGAAGAAGAAGGCGGCGGAGAAAAGGGAAAACAAAAAGACAAAAAAGACGGTGGAAAAAATGAAAGACAGGATGATGATTTCATTAATACAAAAGAGAATACTAAGAAAACTGTCATACGGGGAGTCTTAAGCAAACATGGGAAAACGTCTGATGGTAAATCTCTTCTCTTCTCTTCCATTGTCACTGTTATGGGTGATGGTACAGAAGTGCCTGTCGTTCTTTCTCCTCAGGCGCGTGAAGTCTTGTATGCATTGTTTTACTACGCGGAGGAGTACAAAGAGGTGGATGCAGATTTTCGATTATTTTTCCTAGTCGCCCATCAGCAAATACCAGAGACTGTAGCGATAAACTTCTGGGCGAGTTTAGAGGCGATACGCAAAAGTTGTGAGGAGTCTCTTTGTCGTCATCTTGGTCCTCAGTATAGTACCGAGAGGAGTGCTGGGAAGCCTGAATCACAGAGCAGCACATCCATAAAAACACCGAAGGAGATATTTATGGATGAAACTCCCTGCAACGTGCTGAAGGCGGCCGTGGATGTGATCGACGGCGCCCCATTATTAGAGGAGGATACATGCATTGAGCCCGACAGCGAGGGGGAGGGCTACGGCCTCATTCTCCCAGGAGGAAAGGAAGGAAATGGAAACGACGCCCTGGATGCATCCAACGGTGGGGGAAATCTTGTGCAAACATCGAGAGCCGCCGACTTTAATGCACTGAAGCACAACATACATCAGTACTTATATCCTCCCCCCGCAGAGGAGGAGGAAGACGCGGAGGGGAACGAGAAGTCACCGGAAGAAGTTAAGAAGGCTGAAGAAAATAATAATAAGAAGAAAGAGACAAAAGATCCTCCAAGAGAAAATAAAACTGATGGTGGTGGAAATGGCGGTGAGAAGGAAATAAAAGGAATTCCACCTGCGTGGGTTGCGTTGGATGAAAAACTAGGGGCCGTATTGGGGCCACATCGTTCTCTCTTGGAGGCATTTAGGGCGAATAAAGGGCCGTGCATTTCCAGGGAGGAAAAACGTAAACGTGAACATTTTCAGAAAGAGGCGGCGTCATTTTCAGCATCGCGGGGACTTCTGCCGATGGATGAAATAATGGAATTGATGTACAGACATTGTTTTGCGACCTATGCGGTTTCCTGCTGCGGCGGTTCCCGGTTTTCTCTCTTAGAAGCACTTACACGTTCCGGAGATGTTCTCGCCTGCGGAGACAGTCCCTCACATGTCTTGGAGCCTCTCACAATTATTGGCTTTCTTCCTCCTTCAGAAACACAAATGCGACGATTGCGATTTGCTATTTGCATGGATCAACCATCTGCACTTTTGCGTTACACAGATTTCTTTGATATGGATTGCCGCTATGGTTTCCCATCTCATTTCCGTGATGAGTACCTCCAGCTGACTTTGGATACATACATGGAGCACCAGGATGCATGGATGTCGGCTATTTTATTATCTATTATCCCCAGAGAGGATAATAATAATAATAATAATAATAATAATAATAATAATAATCTTGACGATCTTAATCCGCTGCAGCGAGAACAACTACAACAGCAGCAGCAGTATTATGTAGATGAGGTAGACATGACTGTTCCTTTTTCATTAATCCGCTCAGGGATTTTACGTGTATTCCGCCAGGTGCTGCAGAGCCCAGAGCAAGCAAATATTCTCGCGAAACATTACCTCCATTACTGTGAAGCATTGACCTATGACGACGATATTCGTTTTGAGCAATTTACAGATGCACCTGTGTTTATCAATTCGCCCTCGCTCTCTGTCCCAGAAACGAATGAGAAATTCCTGAAAATGCAAAAACGCCGGTGGCCTGTGGAGGAAGAGGCCTCCTTGTGTTCTCTACTGCACCTCTCCTTGGCCATTCGCATGACATACATTGTGTGGGGATTCAATGCGTTGCCCTCTTCCAAGTTAGTCGTCTCTGTACTCCGCTCCATCACCAACGGGAAGGAGGAAGGAAGCGTGGATTCGTCTTCTGGACGTGGTACCTTCACAAAGGGAGTTTGGGAGATAAAGGATGAGAGATTTTCAAGGAAGATTAGAGGAGAATTCGTGGATTCGTTAAACCGAATTAGAACAGGAGTCACGCAGCATAATTCTCTTCGCCAGTTATGCTCAGACACTGCAGCGACGACAACGAGACGCGCAACGGAGGTGAACATAAATCCTCTCAATACACTTGAGGCAATGAAGAACAATGTATGTATGCAAGGTGAATTGGATTTGAGTATGCATGTCCGCCGCCTCTATGCGCAGTGGGATATTGACCAGCAGCGACAGAGACAACGCACACTCGTGAGTGCAGCCCATAGTAGGAGAAAATCCAAAACACCGAGAAGAATGACGGCACCCGATTTAATACCCAACACAGATCAAGAGACGACAATAGATCGTTTCTATATTCCAGAGATCACGTCACTCGCAAAGTTCTTGGGGGTTGCTACAGCAGCAAGCAAAAGCAGTAAGAATGATAAGAAAAAGAAGGTGAAGTCAAATAAGAACTTTCAAGATACATCAACATTTTCTTTTGCTCCATGTGCGACGTATGAGGCTGTATACATGTCTCATCAAACACAAATTATGAAGTTACTTGTAGAGGCAGGGAACACACCCGATCTGATTTCCACAAGTGTACTGACAGATGCGGTCATGGAGGAAGACAACAACAACATTAATAATAATAATAATAATAATAACGATGTGCATGATCCGATGGCGTCGAAGCCGTTCATCAGTCGTGTGCAGTCACGTTTAGAGAGTACTTCTATAGGCAGTGCATTGATGGACGGTGAAAATGCGGGTGCAGGTTTCTTCTTGGGACTGCCGGACGTACTTTCGAATGCGAGCGACGCCGTTCAGAAAGGGAAGGAGGAAATGCTGCAGAAGCAAATGCCGCTGCGGAAACTGTATGCGGGATGTGCGACGCTGAGCTTGATGTAAAAAAAAAAAAGTATGTAAATAAATCTCTTCCTATGTGCGTGTGTGTGTGTTTCATATTTTATTATTTTTACAAAAAGAAAAAAGGAATGAAGAAAAGCAAAGAAAAAGACGTAAAGTTTACAATGACAACGAGAGGAAGAAAGAGAAATGGAAAGAGAAAGACGAGGGGATTTGTGCGTATATATATATATATATATATATATATATATATATGTATATATATATGTGAAGAAGAGGAAAGGTGTTAGAAAAAACATATTTATTGCTTTATTTCATTCTCTTCTTCTATTTCCTACGTTCTCGTGATTATGTACAAAAAGAAGAAAAAAAAAGATTGACTGTGGTCGAATGTGTGTAAAACTTGCAGAGGCCGTCATATACCCATTAAAAAAAAAAAAACTACATCTGTGTGTACATATATATATATATATAATTACTGCTATTATTATTATTATTATTATTATTATTATTACATGTTCCTTTTTTTTTCTCTCTGGTTATTTGTGTATTTTGATGTAGAGAGCCCCTTCCATTAATCCTGCTTACAGGAATCTTCTGTCGCAATGTGCAGTTTTTTTCCCCCTTTATCCTTTTGCGTGCACGTCTGGCTTTGCCGTTGTGGATTTATTTTCCTGTTTTTTTTCCTTCTTCCACTGTATTGAGATGTGCATACAAGTATTTGACTGTTCACATTCAATGACTCTTCTCATCCATATATTTGTACATATGTATGGGTTTATATTAGTTGCCCTCTGCTAGTCCTGTTATTGTTTGTTCATGGATTTTAATGCTTTTCACTTTCTCTTTCCTTTTTTACTTTCTTACTTTCATTTTGGCTTTTACTGTTTACATGAATAGAAGGAAAAATAGTAATAGATAGATTGATTGATGGATAGGTAGATATAAGTTTTTATTTATTTTGCTCATTAAGTACTACTATACGCTATACTCTGCGGGAGGTGAGTTGTGTTTTTTTTTTTTGGTAAGGGGGAAAAGAAATGAAAAAGGAACAAACAGTCAGTCAAACAAGGAAGCAAACAAAGAGGGAGGGAGGGAAACCGGGAAAGAAAACCCCAGTAAAAAAAGAAAATGAAAATGAAGAAGAAAAGCAAGAAGAAAAAAAAACGGAAAAGAAATCAATGCACACTATTGATCGCGATGCACAGATAAATCCCCGCATGATCATGGAGATTGAACTGGACGAGGCGCCGGAGAGTTTCATGACGTCCCTGCGCCACCTCCTCCCCCGTCGTCGGAAGCTCGGATTCTTACTGCGGCTCTTTGTAAAGTTTGCAATCCACGATGCGAAGGCACATAAAGTGTCATACGCGATAAAATTCTTCGCCGTGTTTCTCGTCGTGTTTCTTTGCGTTGCGCTCTTGTCGACATTATTTTATCTCCCAATCGTGTTTCTTCGGCTTGCCGATGCAAACAGTGGACAGAATGATCTTTACATAAAACCCGGAGGGCGATTGGGAGCAGGGAAATCTTTAAATTATTCCATTGTGGAAGAAATGTTTCCATCAACAGATGAATCGCATGGTTATCATTCTCCTCGCATCTACTGGGGTGCAAATATTGTGAATTTAAGATTCTGCCCAGGAGTAGACAGTGTTAAACGCATGTGGTACACGAAAAATAATCAATTATGCCCCAAAGGTTGTGTGCTTGCTCATTGTGAAAGCAATAAGCTCTTTACACACGTCATTGCGATAAATGAGGAGCGAGAGAGAAGAATGAAGTTTGGAAACTCATGGGGCGGCCCTTCCAAGATAAAGCCAGGGGAAGTTATATTGTCTAGAGAGACTGCAGTGGCTGCTAATGTTTCTCAAGGGGATAGTATTGTTTTGTATGGAGATGTATCTTCAGTTCTCAAAGCCGCACTGCAGCCATTCTCGTCACTGGCTGGGAGAAGATATATCCTCATGCAATTCAATGTGACTAAGATTGTTCCGACTGCTCGTTCAAAGTTTGAACACAAAACTTTCGCGGCTATTAATTATGATTCCATGATTTCTGCTGTGGCTGACGGAGTGATTCCCACAGCAAATCAAGCCGAAGTGATGAAGTTTGGAAAAGTGAATCCAAAAATATGTGCAACTTCTATACACTTCAATATGAATCCAAAAACACGTATGAATACATACATGTCCACGGATTTTGCAGTCATACGACGACGTGTGACTTTATGGGCGTCGAGTATCATAGACCCACTCGGTTTCAATCAAGTTACTCTGTTCACTGATGTTTTAACTTTTTTACATTCCGTGAGGTTTTTCTCTCTTTTTGTGGGAATCATTATATCCATCATTCTACTCTCTTTAGCCTTTCTAAGTTTCATGCTAATATATTCTCTCTTGAATTTAACTACAGAAAGTCACGTGTATGACTTTGGTATAAGACGAATGATTGGATTTTCCAGAACATATTTATTATGCATGTTGGTCATTGAAGTATACAGCTTCACGATACCGAGTTGGATATGTGGATTAATTATGGGGCAGGTCACATATATAGGAATGCGTGCTATAGTGTCTAGTATTCTGGGTGTACATATGCCTTTGCTTGTCCCTTGGAGTTCCATAGGCTGGGCCACGCTGATTGGTTTCCTTCTCCCATTTCTTGGAGCTGTACTACCGATGTATTCTGTACTACACCATGATTTATCAACGGCATTGAATTCCTCCCGAGGGGGAAATGCGGGAACAAAGTATAAAATCATAAGAAAAGATGATGGAAGATCGTTTAAATTTTTGTTGTTTTTCATTGGAGTTGTTTTTGCTGTATGCGGCTTTTTATTATATTTTTTATTCCCTCTTGGACTCTTCCGCATGCAGTTGAGTTTGGTGTTTTCTGTATTCCTTGGAAGCTTGATCTCGATGATGCTTGGATTCATTTTACTGATCATTAACTTTGAGGGGGTGATTCAGAAGATATTGTCATATGTGTTTCTGTTTTTCTTTGAAAATCAGGCAATTTTTCAGGCCGTTCAGAAATGTTTGCTCTCTCACCAAGGCAGAAATAAAAAAACAACGTTAATGTATTCGTTTTCCCTCGGATTTATATTATTTGTCACCATCGCATTTGGTATTCAATTGCGGTCGTTTCAGTACAGTTTTAAGAGATCGATGGGAGCTGAAGTTGTTGTGGATTTTGAACCCACAAATATTTTTAAGCTCTCAGGAATTTTTGCTTTTGCAAAAGCATATCTTCCAGAGGTCGCAGGTTATGCGTACTTGTCTCAGCCCATCATTTCCAAGTGGCCTGTACGGAATGTAAGCCTGTATACACTGGGAAGATATGAAGGGGCCTACATTCATGACTTTCAAGCAATTTCTCCTTCATACTTTGAAGTATTAAATAAAAAAGCTTTATCCGTGAATTTATACAATAAAAAGAGTAAGGAATTTGCCATTTCTGGGGCGTTATATAATGCCGAGAGAAACAATATTATTATGTCGACCTCCATGCACAATGCGCTTTATCCAGAATCTCTTGAGGATCCAATTTTATTGACAAGTGCGGTGATAAAAAATGGTCTGAATAAAAGTGTGGAATATGTGAGAATTGCTGTGAAACCATCGGCGGTGTTGAATTCGGCCCCTCAACTGGACTTTTCGGCATTGAATGGTGGTGTTACTCCTGTTTTAACTTCTCTTCCTTCGCTGGCTCGCTTGTCTGGTGTACATTATATCGGAATGCGCCACGTCTTAATACAGACTGTGAGTCTGCATGTTCCCGAGGCGAATGATGTGGAGTATATTTCTATAACTTTTGGTAGATATATTCAGCAAGCCGGCATATTAAGATCAAATATTCGTGATAACAATATGATTTCTTACCTTGGTATAGCAAATAAAATTATTGGTTTATTTTCCACGTTTACGGAAATTATTACATTGATTATTTGTTTCTTTTCCTTACTTGGCACAATGATTGCAAATGTAACGGGGTCTACAAAAGAAATTGGAATTTATCGATGTATTGGTATGACGAAGTATCAGATTTATCGAATATTTATGTGGGAAGCTTTTATTATTATCATTGCCTCTGGTAGCATGGGTATGGTTGTGGGCGTCGCCGTTGGCTACGCGATGCAGCTGCACAATTATCTATTTACACAGTTAAATATTCCCTTTTCGTTCCCCTACCTGCAGGTTGTCATTATGCTCGGAATGGCTTTTATAACCGCCTTCCTGTCAAGTTATGCTCCAGTGACGGTTATTATGCGTCTGCCATCTATTACGCATATTTTGCGTCGAACAATGTAATCTGTGCTTGTTTGTATATATATTCAGTATTATTATCTTTTTTTTGGTCGCTGTTGCATGTGCGTCGTCAAGTTGTGAGTATTATGATTTGACTTTGTTAGAACTTAACTGTAGTTCTTCAATTCCTTCATTTCTCTTTTTGATAAAAAAGAAATTTTTTTTTTTTGATATCCTCTTCGTTAGTAACGAAAGGATAAAAATGTTTCCTACGAAGCAAAGTAATGTGTGTGAACTGTGTGGAGGAAAGAAAGAAAAAAAAATACGAGAATGCAGAGAAAGTAACAATATAATATATATGATGTGGTCAACTGAATAATCTCAAGTTAGGTGTGTGTGTGTGTGTGCTGCGACTATTCCTTTTGATTTGTGATTTATTCTCAAAATTGTTTTTCATCCTTTTTTTTTTCTTTCCTCTTTATATATTCTTTTCTGCATCCATGGCGTGGTAGCTACATACATACATACATACATTAGAGAAATGCGGGGTGTTGTGTACTACGGGGAGCAGTTTGTTGAGGTCCCCGATGCCTCCGTGACGTTGAAAGACATCGCCGCCTCCTTCGGCCTGACAGATGACCATGTAAATAATAATAATAATAATAATAATAATAATGGTGTTAGTCTTAATGGTGTGTGCATCAAACACCGTGCGACGGGACGTGTGGTGGCGACGCTGCCCTTCGAGTCTCTCCCCGCCCCATCATCTACATACATACATAAAGGAGATGTAGAAGAAGGAGGAGGAGACATAGAGAAGGAAGAAGTAGAAGTAGAAGTGTATGACCTCTGCGTCCCCGCAGATACCAACGACGAGAAGAATAATAATAGTGAGACGGACGACATGACTGATGTACTTCGGCAGTTGGTGCAGTTGGGGGCGACGTCACTTCTCTCGGCGGAGTCGCAGGGCTCACTCGATGTGTACGACCCGCGACTGTCGCCGGGGCTCCTCGGCCGCATTATTTATCCGTGCTCCGTCTACTCACCATACAGGCACAGTGGAGACCCGCTTGGAAGACACAGTAATAATAATAATAATAATAATAATAATATATCATTATCATCATCTGGGCCCTATGTTGGGGCGCCAGAGAAGTACACGGTGCACGAGGCGACGGTGGCGGCGCTGCGGCTGCGCCCCGACCTTGTCCCGCAGAGCGAAGAGGAGGCGCGCGATATTCTGCACGGACTCGTCGCGGCCGCAACGCAGGTTAAGGCAATAATGACGCTGGCCAGCGAGGAGGAGAAATTGCACGCACCGGTGGACGTGAAACCAAACGTGGCGGATATACAAATGGATTGAGTGGAGGAATTTATTGGTGTTGTTGCTGTGTGACTAATTTTTCCTTGTTGTTTCTGCCCCTTTCTCTCTTTCTCAGTGGAGATATGTGCACGTAGATACATACACATATTACTGTGGTCCTCTTTTTTTTTTTTGGTTTTTGATTTTGTTTTCACGAGTGTCCTTCTTCCTCTTCTTCGCCCTCTTTTTATAGGAATAGCGTGAGAGCATACAAAAGCAAAGAGAGAAAAAGAGAAAGAGAAATTAACTTTGCCCTGCTCACTGTGCCCCCAATATTTTGCGTGTTTCTTTTTCTTTGTTTCTTTTTTTTTTTTGTTTTCTTTATGTCTTGCGGTCGAGAGTGAGTTGGCCTCTCTGTGTTTATATCTGTCGGTCTACATACATTGGGGGATGCATCGCTCCAGACGAATGAATGCATATGAACTGGGCCGTAGAAAAGTATCGCATTCCTCATGCAAGTCGCTGCTGCTTGTCATTAACTTTCTTTTCTTCAACACACTTCTCTGGCTGCATCCACCGAGTGAAAGAGAAGCCCCATCTTCGCCTCCAGACACCGGAGTGAAGAATTCACATCTTCGTGTAGGTGTGGATGAGTTAAAACAAAGAATCATGCCACTAACGGATGCGGATAACAATAATAATAAAGCATCAACCCTTTTTGGGAGTGTGAACTCTTCATCGTTACTTCATGTGCAGTTCACGGGTCGGAAGAAACTTTGGACACTTAAGGACATGATGGCCGTGCTTGACGCAAGTAAAGAAAATAATAATAATGATGTGCCCAGAACCGTAAATGTATGCCCTCCTTTAACAGACAATTTGATGATTCCTACAAATGAGACTTTTGAAATTGGAATGTTTCGTGAATTTATAGGAGGCATGTTTCATCCTATTTATTGTAAGCAATGGAAACATTATGGTTTGAATGAAAATACAGAGAAGAAAGGAGATAATAGCAAGCACACAGAGACTTCTGCTTCTCCTCTTTGCTGCGATGCAGGCAGTGAAAACAATTGGGGGAGGGCGATGCACCGTCCGCCCAGGTATGCCTACATGATGATGGTGTCGAATCACCTCTACTTGGACGGGGCGATGGTGCTGGCAGACTCCATCCGTGAGCACTCTGCACTGAGCCGCAATTGCAGGGCGGAAATTGTGCTCATGATTAATGAGAATATCAAGGAGGAGATGTATCCATTACTTCAGGTCATGTTTGATCGAGTGCAGATATTTCATGGATTACAGAAATTTGCACCAAAAAGTTTTTTCAAAGCGACGTTTGATAAAATGTATCTTTACTTGCAGGAAGACTATACAGATGGGATTCTTTTTCTGGACGCGGACTCTCTCATTGTAGGTAATCCAGATTCTCTCTTGGAGATGTATACAAGGATTGGGGACGTAATGAACTCTACTGATTGGAAGAATACACCTCGCTCTTCTGAGTTTTCTCATTTGTTATCGAGAATTAAATTGGAGAAAATAATACATTCCAAGACAATCCCTTTGCTGTTTGCTGTTGGAAATGAATATTATTTTCAAACAGGCTTACTACTTCTCAGACCTTCTCTACATGTTTTTCTAAGACTTTATTTGGAATTTCGCTTTGGAAGTTTTGACCGTAATAAAATTCAGGCACGTGATGGGACGCTTTTCCGCACATGTTTTAATGACATTGGTGAATTATATCGTCGTCCGAGTTTTATTTATCATTGTACCGGCACACCTAAACCGTGGTTTAATGAGGAACATGCAGACTACAGTCTCCAGCCCGTTACAGTGCGGCTGAAAGCACCACTTGAACGTACATGGAAGGATTATAAATATTATTATGAATGGTGGACTCGGTATGAAAAACTTCATGTGGAGAATTTTCAACCTATTGAAATGGAGACACGGAAGGAAGTTGGTGCGTTTCAGGATAAAACGTTTTATGACTTTATGGAGAAGTATAGAAATGGTGTAAGGAGAGAGAGAAATCCAAAGGAAATATATGTAACAAAATATGGGGGTATGGCGTTACTACGAAGCCCAACAAAAAGGTTCCCACTTCCTTTTGGTATAAAGTCTTTAGAAGAAACTTTGAATGTATCTCCAAATGCATATATGTGGCTGCTACGATTTAATAGACAGATGGAGTATCTTCACCCTACGAGAAAACACATGGCAGAGTTAAGGAAAGGTTCGTTGTATTTGGCACATCCTGATGAGCTGCGTTCTTTTTTAGTTTCACTCAATACATCTGAGAGACAACTAAAAAAAGAAAAAGAAAATGTTGTGTATGCATTTGCTGCAATGCATGCGGAAGAAGATAATAATACAAAAGATGGGTATTGGATAAATTGTGATGTAGAATGTTCAAAGTTTCATTTAACGTGTAATGCATCGTTGCTACTTGATACACGAATTGCAGACTGTCAGTACAGTACGCCTGCTTTTACTATGACCAATGCGCTTATTCATTGTAAACGTTGTTTGCCGTATTACAAGGCAGGTGCTCCCTTTGTGGTATTTCAGAAACAGAAGGCAAACGATTTGTTTGTAAAGGAGGCGGAGGTGTGTTTTTTTAATGCATGGACGCGTTTTTCTCTACCACTTTGTAATGCTTCCAAGCCACGTCTTTACGAGTATGATTTGCAGCCAGGAGAGGCTTTAGCCCCTGTATGCCCATGCTATTAATAGTGTGAGTTTTTGCTATTTCCTAAACAGTTTATTATTCTGATATACACATGAAGAATGAAAAGGAGAATCATTCTTCAAACGAGTAATGAGGCTGTAGAATATTATCATTCATACATGTATATATATATATATATATATATATATATGTATATGTGTGTGTGTGTGTGTGTTTCTTCTTTTTTTTGATATTGTTTACATTCCGTATTTTTTTCCCCCTCCCATTTGTTTCTGTACATACATACGTAATAGAGTCTCTGTAGAAATGTTGACAGGGTTCGGCACGTGGGAGTCTGCTGAGGCGCAGGGTCAAGAGAAGAAAAAACGTGGTGGTGGCTTCCAAACATTTGGCTTGGGAAAACCGCTACTCGATGGCATTTTGCGTCTTGGCTACAATGTACCGACACCCATCCAGCGCAAAGCAATTCCTCCTATGATTCAGGGAAACGACGTTGTCGCCATGGCCCGCACGGGGTCCGGCAAGACGGCGGCGTTTCTCATTCCCATGCTGAACTTATTGAAGTCGCACAGTAAAGTTGTAGGGATCCGTGGCCTCGTGCTCTCACCGACACGCGAGTTAAGTTTGCAGACTCTTCGCTTTGGTATTCAGTTAAACAAATTTATGGATCTCCGCTTTGCAGCGCTAGTTGGTGGTAACTCATTGGAGGAGCAGTTTGAGTTACTTGGATCAAATCCAGACATTGTGGTCGCCACGCCCGGGCGTCTCCTTCACATAATAGAGGAGGCCCACCTCAAGTTGACAATGGTGAAGTGCCTTGTGTTAGATGAGGCGGATCGTTTATTTGAGCTTGGACTGCAGCCACAAATTGTTGCCATCATGCAGCGAATACCGGATGCGTGCCAGAGGGCTCTTTTCTCAGCGACCATGCCGAGTGTTTTGGCGGAGTTCACGAGTGCTGGCCTCCACAACCCTGTGGTTATTCGCCTGGATGTGGAAATGAAATTAAGTGACAAACTAAAGCAAAGTGCGTTTCTTGTCCGCAACGACGAGAAGGTGGCTGCGCTTATTCTACTGCTTAAAAAAGTAATTGGAGTGGCGTCCGGTAATACAAAGGACGATGGTGCCAAGCAAGCTCTTGTGTTTGTTGAGTCCAAGTTCCACGTCGACTACCTGCAGATGGTCATGGAGGCCTACCACATATCGTGCAGTGCGGTCCACGGTCAGATGGACCAGGAGGCGAGGCGCAACGCCGTGCACGCGTTCTCCAGGCGGGAGACTGTCGTCATGATCGTCACCGACGTCGCCGCCCGCGGCCTCGACCTCCCGCTGCTCGACAACGTCGTCAACTTTTCCTTCACGCCCACCCCGAAGTTGTTCGTCCACCGCGTGGGCCGCGTTGCCCGCGCTGGCCGCACCGGCGCCGCCTACTCGCTGCTCACGTTCGAGGACTTCCCGTACTACGTCGACCTCATGTCGTTTCTCGACCGCCCGCTGCAGTGCCGCCGGGCGGAGGGCGACCTGCTCTTCACCGCCGACGACGGCTGCTTCGGCCGCATGCCGGAGGAGGACATACAGCTCGAGCTCGACTTTCTGCGCCGCCTCACGCTGATGGACGTGGAGGTGCAGAACATGGCGAAGGTCGTGGACAATGCACACAAGAAGTTTGCACGCACAAAGAAGAAGGCGACGCACGACGGGATTCAGGAGGCGAGGCAGGCGAAGTATCAGTTTGACAACACACCGCTGCACCCGATTTTTGTTGAGCGGCTCGAGGCAAAGCGCATCGCTGCGGACGAGGCCCGCTTCGATCTCAAGCGATTCAAGGCGAAGGAGTCAGTGCTGGAGATGGTTCATGGTGAGAAGATGTTTCAGATCAAGAAACCCGTCACCATGCAGACCCTCTGGAAGGAACACCGAGAACACCAAGAAAAGGAGGCAGAAGTAGCAGAAAATAATAATAATAATAATAATAATAATAATAATAATAATAATAATGAAACGCTGAGTGACAGCCACAGTAAAACGACTGTGAAGCAAGAAGCAAATCCTGTGGAAAGGAAGATGTCACTGGCGGAGAAACTTCTTCAAAAGGCACAAGAACGAAAAAAACGGGCTCGATCTGAAATGCAAGAGGACGATAACAATAATGACTACGGCGTTACTGTGTGTCCTGCGCGGAGTGTATCCCGGAAGGAGTCCGATTACGGTAGCGGCGGTGATGGTGATGGTGGGAAATATCGCGATTTGGATTACTTCATGACTACCACGAGACGCAACACAATAGAGGACACACACTACTCCGTGAAGGACGCCACTTTCGACATTGGTGCGGAGAGTGCACAGGAAGCACAGCAGCAACGCCAAGTGTTCGCCTGGAACAAGAAAAAGAATCGTTTTGTTCGCATGAATGTGAATGACGCCAAGGCGATGCTGCGTGGTATGAAGAACGAGTCCGGCAAGGCGGTGAACTTCAAGTCGAAGCTCGAGGCCTACTCGCGGTGGATGAAGAAGAGCAACATGCGCATTCAGGATGTGGGTGAGGAGGAAGATCTCGGCCCTCTCAACCGCGCAAGGGCCGCGCAGGAGCACGGAAGCGGAAACAACAATCATGACGACGACGGCGACGGGGATGACGGCGACACTGTCGACATTAGCGATCCAAATCAAGGTAAGAAGTTGCGCGTGGGGCGAAAGCAACGCCGTCTGCCAAAGGATGGTCACGTGCGTACATTTGAGGAGATGTTGCTCATAAAACGTAGGGCGGAAAAAGAAAAGGCCCGTTTGGCACGCAAGAAACCGAAGCGAAAGAGTAAATAAAACACGTGTGCATACGTATATATAAAATAATAATGATAAACATAAGAATAGTAATGAGAGAGAGAGAGAGAGAGCGTGTGTGTAGTGGTTGGTGGTAAGGAGAGGGAGAGAATGCACGTTGTGTATTATTAAAAGAACATAACAGCACAATGTAGGCGCAATATGAAGCAGAAATATAAGTCTCCAACGAATCGATTAATCTGAAAAAGTGAAACCAAGCAAAAAAAAAAATACAACCATATATACATACATCGAAGATGAACAGGAAAAAATTTGACAAGAGAAGAAATGCCAGTGTATCCAGTAATGCATTTATTGCTGACGAATGGGTGTTTTGCTCCGCAGCATGGAGAATGAAAGAAACTCTGGATGACATAGCAGAGATGTATATAAACCAAAAACGTGTCCTTTTTTTAATTGTTCTTCTTGAAATATGGTTCTTTTATTATTTCCTTCTCTCTCTTTTTTTTTCCTTTTTTTCCTCTTCTTTTTCTTTCCGTTTGATTTCTTTAGCAGGTGGTGTGCTTGATTTCATTACTCTGTGCGCAGATGACGCATGGTGGCACGTACCCCCGTGTGGAGGGAAAGAGAGAGCAACCGGTAGTTTCTGGTACTGTGCATCTTCCACCACTCGAGGGACCGAAAAGAGTTTTATCTCAGGGAGGTGGGAAAGAAAGATCATCAGGATCTCCAAGAAAGCAACGCCCATCGAAGAGTAGTAGTAGTAATCCGCCAAAAAAGAAAAGAAACACCGAAAAAAATCTGAAGCAACATGACGCTCCAGTAGAGAGTGTCATGTCCATGAACAAGAAGGCCATGGCATTAATGAAGGATGGAAAGATGAAGGCAAGTCAAGAGATGCTAGAAAAAGCCCTGACAACTGCAGAGGCTGGAGTGCGTCGGCTTCCCAGCCGCGCTGCAGACACCGATGTAAGAAATGAAGAGCAGCGTGAGGCATGGTTACTCGCCTTTGCGGCGACGTTAAGTAACCTGGGATGTCTGCGGCGGCGGAACAATGAATTGCACGACGCAATTCGCTACCTGCGAGACGCACGCAATGTAGAGACGGAGGTGTTTGGGCGGCCCTCCTGCTCGACGATGGTGAACCTCTCCGCCGTGCTTCTCGGCCTTGGGTCGAAGGAGGAGGCGCTTGCAATTGCGCGGGACTGCACTGTAGCATCGGAGGGGAGTGATCCCATGCTGCACATTATTGCGCAGCATAATTACGGCATAATATTAAGTCAACATCCCGCGGAGGAAATGCGGCAGCTTGCGACGTCTGTTCTAATGAAGGCACTGCGAGAGGCGCAGACGCACTTGGGAGAAGAACATCCAACGACTGTGCGTATCCGTGAGCACTGCGGCCTGACACTTGGAAAAACAAAGAAAGGAGGGGAAAAGAAGACGACCGAAATTGGATGTGTGGCTTCAGAGACTAGAGCTGGTCGTAGAAGCATTGTGGGAACTAGTAATCCATCACTCCCCTCAGGCAACAGCCTACCACCAATTTCACAAGTGTCTGACCATATTAAAGAAGCTCAAGAAGCTCTGAAGAGGTTGAATTATGGTGACATGCCACTCGTGGCGGGAAATAATTACTATTATTCTGCTGCTGCGAGTGCTGCTTCGGCAGATAAACAACAACAAGAAGAACAAGAACAGTATGGAGGTGATAGTGGGGAAGCTCTTAAAGGGAGAGAAGCTACCGCGCCAATCTCTGTCGTATCTATTGGACGTGAAGGAGATGAGGCAGTAACAAGAAAGCCTGTAGGCAGGCACTCTCCTGATGAACCGGTATCCACCATTATTGAAAACGATGTTGAAAGAGTCCTACGGGAGAAGGAATCATCGGGTTTCATCTCGAGAGACATAATTCACTTGACAGTCTTAAAGGAAAGTCCAGTAGAGGGTGATGAAGATACGACAGAGAGAAGTATTGTCATGAAGTCTGCATCCAAACGAATAGAGAGGGATAATGGTGCATCTGCAGTTATTCAATGCTTAATGGAACTGGACAAGGAAATCAAAGACGATATGAAAGGGAAAATTATCCAAATGAGTCGTTCTAGTCTTTATGAAGAGGAAGGCAACATGAATGATGAAGAAGATCCACAAGTAAAAGAAAATGAAGGTACGTTTGACCCAAATAAATTTGATGTAACCCAACGTCCTGTAAGCGTCAAAATCCCCGGAGGTTTTGTTGTCATTGGTTCAGAAGATCCAAGAACGGAGCCATCGTTTTATCGCTTCGCCCCGCCTGATATGGGGTTAACACCAAATACATCTACGAGGGAATCTAACCTCATGGCAGCGTCGGCTGATAAACAGCAAAAGTTTGAAAAGAATAATACTAATGTGATGATGGAATTTAAAGGCCGTGAAGGAGACAAGGATGAAGAAGAAGAAGATGAGGAGGATGTATGGAACTACGACGCATATGAGTATCAGTTCAAAGAAGGATCGGCAACGGAGAAGCGAAAACTCACTACTACGGATGATGAAAAGGCCATTGGAAAAAAGAGGAAGGCGTTTCTAAGGAGGCTTGGTGTGGACCCCGCCACACGACGTAAAGAGCGCATTCTGCAAGAATATCAAGAAGAAGAAATTCTTCGGGCCCGCCTTCAGAAAGAGGCGGAAGAGAAGGCGAGGAAGGAATATTTCGAACGCACACTCGAGGCAATTATAACCCGCACTCGAGATCGGGCTGCGAGAAAGATTCAGTACGAATGGTGTATGTGGTGGAATTCTGTGGGAAAGCGACGCCGTGAATTAATTATCAAACGTGCAGAAGAAAAGGCAAGACGAGAAAGATCCAGACAGGCCCTTCTTGATCATGAACAACGCGTGAAGGAAGAACTGCGGCGAAAGCGAATGTCAAGAAAACGGACTGAAACTGAAATTATTCCATCTGTGTTGAAGTGTGGGAAGAAATGGTTAGAAAAGAGCGCCTGTGTTCGATACATGGCGCGGAAAGGGATTCCTCTGGGCGATCGAAATGAAACGTTTTTTGTTTTGCAAGTGTCAAAAATTCAGGCATTATGGAGGGGATATTCTGCTCGAAGAGAGATGAAGAATACTTTTTCCGGTCGGAAAGAGGTATCGGCATATACACAAGAATTAGAACGTGAAGAATATGCTGCAATGGTTATTCAAATGTTTATCCGTCGCTGCTTTGCACGCAAACAAAGAGCGTTGAATGCGATGGAAAGATATGAGCCTCCCGCCATAAAAATACAGAGGTGGATTCGTGTGGTTATGTCTTACCGACGATCGCTTGGAAAAGATCGGGTATCCATGTGGAGGAAAGAATATTCTGCTAGATTAATTCAACGTACATGGAGAGCGTACCTTCAACGACTTGCATTTTTCATGGCACGTCTTCGTTATAGGTTAGATGAAGACAAAAGGAAGGAACGTGATGCATGTTGTTTCTTACAACGCGTTTGTCGTGGATTTATATGTCGGTTGTCTTTGGCAAGATATTGGCTTCAGAGCGCACGAGTCCACACGGCTGTATATTCTCTTGAGTGGGCAGGTCGTGATATGGGTGAAAAACGAGAAACCATGGCCACTGTACCCAAATCTATACCCGCTTCTGTGTATGTACCTACACCGATTAAGGAGGTGGAGGCAATAGCGGAATTAGAGAGAGAAAAATATCACATTGGTCTCTTTGTCGATGTTGTTGCAGAACGTACTCGCGCCGAATGGAAGGAGGCACTTCTCCTGCGCCCCTTTGAAGTCCTTCGACGCCGCGCTAATGAAGATCATCTCTGCCAAATTGAGCTCAATGCATCCCGCCGAGAGAGGGCGGCTGTGAAGATACAGAGAGAGTTTCGTCAGTGGCGGCGCATTCGCCACGATCCATTCCGCGACAACACGCTGCTGCTCATCTCCCGCGGTGATTACCAGGTCACGGACTACGGGCGGAAGATTGATCGCATACGCCACGAGCGAGAACTCGCCGCGGGAACGGCGATTTACGGTGATCAGACCGCACCGATGCGTGTGGCGCGAGCTGAGGCGCGGGAAGAACTGCAGGAGGTGGTTCCTTTAGTTCGAACGCATGTTCGACATGATCAGATTCGAAGTCGACTAGAGCGACTCCGCGTGGAAGAGGAACTACAACGTGATGAGGCGTTATTAGAAAAACAATTATATAAGGATGCTCTTGAGGAACGGCGAGAATCACGTTGGCGTCAGGCAATTGAGGCGGGGGTTATTGCATCCAGAGAAAACCGTATAAAAACAAAACTTATAGAATAAATAAATGTATATGCTTATTTATTTATGGTTTGGGTTTTTCTTCTTGACCATCTCTCTCTATATATGCCCGTGTGTGTGTGTGTGTGTAGGGGCGAGAGGGATTCTGTCTGTTGCTTTGTGTTACCGCCTGATGTCATGAATTTTTTTGTTGAGAGAGATATATTGCTGTGGTGTATTTTCTCTCTTTCTTTCTCTCTTTATCTATCTATCAACATATATATGTATGTGTATATGCATGCATCCTTTTTTCTTCCTCTTCAGATGGAACTGCGCGCGACTGAGCAGATGAGGAAGAGATAGGTTTTGTTGATGAAAGAGGTAGAGAGCTGTTACTAAAATGTACTTGAGAAATATAACACCTTGTGATGTAATCAAAGATATCTCTTTCTCCGGTGGGATTGTCAATTTTGTTTTACTCTCTTTTTTGTTTTTTGTTTTCCACCATTTGTTTGGAGAATGAAAAGATTTGCATTTTGATGTATTGTATAGACAAGATATATAATCCTTCTTTCTCCCCCGGTACATAGGCCAAGATGCCTGTATGGTTCCATCTCTCCACTCTCGTGTCCCCTTCTGAACACACACACATACCAGACCGGGAATTGTTTTTTATTTGTACTCATGTCTTTTATTGTGTGTGTTTCTCCTTTGTTTTTCCCTTTACGCACATACATACATATATAGATTAATAAAAGGAAAGAGAGAGAGGAGGATAAGAAGATGATTCGTGATGCAGAATTCTGGATGGAGGCTCGACGGAAGTATAGTGGAGGAAACACTATATTCACCACCATGCTACCACTTCTTCACGCACGGTTTACGGCCATTGATTCTGGTGTGGAAGTTAACGAAGACGAGATTGATCGTGGAATCGCCACGGATTTATCTTCTCTCAATAAATGCAGTAGGAAAGAGCCCTTTGAGGAGAATAAAGCTATGCAACTTCCCAATTCAAAGGCTGCGGGTCAACCCGTATCTCCAAGTGTGGTGCGTGTCCTGCAACAAATCATGATGTTTACAATCCCTCTGTATGCATTGCAGTACAAAATTCCTGCCATGTCGATGGGTTGGCGAACAAGCTGCGTTGTGGATAGAACGACGAAACAACTTCTAACATTCGGTGCTGGTCGGGGAGTAAAAGTCCCGAAGCACATCCGCTGTCGAGGCTGTGTTGCAGCAGATGATTTCTTTGCTGTTTTAACAGATCAGGATGAAGTATGGGCTTCGGGTGGATTAAACATATTAACACTTGAAGATGGAAACTGGATTTCAAGGCCTTTGGGAAAGGAGGATGTGATGTCCAACGTTGCGACAAGAGCTCTTTTGCTAGTCGGGCACGGGTCACGTCTTGCGTGTTTGACGCGTGCGTTTTGTGTACGTCCACTTTCCATTGTATCGAACCCAGTAAGATCTATCATACCATCCCGTCATGTGCGGTTTTTGGATTTAGGATATGCTGAGGATTATTATATGGTTGGAACGGATGCAGTGCTATATAAAACACTTGCATCTAAAAGAATTCTTGGAACGCCCCGTAGAGTTATGGCGTTTAGTCGCACTGCTGTTTCACGTGTTGCGAGTGGAACTGGTTTTTGTCTTATTATTGATCAAAATGGTCATTTGTATACAGTAGGACGTAATAAGAAGGGTCAATTAGGTAATGGTCAACAGCAGAATGCACGACGTAAGCCATTCTTGCATAAAGATCTCCGTCATCATTTTTTTGTTTTAGTTTCTGCGGGGGATACGCATTCGTTGGCCCTCACAAGTAGTGGAATCGTTTACGGTGCAGGTAACAATGAAAACGGTCAGCTCGGATTGGGAAAGGCAATAAATGAGATGTTACGCTTTACACCCATCCCACTACCGAGCAAATGTGTGGGAATTGCAGCAGGACCCGCAGGTAGTATGTTTGCATGTGAGGATGGTCATGTATACTCATGCGGGCTGAATGATCATAGACAGCTTGGCCTTGATACACCCGATCGCGTAGTTTACACTCCCACGTGTATTCCAATAATAGAAGATGGGGTGGAGGCATACACAATGGACTTTGGTGCATATCACAAACCTCTCAACACGCTGCATGATTCAATGCTCTCACCTCCAGTGAAACAGCCGCCGCCCGTCAGCACGCAAGAGGAGGTCCCGCAGGTTGTCGATTCTACGCCGCTCGTGCCGTCTAGCGTGGCAGTAGAGGTGCCTGAAGCACCGAAATTTGAACCAACGGAATTACCACTGAAAAAAAAACAGGCATGTGGAAAATGCTGTGTGGCCATGTAGGGAGGAAGAGAGGAAGCACTGTGGTGTGGTCAGCATGTGGTTTCTGTTCTTGTTGTTATTGTCCATTCTTTTTTCTTTTTTTGGTTCGGGTGGGTTTTTTTTTCCTCTCTTTACTACCCATACTTTTTCTTGATGTTTGTTTCTGATTTGTTTTTGCTTTTTTGTTGTTTTCCATCTTTGACCATTTCTCCATCTTAAAAAGAAAAAGAAAAAGCGGGTTTATTAAAAAAAAGGGGAGGTAGTGGGCCTCTGAGAAGGCCTTCTGCTTTTTCGATACAGCAATAAATATCGTGTTTCTAACCATAATTATCTTCTCTGCCCACATATTCTCCGAACTTTGTATTTTTGTTTTTTGTTTTCACTTGTGTGTGTGTTGTATGTTTTGTTGTTGTGTGCTATGTTTGAGGTTGTGCGATGGTGTTTGACCTGACAGGATTGTCTGTCACTTCTCGCTGTCTTTTTCATAGGTGGAATTGGTTGACTGTGGGCTTTTTTTCTCTGTTCTTCACACATCTGCCATCATCTCCCTCAATATCGTTTTGCAGCCGCTGTTGGTTAAATTCCTGGAGGGGAGCTAAACCTTTTTTCTGTTTTTTTTTTCTTTTAAAATCTACTTGCCTCCTTATTTATGTTTTACATCATCTCATTATACACTCCCTCCATTTCTTTTTTTTTCTCACTGATGTGTGGTTGCGATTATTTTAAAGTATGCAGTGCAGGAAATAATCGCAAAACACACATACATATATACATACATACATTACATACATACATCTATACAACTTTATATATAGTGTGGGAGAAAGAGGTGATAGAATGTTTAGATTAACACGTATCGCGGGAGTTCCGTGGCGGCCCCGTTTCTTCTTCAAAGGGCGGCGCAACACGCCGGAGTACTACTCCGGCCGCGGCGGTGCGGAGGGGCACCCCGACATGGTGGCAGAACTCATCGACGGGGGGCGAACCGACTCGGAGTGGATGTGGATAAAGCTCCTCTGCTTTGTATGCGTGAGCTCGACGGTGGGGACGTGGCTGTGGCAGATATATTTTTATGAGCAGGCGAAGTTTTTCAAGGATGAGCCATGGTCACCGTTTAAGAACTGATCGTATGAGTAAAGTAAAGAAAAAGAAGGAAAGGAAAGGGAATATAAATGGGAGGAATTATCATAATTTATCCGGATCAAGAATGAGAACAAGGTTGGGTTGTCGTTTTGCTGCAGGCGTTTTTACTTATTCTCCTCTTCCTTTCATTAATTCTTCGTGTGAGAGTCTGTTTCTCCTGCATAACCTCTTTTCTTCTCTTCTTCTTTTTTCGTCTCTTCTCTGTATATTGTTTGCAAAATTATACGAGTTCAACCAAGACGAGGATGAAGGCCACCAACTTACAACTTTACATGACCGGTTTTGGTCCCTTTCGAAACATCACGGTGAATCCCAGCGGTGCGATTGGAGAATCGGTTTCCATGCAACTCTCGCAGGAGGATGAGGACGTGAATGTGCATTACGAAATCCTCGGGGTAAACCTTGAAGCTGCCTCCATGTACTTTGACACTCTTGACAATTCTCTCGCAGAATATTTGGACGAGAACGTGGATGCGTGTGCTTTGCTTGTACACATCGGAGTACATAGTCGTGAGGAAGGTGGACTCATGCGGCTGGAGGTGTGTGCATATAATGAACTGGAGGGATGCCCTATTGATAACTCGCTTCCCATGTGTTCATGTCTGGAGAGTATGTTTGTCTGCGACAGTTCTTGCATATGTGAGGCTGTGAAGGAGCTTATACAGAAACTCAACACCTCAATTGCAGACATGAATAGTAAAGAAGAGGACCGCCAACAACCGTATTGGATTATATCCCATGATGCCGGTCGTTATTACTGCAATTATGCTCTATATCGAAGTTTACAAATTTCAAAAAAGTGGAAGGGTCGTGTGTTTTCAGTTTTTGTTCATGTTGCAGATCCAACCGCATTCAATAATCCTAGTTTGGAGGAGCAGACAAGACAAGTGCACTCACTCATATCAGGGCTCAAGCACATTGTGCGCTCAAGCAGCATCACATTATCCTAACGGTACTCTGCATACATGCGTTTTATTTGTGATAATTACCGTGTGTTCCACTTCACCCATTTGGTTTCTTGCCAGCCTCATCATGCATTGGTGAGTTGGAGGTTATTGTATTTATTCCCATGCCTCTTTTTTTCTTTTGTCCTTGTCTTTGTGCATGTCTTATTATGTACATACATACGCATACATCAAAGGATCCTTTTTTTTTTTAGTGCGAGCACCCACACGGAAGAGAAAGGCGAGGGGAAGGAAAAAGAAGAAGAAGGGAATAGTGAAGCGAGGGCTGGGGGGGATATGTTGCCGCCGCCGCCGTGGCTGCCCTTCATCGAGTACGTCCTCATGTCCCTCGAGCACCCGCCGGACATGTTCGTCTCGCACCTCGCCGCCTGCTGCACGATGCTCTTCCTCACCCGCTCCGACCCCGACCTCCTCCGCGCCCTCTGCCACAAGTGGGCGATCCGCTTCGCGCGGGACCGGGCGCTTCTCCTCCGCCGCATCCACCGCCGCGTGCAGGGCTCCGGGGCGTCTCTGCACGTCGCGGGGTCGACCGACAGCGTTGGCAGCAGTTCCCTGCCGCCGGGGCCGCAGCTCTGCGACCCGGACGAGTGCGTGGAGCACTTTTTGAAGCTCATCAACACACTCGTCCCGCTCTACTTCTCGTGGAACTGGCATCTCACCAAGGATGTGATTAATATCAACAAGGAGTACGAGGCATACATTCGACAGAATATTCTCCCTATGTGTCTGGTGACAGATCCGGAGGAGAGTATTTGTGATGAGGAGGAACCTGTTGCATTGTTTCCACGCCATTTAATGGCTGAACATATGGAGCAAATTATTACGCCCACGGTGGAATTGCCACGCAGTCATTTCTACAAGGAAGCTAAAGGTGATCCCTCTGACTTCCATGTATTCTCATTTGTAACAATTGGAAACTTATTGCAGCGTATACGGGACTCTCATAATGGACTTGTGCTTATATTCCACGCGAGATTTTCCACAAAAAGTTGTGAAGCTCTGAATATATTTCGTATAATTCTAAATGAACAATTACTCCGA
The DNA here is from genome assembly GCA_036321185.1 of Trypanosoma lewisi. Classification (NCBI taxonomy): domain Eukaryota; phylum Euglenozoa; class Kinetoplastea; order Trypanosomatida; family Trypanosomatidae; genus Trypanosoma; species Trypanosoma lewisi. The sequence goes on along the minus strand of JAWVMQ010000171.1, from coordinate 18,212 downwards.
CCTGTACCAAAAGTTTCTGTAGTAAATGACGTTGCGGAACCAGAACTTGCAAACATGTTCAATATTTCATGGTTTCCAACTATCATATACATACCACCTCTATCTGTGGATGAAATGAATCTGAATAATAATAATAATAATAATAATAATAATAATAATAATAATAATAATAATAATAATAATAATAATAATAATAATAATAATAATAATAATGATAATAATAATAATACAGCGTGGGGAGAAAAACGTTCCTTTTCAGGATGTTTATCTGCAGAAAATTCTGCTGTTTTTAATCCTGCTGCACGAAGCGATAAAAGTATACTCAGTAATAATCTACATATGATGACATCGTTACGTCAAAATGGGCCTTTACCATCGGAAGTGTTGTACGGCGTAACTTCAGAATTGAAAAGTCCTCTTTTTTCTTTACCATATGGATTTTCTGTTGATGAAGAGGAGCTATCTGGTATTATTGAAAAAGGAATTCATCGCATTTACCCTTCCAAGGCTCCTCTGACCGTGGATTCTCTTGTTGAATGGATTAATAGTAAAGGATTAAATCAACCACAAATAACGGATGATGAAAATGGTGTGAGACATATAAAAGTTCTCCGTGAGGATGCAAAATTCAAGAAATGTCGTGATGTTCTATCAGCCATGGTGATGCTTCGTCAGCTGCAATGTAATTCAGAAAAATGCAGCAATGGAAGTGGAGACGATGCTCCTGTATTCTTTTTCCTAGGTGGTGGGATGGCTGCTGGAAAGAGCACTGCAGCTATGGCCTTGTCTCGTAGTGAGTGGTGGGAAAAACACAAGGCGAACATCGTACTGGTAAATGCAGATGAGTTCAAGGTTGCCTTGGCCCCGTTTTCTGATGGTGATAAATCCATGCATGAGAGCAGCACATTGGCTGCTGAGAAACTCATGGTGGAGGCCGTGAATAGAGGGCGTCATATAGTCTTTGACAGCACAATGATGTGGCGTCCTTTTGTGAAGCAGGTCATTGAAATGGTTCGCAATGCACACACAACGTTGTACCAGCAGGGAGCTGGGTATAAAGACAATGGATTAATTGAAGAGTATTTCAAACCTTTGCAGCCACGCTCCGTGCCACTTCCTAAGCCATATGAAATTCGTCTCGCTGCTATCACGCTTGAGCCGGAAATTGCCGTTCCGCGGGGTATTCTTCGTTTGTTCTCAACAGGGAGGGGCGTCCCAATTCAAATGCAACTACGATCTTTTCGTCTTTTTGCTGAGAATTTTGTGGACTACGTTGATTGGGTGGACGCGGCGACGCTTTTCAACAACAACGTGTTTGCCGACCTTAAGAAGGGCGAGCTGCCTCCTGTTCTTGCGGAAAAGACAAACGAGGGTCTGGTGATCCACGACGAGGAGGCATATACACTCTTCATGCGACACCGGTATCTGGATGAGGATGCAGACAACATCTTGGAGCTTTACCCCCGTCATCATGGTGATGAAATACGATAAGGCGGCACACTCACTCACTCTTTTTCTCTCTTTTTTTCTCTCTGTATCACTTTCTATAGGTCTGTACATTAAACTGCTATCCCTTTCCTACTCTGTTGGTTGAGAGGAAAGTGAACGTGAAATGGAAAATAAAAGACTATGGGAGGGAGGTTTAAAAAAAAAAGGGGATTTCAAAAACAAACAAAAAAAATTGTACTTTACATCTTGGGCATACAACTATAACAAAAACGAGGTGGATGCATGTGTATTGTTTACGTATGTATTTTTACGTTTTTTTTTCATTGGTCTACCTTGTTGACAGTCCTTCTCTCATTCTACTCTCTCAAATTTACTTTTATTGTTTCTATTTTTGCCCCTCTGCCCGCCTACTCTCTTCCTTCTGATGACGAATGGATGACAGGATGTGATGCTGATATATATATATATATATATATATATATATATATATATATATATCTGGTTGGAGTAGTCCTTTCCCGTGCAAATAATGCTAGTAGTCTTCTTTTTTTCTTCCTGCATTTGGCAAGGACTTTGCATATTTATGTGCGTGTGTTTGGTTGGTTGCTTGCTTACCAATTTTTTTTTTCAATGCTCTCCCTCTCTCATCTTCTTTTTCTTCGGTTTAATATTCTGTGTGTGCTTCACTATCCATATATTCTGTGTCTGTGTGTATTTGTTTGATTAACATTTTTTACATCCTCATGTTTTCTAATCCTACATTTTGGTTAAAGAAAAAAAGTGGAGGAACGTTGAGGAAGATTCAACAACAAAAGAAGAAAAATCGACAAACAAAGCGGCTACAAAAAGGAGTGGAGGGAAAAAGGGAATCGATAAATATAATCGAAAAGAAGGTGAGAGGAGGGAAGGCAAAAAGAAACAAAAAAATCCTTTACCGATGCATTTATCCCGGCTCTGTTTCTCTCCTGTCCGCCTGGTGGAGTGTCCACGTGACGCCATGCAGGGGCTCTCCCACTTCATCCCTACCGCCCAGAAGGTGCGCTACCTGAACTCCCTCATGAAGTGTGGCTTCTACGCGATTGACTGCGCCTCCTTCGTCTCCCCGCGGGCGGTGCCGCAGATGCGTGACAGCGCGGAGGTCCTCGGCGGCTGCCAGCGGTCGCTGCTGCATGGCAAGGGGGCGCCGAAACTCTCCGTCGTCGTCGCATCGCAGGCGGGGTTCAGGCAGGCGATGGGGGTGCCGGTTGTGAGCACAATTGGGTTTCCACTCTCCTGCTGCGAACGGTTTCAGAAGCTTAACACGAAGAAAGATATAAAAGAGTCACTACAAGACATCGTGGAGATGCAGGCGGGTATTGAGACACTGGGGACAGAGCCCCATTCACTTAATGCATTGTCGTTGAGCCTACAGAAGAAGAAGGAGCTTATTGTTTATCTTTCCATGGCATTTGGTAACCCTTACGGTGAACCGTGGAGTGCAGAAATTGTGGAAACACTAACTGCAGAGGTGGTTTCACTTGGGATTCGGACTATCAGTCTTGCTGACACTGTTGGCGTCTCTGAGCCTCATCAAATTTATGATCTTTTTTCACGTTTACGGAAGAAATTCCCAGATGTGACGTTTGGAGCACATTTCCACAGCACTACGGCGAATTCCAAAGAAAAGATATTTGCTGCGTTGGATGCAGGATGTCAGATGTTTGACAGTGCACTCGGCGGTATGGGAGGCTGCCCGTTTGCAAAGCAAGGTGATCTTGTTGGTAATGTGGCAACCGAAATTGTTCTCAAAGCCTTAAAGGAGCGAAACTTGTTGCCATCTTGTATTGATTTGAATCAAATCCAAGAGTGTGTTCTTCTTAAGCAGGAGATATTTGGAATAACTGTGAAAGATTTATTACTGTCGCAAAGTCTGCGGGACGAGAAAAAATTTGCTCAGTTGTGTTCTGAGCACTTCCAATTGTACGACGTGGATGGCACAGGCAGTTTGGACTACAAAGGGTTTCGTTTGAGCATGATTCAAGTGTTTAGAGAGCTGGGTGGGGACCCGCCAAGCGAGGAGAAGATCCGCACAAGTTTTCAAAAGGTTGATGTACAGAAGCTCGGGTGTATCACGCTGGATGCCTACATGATGGGCGCCAGACGACTTCTTATGAAACGCCTTGGTTTCTTTGCGAAGGTGAAGAGTGATGGAGCAGAACATTCTCAGAATGCCCTTTCTTATTAAGAGGAAAAGAAAGAAAAAGAACAGTAAACCTGAAGTGGAAAGAGTAGAGGAATTTTTTTTTGTTCCCTCTCAAGTATTTAAAATGACACTTCAAAACTAAAATCCATGTCTCAAATCATTTTATTAAATGATGTATTCTTGTTTTTCTTGTGTTTTTTTTCTTGCTACTGGCGCTGGTGGCTCTTGTTTCTGTTTTTATTTTTTCGTATATGCATAAATACAAACACATACACATGTATGTATGTGTTTGTATATTTGTACGTATACGCGTGTATATTTGTATGTATGTGTATGCGGGTGGGTGGGTAAGTATCCGTGTTTCTGTAGAAATTATTAGGCGTTTTTTTTTTTTTTCCTATCTTTTGGTTTTGAGTTTTTTCCTTCGCAGGAATGGAGAAAGGTGGCATGACTTCCCTTTCCCTCTCCCACTACCCCCCACTCCCCTCCCACATACACATAGATTTATATACATATAAGATATTTGAAACTATGTGTGTTTGCATGTATGGATGAAATTAGGGTCTCATTTATTTTATGTGCTCAAGTTGTGTGAAAAATGAAACAAAATAAGGGAAAAAAAAAGAAATAAATGTATTTCCTGCCTCTCTCTCCCTTCTCCGTTGTTACCTGTATTACTATGGTGTGTCCATGAGGCTCTGTCAGAGAAAACGCGAGATGTCTTTATTTCTTTTTTTTTTTTGGTTCTCGTACTTTTACAGTTGCCCGATGGTCTGCGCTTCAGCCATCGTCGTAGAACTCCGTTGCCACCACTGAGTGGAGACACAGTAAGCGAAACATTGATTCTGTAAGAGGGGATTCCACCGAAGAGATATAAAAGCATATCCCCGCTGGTGGGCCACCAAAGATTACGTTTGATACAAAAACAGCCACCTACTACGAGAGTCCGCACGTTAAATAAGAAAGTAATAAATCAAGAAAGTAGTAAAATGGTAAAGCAATAAAATATTTAACAGGAGAAGCTACCAAAATAATAAGATACTAAACCGAGAAAGCGGGAAAAGACAAGCTCCTAAAATAGGAAAATAGCAAACTAACTAAAATAATAAAATAAATAATAAAGCAATCATGAACAAATAAAATGTATAAAATGAAATAAGGGCCAAACAAGGTAACTACGGTTTCTCAGTCCGGTGAGGAGCTTTGCACCGCCTCTCCGCTATGGGATACTCCTGGAGACGGAGCTGTTCCCCCTCGTTGAGGAGTTGTACCAGCTTTTTCGTAACGCATAGTCTCTGCACCTCTACACTGTCAGCATCATGGCGTTGTCGAAGTGCTTTAAGAGCGGGGCAACTGAGTAGATGCAGTGCCGTCTCCTCCCATTGATGGGGTGGCTTGTTTTCACGATGTATGGTTGATACTTGTGCCGGACTTTGCGATGTCGTGTGAAAACAGCTTTGCACCTGGCGAAGCAATCTACACGTAGGGCACTTGAAATCGGCATGAGGCCGTTACATGTGTCGATCGTCTTTCAGCGCTGTGAGGTTTTCCGTTGGCCCAAACCTTTCTCCATTATAGAAGAGGCAACAGTGTGACGTTAAGGAGTCCTTGTGAGGATACCCTTTTAGACACACTAAGCGCTGTTCCCTCTTGGAGCCCTCCTTCTTCACAGGAAAGGAAACTTGCTCTGTTGTTTTTGCTTCTATGGAGGGAAAAGGTGTCTTCTCGAGGTTCTCGCTTCGCTGCGCACGGGCATTTTGTTCGCTATCCGTGGCGCTGTGCCGCGTTTGCCGTCAGGATGTTTGTGTTCGATGTGTGCTGTTAGGACCCCAGTCCCGCCCACCTGCATATTGCAACATGGAAATTGGAGTTTGGGTCAGGTCTTCGTCTCAGGCTGTAACGCGGGGACGTTGGCGTGGCGGACAAGGGTGTGTGCAAGTAACCTTCTTCTTTTTTGAAGCCTTAAACCCGCAATCAGAGCACTGAAACAACAAGTCTCTTGCTAATTATTCGTTCTCCTTAGGTCGCTCCCTTTCATGCTAAGGGAATTGCTGTTGGTGAAAGCATCGAAGGCCCTCTGCAAGATTGTTTTGGTGAATATACGGTAGGCCTGAAATCAATTGTGGGGGAATGATTTCTTTACTGGATCTGCCTTCCTCGCTGTTTTTGTGGTTGAATCCGCGCATGGGGTGGAGCTCGTTTGTTTGCGAGAAAGGGGAAGGACTCCGGTAGAAATAGCAATTGGTCAAATGTCGAGTGCCCAGGTTGGAAACCAGATTGCTGCGGCGTCAGTTGGGGCTCTATGATTTCATGAATGCTTACAGCTCCAATTCCCTCCATAAGCTTGCAGAGGCAGCTGGTTAACGGTTTCGGCTTATATGATTCAGGCTCTGTTACTGTTTTCCTGGTTCAGGAGGGGGATAATTACCCCACGTCGCCAATTGTACGGGACAGTGCCGCTGCTCAGGCTTCTGTTGAAGAGTTTGGGTGTGGATCTCTTTGCCACCTTACCCATGCGTCGCGGTGCTTCTCCATGTGCATTCGCAAGAGTCGTTGCTAAACCCAACGGCGACGAATGCAGGGCCCAACCGAGTTTTGCTTGTTCTGGGGTACGGAAAGGAGTTTTTTGGCGGTTTTCTGCGGGGACTGCTGCTTTGGTGGCATCCCGTATGTCAGGTGCAATTTTCCATTGTATGGAATCGACGTGATTTATCCACTTCGGTATGCGACAAAGTTTCTTGTTTCTGTTTCTATGGTTCCACAAATTGGCCTTTCTACACGTTAGTAACATCTCGTGTGACTGCGGTATATGGGGTGGGGCATTGTCGTCCTCTATTTGCACATCAAACGCGACGACGTGGTGATCGCTATCAGGGGTGGGCCGTGCTTTCCACCTTGGCAAAACACAATCTTTTGCCAGGGTGATATCCGGTGCTGGGTCACAGTGCCGAATGGTGAGCGTTTTGCGTTCTCCAGTGTTTGCGACTAGGAAGTCATTTCCAATGCACCATTGCGCAATGGCGTCGCCGCGGGCATCGGGTAAGACGTCGTGATCCTACGCCAATGCGTGTACATTGACGTCTGTGCCTATCAATTGTGGGCCATCTCCGTGGGTCAACTTATCTGACGCTTCGGAATTGACAGCTCAGATGGGCGGAAAGTATGCGACGAAATTGTCAGCTTCATTTCCGCCTCTGAGCGGACGGTTGCCTGTGCTCGCTCTATGACGTCAACAAGAACCGGCCTGCCACCGCCCGAAATCATTCACGGATGGGGATCGGCACACCGCATCTTTGGCGAATGCGAGCCATCCCATACTGCTGGAAGCCTGGCCAGCCAACGCTAACGGCTTCTTGCGGACTCATCCTAGTTCCACTCAACAAAAAAACCGCATTCTCCCCACAGAGTGTTTTGTTTTGGGCTACACGTTTTGCCTTAGTGAGCCCGGAAACATTCCACTTCAACTCCCGCTGAAAGGGGTCTGGATTCCCCTACATTCCTTCACCCAGCAGTAACTTGGTGTGGATGATGCTGCTGATTGCACGGTAGCGCGTGCCCCTTGACCCCAATGTGCAATGCTGTACCCCAGCGCGATGCAGCTGGCCAAGGTGCTGGCCGACGCCGCAGGCCCTACGCCGGCAACCAACCCACAAAGGGAATGTTGCTGGTGCTTGGCTTCTCCGGACGATGCGGGGCACTGTGGCTTGGTGCCGCGAGGGGGTGGTCGGCACCAACAAGGAGAAGATATAATCAAAATATATTTCTTGTGTAATAATAGATGCATAAAAACGTTGTCATTGTTCCGTCAGGGAGAAAAATGCGGAGGAGCGTAATGAAAAGTGAGAGGTGGGTGTGTTGAGAGGAAGAAATCCACAGATATACCCCACATTTCTGTCTGCTTGTTGCAGTGTTGTCGGGAAAAAAAAAGGGAAACAGAAACAAAAAAAAAAAAGAAAAAATTATTATTGGCTTTCTTTCTTCCTTCTCTTTTTCTGTGTTTGCATAACCCCTCTTTCTGTTGTTATTGGTACTAGTTGTGATAGTATTATTTTGGTTACTTTGTTCCGTTCTTGTTGCTCTTTTTTTTTAGGATCAAACGATCATTTCCATATCTTTTTTGTGTGATTTTACTGTTTCTTTGTTTTATAGTTTCTTTATTTTTTCTTCTTTTTTTTATATATTCTCTGTTTCTCTTTGTTTCGTTGGGTGTTGGTCTGTTCCATTTTTATCTTTTCCATTCGTGTCGCTCTGTGTATACACGCGGCCGCATGTTTATTCCTTTGGTGGTGGTGATGGTGGAATTGGGTACGACGCTGATGTATTTGAAGTGGTGCCTGCCTCTGCAATCTCTCTGTCTCTTTTTTCTCTTTTTTTTTCTTCTTGCTCTGTCTGTCTACATTATTCTCTCTCGTTCTCCCTATGTGTACATGCGTGTTGTTTGCATTACTCCGTTTCTTTTGACTTCTTTCGCTCTTCTCTGTTCTTCTCTTTTTGCAAATCTCGTCTCATCGACGTGCCGCATACATTCAACTGATTTCTTCTCCCTTGAAGGGAAGAAGGTGCCAGAAGTGCCTGCGGTACGACAGAGAAAGAAGGAAGAAAAATATAAAACGTAAAAAGTAAATTTATACATTCTTGAGGAAATGAAGAGCGTCGCTACCAAACGCATCGCGAGAGATCTTCGTCTCTTGTTTGAGGAGGTGGGGGCCGAAGGTGAAAAAAAGTGTGCTGACAAGAATGCATCTAATATTATCTCAGTGAACTCCAGTAATACATTCGAGTGGACAGTGGTGGTAAAGCCCCCTGCCGAGAGCATCTACGCCGCCAATAATATGGTATACGAGTTGTCAGTGCTTTTCTCAAATGATTATCCACACGACCCACCGACAATTTTTTTTCGCACAAAGATATTCAGTCCTTTGGTAACACCAGAAGGGAGTGTTTGCGATAAGATGCTTCGTGAGGAGTGGACGCCTGATCGAGTTGCCTCGGATGCCGTTAAGATGGTGGCGGATAATGTTTTTGTGAAGTATAAGTATTACCGTGGGAATGATGTCCATCTCGAGGCACGTAGTTGCCTGGACGAATCTTGGGATTCTTTTGCTGCAAGAGTGCGGTGCTCTTCTTGACGTTCTTGCGTTTTGCATATTCATGAGAATTTCCTGAATGTTTTGCTTTTTTTTTTCATTGTTTTTCTTTGCTGGAAAGTGCGAGATGATGCAGTGTGTGTTGGAAGTACGTGATATGAATAATTTGTTAAGTGTACATGTTGGATTTTATGTTTACTTAACCATTTAGTTGTGAATTTTTGTTCTTGATTTACTCTGCGTTTTTCTCCACACATTACTACTATACTACGACTTTTACTACTACTACTACCTCACATAAAAAGACGTACAATATACATACATACATAGAGACCTTGTGAAGCGCTACATGCGCCGGATACATAAGTTTCATGGCGCATCGTGTGGTGCTGGGCATGTCACTTCGCTTCATCTTGTTAGTCGCTCCGTAATTCAGTCAAGCGGTAGTAATGGCCTGCGCAGTGTCTTGGATCAGTACGAAGATTTCAGGCTCGTGCAGCAACTGCGAAAGAACGGCAAGGGAAATTATTACCGCTACCAGCAGAGACTGTGGCCCTCAACGGAGGCATTGGAACGTTCAATGACTGAGCGTCTTTATAGCCCTACAGAGCGGTCTCCACTGCACCTGCTGCCGCGGCCAAAAAAGAAATTATCTGCTCCTACTTTTATACTTGAGGGGAACGGTGCGACGGCATTGCTGGAGGCTGCAGAGACTGCAATCACGCAGAGTGATCAAGCGTCAGAGTCAACTGTGGCCCTTGATAGCATGGAAGAAATGTTGGCCGAGCAGATGCGTCGTGATTACCACCACCAAAGTGGAATTGATAGCAAAATCATTACTGATAATGATTTGGAAGGCACAATTTTGGAGTCCGCCCGAGAGCGTGCTAGAAATATTATCGAGGAGGATCTTTCAGTCAATGATTTAGTGTCGTCATCATCATCATCGTCGGCAACGTCTCTTACAACTTCAACGACGAGGTCAGTGTTAAAGCGTCAAATACCATCCGCGAAAGATGAGGGAGGTGTTGCTTGGATGTCACTTTCACTAGACCCAGTCGTGAGTGAGATTGCATTAGCCAAGTATGGACCGTCTCCTACACGTCTTCAGTGCCGTTTACTCCCGGCTCTTATTCACGAGGATCATAATGATGTCCTGTTTAATGGAGTTACAGGAAGTGGAAAGACAAGTGCCTTCCTTCTTGCCTTACTGCAATGCGTGCGGTCCGAGTCGGCTGGATTTAATATATTTGTGGCAAAAGATGAGATGATGGCGTTGTATGCATATAATTTACTTCGAGCTCTTTGTGGTCCACTGGGTGGGACTGTTGTGGATCGCCCACGGGATGACTGGTCATGGATCTATCTTGGGGCTTACCGAGATCACTACGAGACATATTATCGTGCATTTAAACGCTCTCTTCATAGTGAGCATGGGCCGGTTCGTATATTTATTACAACAGCGGATACAATGTGTGAGTTATTATTTGAGAAAAAGATGGAGTTTGAAGCCTTTGGTTATCTAAGACGAGTGTATGTGGATGATATTGGCGTTCAAATACCAATGCTGCCTTCTAATGCCCCTGTGGAAGATGTGAGGGAACGTTTGAGAAATCCACTTCCTTGTGAATTACTCTTGGGAACACTTCATCAACTTCCTGGACCACATATTCGTTCTCTTTTGCAGCTTGGTCTTGTTTCCGCAGACATGCATGAACAACTCAAGGATCATTTGAAATCACTTTGTGTAAAATTGGATCGGCATACCATTGTTCTGTCATCCGTACGTGTTCCGTCCACTGTTCATTGTCTCTTTAGCTTTCATTTGTATCATGAGAATTTGTATGAATATCTTGGGAAACTTATTTGGAATGCGAGGAAGACTATCCCTGGTCGAGCAGTTATATTTATTCGCTATGAAGATAACTTATTACAAGTGCGAGCAAAATTACGTGGCCTTGGAATGAATGTCAAACTCTTCTCTGAGGTGTATCATGATGGTCAGTTTTGTGACGAGTGGAAGTTTCTTCTTCTTCGGGAGTCCGAGGCGTTTGGAATTGACATCCCTCTTGTCTCTCATGTATTCATTACATTCTGTCCTCACACCGCCTGTTCCTTTCAGCACATGTGTGGCCGCACTGGTCGGCTGGGAAACCTCGGCTGGGTCTACACCGTCACGGATAGGCGCGAAGCCAAATGTATACGGGAGATTGCAACCCAATTAAATGTAGATTTCTGCAATCATGTCGTTGATTCCAATCTTTCGCAGGTCCCGTCGAGGGATGTAGACAGGCAAACGAAGGACTATGAGCTCTACGGCCTCGATCCACAGTACGCCGTGAGGGAACATTACATTGTGCAGAGTGAAAATCCAGACATGGCGTACAGAAGTCGTGAGTTCTTCAGCAAACCGGCGAAGAAACAGTTCCAGTTGGAGCAGTACACTCCAACTCCCGTCCTGCACCGTCGCTTTGTAAACTCCAAGAAGTTGGCCACGGATTTAAATCGCGATCCCACTGTGGTACTGTCGCTGCAGAAGGAGGGTCTGCTAGATCAGAAACTGAAACCAACACGACAACTGAAATCTCTTTTGAATAAGAAAAGCCATAAGCACAACGCAGCTCTTTACGGTGGAAGAAACAGAACACGACCTAATGGCAGATAAAAAGAAAAAAAGAACTCCCCATCTTCTGCATATGGGATAATCATCATCTTTTCTTTTTTGGCATCATGTTTAACATAAAAGCAACTGTCGACAAAAACCTTTCCGGTGACGATGACGGAATTTCTCAAGCACTGCATGCACCACTACCATCAAAATGGTCTTGGAGTGGAAAGGCCATTTCAGCTTCAACGGAAGAGCATGCCTTGACGAAAAAATGAGAGTGATATTTGGACTAATTACAGTTGTTGGAGAAACAAATCCGTCATGCTCTTGATGAGATGAATGGAAAATAAACGGTTAAGAGAAAATACAGAAGAAAGACAAAGAGAAAAAACCAAGAAGAAATTTGTTATTGTTCCTTCCCGCCCTCTTTTGAACTTCGGTTGTTTACCCCCATTTATTTTCTTAACATAATAGTAATGATGATTCTGCCTATCCTTATAGTTGTTACTGTCAATTATTTTTCTTTTCCCTAATCTCTCTCTTTCTGCCTTACATAAACAGATTCAACAGCAACAGCAACAACAGCGAACAAAAAGGGGGGTAGTCACCTCATAATTTTCTTTCACATGGCACAGGAAATGCGTAGAGCCTTCCATGTGGTGGTGCGCTGCCGGCCTCTCCTTGCGGGTGAGAAGGAGGACCAGTGCTCCAGCATAAGTATGGACGCGGCCGGCGGCAAGATCTTTCTGACCTGCAAGGAGCAGGAGAACACGCGCTGCTTCACCTTCGACCGTGTCCTCCCTCCGGACTCCACGCAGGAGCACGTGATGCAGGAGGTGTCGCCGATGATCGACCACACCCTCAACGGGTTCCACTCCACCGTCTTCGCGTACGGGCAGACGGGCAGCGGCAAGACGTACACAGTCGAGGGCATAGAGTACGTGCGGGACCGTAAGAACAATCCTCGGCCATTCTTGAAAACAGAGACCACGCAGCACGGCATTATTCCGCGCGCCATCCAGCTTGTGTTTGACCGTGCACGCCAGATGCAGCTGCAGAATGGGCGTCTGCGATTCCAGTTTCGCTGCAGCTTCTACCAGATATACAATGAGCGTCTGATGGACCTGCTGAACCCGACCTCTACCAACAGCGCACAAAGCCCTGGACTGAAGGTTGCCTGGGGTCGTGGGGATGTCTTTGCCGTGGAAAATCTTTATATTTGTGAGTGTGATCATCCCGAGAAGATGCGCCAGGTTTTCTTTTCTGGCACAAAGGAAAAGATTATGGGTAGTCATGCCATGAACTACCAGTCCTCACGTTCGCACTGTGTCTTCACCATATATGTAACCCGCTGGGACGACGACTCACCAGAGACCCCTTTGAGGGCTGAACTTTCCGTTGTGGATCTGGCAGGATCAGAAAAGTCTGGAATGGTTTCGCAAGCTTCTTCACCAACGATTAGGCGGGAGTCCGTTGAGATTAACACGTCGCTTCTTGCCCTTGGGAGAGTCATTTCTGCTCTTTCCACTGGATCCAAGCGGAAGCAAAGGACCGGGGAAAGCATCGATAAATCCCACATTCCCTATCGTGAAAGTAAACTGACCATGTTGCTGAAGCACGCCTTGGGGGGCAACTCTCTGACCACCATGATTGCATGCATTAGTCCTTCAGATCGATATCTGGAAGAGACTTTGTCGACGCTCCTGTACGCTGGCCGCGCGCGCAACATTACAAACATTCCACGTGTAAACGAGGATGCCAAGTCCGCACTCATCCGGCAGCTCCGTGAAGAGGTGGCCAATATGAAGAGGGAGTTGGAATACTATAGGACTCTTGCTGCTGGCCGTTGTTCCGTAATATGGAAAAGATAGGCATAACGTATTTTAGTGAAATGCTTCATTGAGGCTTGTTCCGTTTTTTTTTTGCCTTGCGTCTTGGGCTTTCGAAATCTCTATTCGTCTCCATGTATATGCAAATATACGTATTTTCTTTTTGTGCTTTGGTTGTTAAGTTATTCCCTTATCTCAAGTTTTTTATTTATCTACCTTTTCCTCGCTTTCCGCAATTTTTTTTGCCTTTTGTATATACGTGAATGTATGTATTTTTTTTTTTGCTGAAATTTACACACACATGTGGCTGTGAAGTCCTGGTGTACTGACAGAGGGGAGCGTGTTGACGTAACAGTGTGCGTTGGCAACAACGGCAATATAATAATAATAATAATAATAATAATAAATAATAGTTTGAAAAAAATTATCTCTTTGTAAACTTCTGAATTTTTTTTTGCAAATGTACCCATGCTGCCGCTACGCGTGTAGCGCCACCAAACTATAAGGATTGTTTTTCTTCATCCTATCCTTCCATACAATGGTTTCGAATCACATCTCCAAGCAGCTTTAAAGGGGCTCAGATATCGTTGGTTCCATGACCTTCCAAGGAACGGCTGCGCTTCCTCAGCAAACGACCCTTCACCTTCTCCGCCCCTAACCTGCGAGGACAAGAGGGAGACGACGAAACCAATAAACTAGAATCCATTAAACTAGAAAATAATAAACTAGGGCTTCGATCACCCTCCAGGGGCGGTGGCTCAGACTTTGTTTCAGGAGGTGTGGGGCAGGGGTCGTGGAGCTGGAATAGCTCGCACAGCATCTTCGCGAGTTCCCTGCTGAAGAATACTGCTGGTTTTTCCAATGAGGGTATACCGTGCTTGGTTCGAATTGCTTCGAGACCAGGGCACAGCAGAAGGTGAGCCGGGGTCTCCTCGCATACATGAGACTTAAACCAGGACCGGTGGTTCTTCTTCATCTCATGCTGGCCGTGTATCTTCCATAGATAGACACGAAGTGCGTCTTCGGTGGCGAAAGTCGCGGGGCAGTGGGGGCATTTGAGTGTCTTTGTCACAATGGCAACTGTCTTTTCCTTTTGTCCGTCTTCAATCTCCACTCCAGCCCCGTGCGTTGGGTGTTGCCTTTGCACGTGGTAGGTGGGCCCAGTGCGACTTGCGCACGTCTGATCACATGCGTCACATCTAAATCTATGGGTGCTCGCATCGGTTTGTGGTGGCGTGGGCGCATCGTCATTGTGTTTTGCCTTTTTATGCGCCCGCAGTGCGTCTTTGCTGAAGAACTGCAGTTCACATTCGTCACATGGCCATATGCGTTGCTCTGGTTGCAGACGTCTTCCCTTTGGTGGTGCAGGGCGAGGCTCGACTTCAGGCAGCTGTTCAGTGGGGTGAGCTCCGCGTATGTGCCTGTTGAGTCAGGTGTACGCATATGATTTGTCGCAGAAGGGGCACTTCTTGCGTCCAGCGTCTAGCACGGTGTTAGCATCATCCGATTCTGATTCATTGCGGGGAGGGGATCTGCGTCGTCTGCTGCCTACAAACATTGGAGGGAGCAGCGGCTCGGGTTTCCCCGGATGATGTGCTCTTACGTGCCGTAGTGCCCACCGCAAATGGCGCTTACATTCACAATATGGACAGTATAAGCGATTTGTGGCCAGATCGACTTCGAATGTTATGGTGTTGACTTTGCTGGGGTTTTCTGGGAGCTTTGGTTCGGGTCGATCTGGGTGTATCTTTGCCAGGCGCTGAGAGAAGCAGTGCGGCACATAACTGTTGACACAGTAGGGGCACTGATATCTTTTTCTCTCGGCATCCGCGAACTGTACGGTGGGGATCTCGTCTACTGAGGCAACTGTGGTGAGTAGGCATTTGTGGCTTTCAAAGCGGTGCTGTTCGCGGCAAACCTTCTTGCATGCGGAGCACGGATGCTCCTGTTTACGGCGTTTGACGGGAGGCTCTGCCGCAAGGATTGGTACAGGTGCAGGCAAAGTGGGAAGTAGCGGTGCTGCCAGCGCCGTGGCTACAATACCAGCCTTCGGCAGGGGCGTGAGGAGATGTTCCGCGAGCATGTGTTGTTTGAAGCCCTCCGTGCTTTGCGTGTGGTGCGGGCAGTGGGGACATCGTATATAATGCCCCTCTGGCGGGACTGCGAGTGCCGACTTTGCGGCGGACATGGACTCTGCGGGAGTCATGCCATGTATGCAACTCATATGTCGTCGGGCATTACATCTATTGGAGCATGTGCGAAAGCATATGGGGCAGAAGAGAGCTTGATTTGCTCTCGTCGCAAATACCGGATCTACTTGGGGCAGTTGGGTGGTTGCCGGTGCGGGTGGTGGCTCGGGAGGCGGTTCTGGTGGTGGGGGGTCAACGCCTGGAACTTCCACGGACAGGGGAGCTGCGCCCAGTTTTGTACACCATCTGCACTGTGGGTCGGTGCTGCCTGTCAGAACTCTGTGCAGCCATCCAAAGTGTGTGGAAACTCCTGTGCGAAACTGGGCCAAGATGCCGCCACCGTGCCTGAGCATGGTGGTGTTCTTGGGGGCAGGTCGATGGTGACCCAGTAGTTGTTGACGCACTGTTTCCAGGGATGCAGGGTTGTCTTCAGCGTCCCTTCTCCTTCGTCTCTTTATGGACGTGACGATGTCCGTGATCCATGCCGGGGCAGTTTGGGGAAGGTTCGCCGCCCCTTTCGCTAGCTTATCGGCCTGTTCATTGTTCTCCACTCCTGCGTGGCCAAAGATGAACTGAAAGGACAGTCTCACTCCCCTGCGTGTTAAGGCAAGGATCTGGGTCCAGATTCTTCGGAGGATGCCATCTGTGACCGTAGTGGGGCCCGTTTTAAGCGCGCTTAACAGCGAGAGGGAGTCGGTGAAGACTGCCACTTGGGTTCGCCGGGGTTTCGTTCTGTGCGGGAGGGTGTCCAGGAGCAGCTGGAGTCCGATCTCCATCGCGACGCATTCCGTGCGGTAGCTGCAGGCTAAGGGGCCGACGCCTCGCTGGCGGGTGCCTATGAGAGTGTCTTTCTTGTAAAGTAAGGCTGCGCTACCGGAATGAACATCGGTTGTGACGTAACCGTCCGTCCAGAGAGCATAATGAGCGCCGATGAAGCGGCCCACTCTTTCTACGCATGCTGCGTGTTTCTCGTCGTCAGGCGCATCTGCCGTCAATCCACCAGGAGCGGTCGTATTGAAGTACACTCGCGGGGCGATCCATAGGGCGCTGGAGGGGTGAGGCACCGAAAAGTCATCCACTGCACTGCATGCCTGCTCGACGTAACGTAATGCCTCGTGGACAGGGTGGTCGTGCGTGAACATGTCCTCCGCTATTTCTTTGAGGTACCCTCCTCTTGTGGTGGAGTTTAAGTAGTGCTCTACACTGCGCCAATGGACTACACTCTCAAGCGTATCTAACCTTGCCTCTTTCAAGGCATCGTCGCGGGATGCTCCCTTCGGGATTCCAGCAATCGCACTTGCTGCATGGCAGTGTAGTTTTTTGAGTGCCTGCTTCGTCGTGTCCGAAGCAGCCGGCCACCATGCCGTGGAGCCATACAGCGGTTTTGATTGCATAAGAGCGAGGTGGAACGGTTTCAGGACGTCGCTCTTGGGCCCCCAGAGCGTGGAGGAAATTGCCTTGAGTTTCATGAGGCGCGTTTTTGCCGTCTGCAGCGTGATCTCGGCATGATTGCCAACACCTCTGATTGGGTTGAGCACCACTCCAAGTATCTTGGGGTGGCGGTCCCCCTGCAGTTTGATTCCCTTGATGAACAAGGAAAGTCGTCCTGTGAGAAGAGAGCCGAAGAGAGTGTACTTCGTCTTTGGCGCGCTCAGCTCCATAAAGTTTTGGCCCGACCACGTCGATATACAGTCCAGTGCGGCCCGCAAGGTGGATTGCGTTTCGGCCGTGTTTGCTGACGTGGTCAGGATGGTGGGATCATCAGCAAAGAAGGCGTGCTCCAGTGCTGGGATCCTGTTCAGTCGCTCGCTCAGAGAGTTCATCGCGAGGGTGAACAGCAGCGACCCTAGGACTGAACCTTGCGGAACTCCACAGGTGAATTTCACAGGGTTAGAAAGTGCATTCTGTACCTTGACCCTGGCAGTACGCCGAGAGAGGAAGTCAGCCACCCAACGTGTAAGGTATGGATCTACTCAGTAGCGTCTCATCGCCCAAATGACGCATCCGTGATCCACTGAGTCAAGAGCCCGCGCATAATCTATGAGGACTACGCCCACCTTCTGGCCCCGCTCACGATCGATCGTCTTCGACGGAAGGTGGACTAGGGGATCTAGTGTGGAGCGATGCGGTCGGAATCCAGCTTGCCGCGGTAGGATTTGGTTCTCGACTGTGTCGCGGATGCGTCTCGCTACAATGCGCTCCAGTAATTTGCAAAGGTTCGACGTCAGAGTAACGGAGCGGAAAGAAGCCGGATCATCCGCAGGTTTTCCGGGCTTTAACAACGGGATGATGGTTCCGCTCTTCCGTGACGCAGGCACTTGTCCCGTCACAATTGTGACGTTAAACGAGTGGACGAGTGCAACCCGTGCCTTTACTGGAAGGTTAACCAGGGATTCCGAGTGGATATTATCGGAGCCCGGGGCGGAGCCAAGATGCAGGTCCCGAAGTGCCGCAGAAAGTTCTTCCATTGTTATCCTGGCGAAGGGGCGGGGCGGGAGAGGCGGGAGTTCCGGGTGGGGCGCCATCGGATGACGTGTAGATTTCTTGGCGTGCATCTTCGCTAGTAGGCCAGCATGCGCTTTACGCGATAGCGGCTGAACCTTAACAACGGGAACAGGGCAGGCGACCGGACGCGGAGCATAAATCGATTGCACCAGATGCCAGTTGGCCTTTGCTGTCGTGTCGAGGTCCCGGCATCTCTCCCTCCAACGCGTCACCGCTATTTCTTTTAGGCGCTTCCTCCTGTAAAGAATGAGACGCTGTGCTTTAGTGACGTCTCTACATTCCTCAGTCTGCTCATCCAGCAGGGTTGGTTCCGGTGTCCAAAATGGGGGCCTCGTAGCCACAGCGCACGGAACACTGCGCTTG